>JASSKH010000025.1:6843263-6901923 GCA_031763025.1 Macrocystis pyrifera
TTCAAGTTCAACGTTGACGAAGAGCGAAGCGACTGTCCGAAATTTTACGAATGCGCCAAAAACTAGAGGGGGGGGGCATCTTGTTCCGGCCTCGCGCGCGCCCGAATCTCCGCGTTCCGTCTTTTGACGACCGGAATCCCCCAAAAAAAACGAGCAAACCGACGAACGAGTCGAGCTTTTTTTCACCATCCATCATCCCCGCCAACGCACACAAGTTAACGACAGTTCCAAAATAACCATCAGCGCGAGTTCCAGTGTGGGGATAGCAGCAGCAAGCATATTTCGTGACGAGATGCTTCTCCGCACGTACCTGGTACGTACTACTGCCGTGTACTACTGAGTGAAAAACAGTACGTAAAAAAAGTACACAAGGCATTTCGTAGAAGTTTCTGGGCGTTTTTTTTTTTCTGGGGGGGGGGGGGGGGTGGTGTCGGGAGAGTACGGAATATTTTATAACAAAATGAAAACACAAAAGAGAAAAAAAACAGCAGCTGTGAGACCGAGCAGGATGTCGTCGAAGCTCGTCCTTGCAGGTATTACGGGGGGCCATAGTAAATAGGACCAAACATTGTTAGCAAAAAAAAAGGTAAGTACATGGGTTTTTGTGCGTATCGTAGGTCCTATTTACTGTGGACCCCCGTAATAATAGTGATAAATCGATCGCGCATACCGCGGGTTTTATATATAGCCTCTACGCTCACGGTCACGTGGCATCCACGGCTACCCTCTCAGGGGCGGCTCCTCCGCCGCCACGTACCGGCAGGACGGACGGACGGACGGACGGAAGGTGGTAAGGACACCTGCTGTACGTCTTTTATAGGCCGACGAAAAAATAGCTACACGCGACACGAAACTGGAACGTGGAAGTGCCGTGAGCTTAAGCTTTGTTTTTACCAATCCGCCGGAGGATGTAAAAAAAAAAAAAAAAAAAAACCAAAAAATTAACTAAACCTGAACATGAACATTGGGGCTCACTGTTTTAAGGGGGGCGATAAGAAAGTGGATTAAGAAATCGTGCTCAGCGGCGAGCGCTGTATTAAACCCTACCTTGGTATGTATTAGATCATATGCTCAAGGCTCGCTTTTTGGAACAAGCTGAGAAAATCGGAGTGAGAAAATCGTCTTCAGCTTCGAGCGCTAGACTACTATTACGGGAGATCATAGCAAATAGGAACAGTTGTTGGTAGTAAAAATAGGTAAATATATACCAGGTAGGTTTTTGTGTGTACCATAGGTCTTACTTGGTCCCCCGTAATCTATGGTCAATCCTACCAGGCACCAGGTATACAACAGCCTATGCTCGAGGCTGTTCAAGGGTGGTATCTCAATAAGGTCCCACACCTCAGACAGATCATGATCTACCTGATCTATCTATCTACAGATAGATCACCTAGCTCCTCACTCGCGGTTAGATCATCTAGTTCCACATTCGCGGTTGCCACAGCTTGTGCGGTATCTGTACGGTACAGATCTAACCGAAGAAACGTGTGCTATTAATATATCATGCAGATTGCACAGCTCCCACCCGGCAACATGAGTTAGGTCATACGATATCGCGAATAGATCTGTTCTCTCCAAGGATCTAGATCATGAACTGTGGGAATAGATCATCTATTTTGTCGAGGTGTGCAAGAAAAGCGGGGGAATAAGAAATCGTGCTCAGCACCGGCAAGAGATACACTAGATCCTACTGGCGTGCGAGGAAGACTGTGGTCAAGGCTGTTCAAGGACAGCATTTTGGGAACTTTGTATCAAAACAAATATCAGGAAAGTTAAACTGCACACACCAGGTACTTGGAAGAACAAAAAAACAGGAAAATCTGGAAGATGAAAAGAACAAGGCGAACCTCCCCCCCCCCCCCCCCCCCCCCCCCCCCCCGTTGGAAATTCTGGAAAATTCCGGAAAAAAAGCTTTCCGACAATATCGCCCCTAAGATTGCTCACATTGCTACGGGGGAACATAGTAACCAGAACCAAAGATCACTATTACGGGGGGCCATAGTAAATAGGACCTACGATACACACAAAAACCTATACATTTCCCTATTTTTACCAACAACATTTGGTCCTACTTACTACCAGGTATGGTCCCCCGTAATAATAGTAAAAATACTGGAATATATAGGTTTGAGTGTATAGGATGGGTCCTGATTACTGTGGTCCCCCGTACCTACTCTGTACGTGCTTTTTACCGGCGAGCCCATACTGTAATCAAGTGTAACGGCAGGCGGTCCAAGACAAAGGAGGCAGCGTCAGCTCGGAACGGACGCCCCCCCCCCCCCCCCCCCCCCCCCCCCCCCCCCCCCCCCCCCCCGAGCAACGAGAAAACGATCGCTATCCTAGGAGATAGATGGTGGCCACAGGCGGCCAAACAGGACGGGGGGATGGATAAGATCAGCAAAAAAAAACTACCAGGTATGGAATATATGGAAACAACCGAATGAGCGGCCCAATTGTTGGAGGTGTTTCTATTTAGGAGTGGGAACGGTGCTCCGTCTCGAAAGGGATGCGTGGTCCATGGTCAAATGACTACAAGGCAAGCAGCAAATGAGTACACACACACACCCCCCCCCCCCCCCCCCCCCCCCCCCCCCCCCCCCCGCGCGCCCCAACTTTCATCTATTCAACGATACGTTCCCGTGCGTGGTGAAAAAAAAAAAACTCTTGGGCCGAGCCAGTGACACACACACCTGCACACCTGCAACGCGGTGTGCGATTATTCCAGATTCACGTGGAAAAATATCAAGGGGCGGGGGGGCGGGGGGGTGTACTCGATAGGAGATATGTACTCGATCTCATGCATGGCCGTAGTCGTATGACCATAGATAGACCCTCGAAACCATCCCTACAATGCCGGGACGGAGCACGTCGGGTTTTTCACCGACCAGGCAAGACATTGCTTGCACCAAGCGCGCAGCGAAACGCGAGGTGTCCGGCGAGTCGCGTGAAGGGTGAGCTGCGTCCTACTAAGAACCGCTAGGCGGGGGGGGGGGCAGGGGGAGGAGGAGGGAGGGCACGCCCGATGGGTCTTACGAATGAATCGAATGCCAAAAAAAAAACAACACCGGTACGCGTTTAGTTCTTCGACAACACCGATGACAACCGAGATCCGCACCACAAGATGGGGACTTCGGACTTCGCGCGCGGCTCCCCGAGTTCTGAGTTAATGCCAGTTCTTACCATGTGGCTTGCGACGTCATCGAGGAGAGCCTGTTTTGTTGGGGCCGCGAGGATGCCAAGGGCAGTTGGGCACGGCAAATGCAAACAAAGGCAGCGGGTGGCGCGAAGCAAGGACCGGAGGGGGGGGGGGGGGGGCGGGGGAAACACGGTTTATACATAGGAAAAGGCCGGAAGTTTTCATGCGTTGATTGACCTCCAATCGCCACTCGCAAGGGTCAAGCCGCTGAAAGCACAGTGCGGCTTAACCTCTTCAGTACCGCAGTCCCGCTTTGGGGACAAATCACTTGGAAATAGACTGGTTTGTCCCCAAATCGAGACTGCGGTAGTACTAGAGGGGTTAACGAGAGATATATATATATATATACTCGGCATCTAGACGTCTTGACACCTTGATGTTTTGATATTCGATCAACTTGTTTTTGACGTTCCAGGGAGGGCGGTGGACAGAACCGTCCAACCACTCGTCACGCACCGGAATCAGGACAAGCAGGACATTATTTGCACCAGCAGAGAAACTGCAACATAGTAGGTTCGCAAGTATTTTCTATACCACCTGGCACCCTGCTCCCATTTAGTACTTCGACCCCCCAGCAAGCCCACATCCTTTACGGCACACTCTGCTCCCACTCAGCGGTGCAGAAATAGAATCAGCCCTCCAAATTCAGCCATCCGCAGGAGGGGCCACCGGAGGCCCACCTCACGCCCTGCTCCCATTTGGTACCATGTAGGCCGTACATTATCTACATCTACAACAACTCCTGCTATACATAAACAACCGTACTGAATTCACGTGCAGGTCTGAAGAGCCTTTTGCACGTACGAGTACGTGCAAATTTCTCCGCCTCTCCGATATCTGCGTCGTCTCACCGACGGCTGGGGACTGACTGGCGCGAAAGGGTAGGGGTTAACCAATCAACGTCCGCACGGATCTCCGGCGTAAGGGGCCAAGCGCGGAACAACACTCCTGTCCCCCACGTACCGACACGCGACACGTAATCTAAACGTGAAAGTGTGGTGAGCTCAAGCAATTATTTTTGCCAATCCGCCGGAGGATTAAAAAAGAAAAGAAAAAAAAAGGGACTGGCATACACAACTTGATCAATGAAGGCGTTATAGAGGACCAGGTATATTCCACCTTCAAAGACGGACGTGAGTTCAAGCCCCGCCAAGAGCACCAGCTTTTTTTTTTTTGTTTTCAAGTTATTTTTCTTTCTTTTGGTGTATACACTCAACACAAGCAGTACACGGGACTTGAAGCTTGATCTCCACCGGTGGGAGAGCAGATGGTATTGTGATGACAAAATCGAGCAGTATGACTACCAAAAATGCCATCGTAAAAAAAAAAGTATCCAAAAAAAAAAAAAAAAAAAAAAAAAAAAAAAAAAAAACTTCGGTTCTGTACGAGCCCTGCAAACGACACGAAAATCCCTTACTGGGGAAATTGCGCGAAATCGCGCGAAATCGCCGGAAACCAGTAGGTAATGGTAACTAGACATCCCCGGGTCGATCAATGGATTTTCATTTTTTTTGCTCTATCTGCACGGTGATACGATAATAGCCGATCCTTATGATTACTATATCGTTACTCCATGCCTTCAATTCAAACTGCCCTTGTACGTATTGTCATCCAAACGGTCCCGATATACGTATACTGCCGGACTGGAAATCTTCACCAGGTACCAGGCATTCGAAAATCGCTATTATTAGTAGTCGCTATTCGCTGAGTGCTATTACGGGGGCCCATAGTTAACAGGACCTATGGTACACATAAAAACCTATATATTTACCTATTTTTACAAACAAAATTTGGTCCCGTTAACTATGAACCCCCGTAATAGCTGCCGTGTGTGATCGAAAGGAGGTGATGGTGTGCCCCTCCTGGCCACGCATCGCCGATCAATCGCTATTCGCTGGTCTGCAGCAGCAGTCGCCGAGCGTTTTATGTGCCGTTCTTTGGCCGCCAGTCTCTGGTCGCTTGTCTCTACCGGTGCATGCAACACTATCACCCGTGTGATAACATGACACAACCGACGACCAAGATAACAACACCTTATCACACGTGTGGTAAGATAACACCAGCGTGTGACACGAGTGCTCAGTTCAGTTAACACCGGCCGTGCAACGCTATCACCCGTGTGATAACATAATATTACCACACGTGCGGTAAGACAACACCAGCGTGTGACACGAGTGCTCAGTTCAGTTAACACCGGCCGTGCAACGCTATCACCCGTGTGATAGCATAATATTCCCGAATAACACGTGATAGTTGGTCTCACACTAACTCTCAAATCAAGGAGTCCGTGGTCACACAAAATGACGCGTGTGATTAGAAAACGCACTGCCTATATCACACAGGGTGATAAAAGGTACAACACCCCCCTCGGGCGGAATTCGAAGCTGACTTTCTCGACAAACGGGCGGAGAGCGCCAAAACGCCGAGCGGTATGCGTCAATGGAAACATATTTCGTCGAAATCTTTACTGCAGTAGATCTTTCCAAAGTTACCGTTTGGGTTATGTGTACCCTCCGTTGCTTTGGGGAAAATCGCCTCGGGAATGCGTCCCAGGGGTGGGTGTTATCCTATCACCCGTGTGACAAAACTATGCCCGAGAATATAAACCACTTTTGGACTCTGATACAAAAATAGAAAGGAGCTTGTATTACCGGCCAAAGTGATATGCGGGAATCGCTGATCGCAATTCGCTTATCGCTGGAGGTAGGCACACCCGCAGACCACAAGGCCATCACCCCCCCCCCCCAACTCCTCCCTCCCGCCCCCCGCTCGTCTTCTACACGAAGCAGCCATTCCCTTCGTCACACTTCGACTCTTCTGCTGCCAGCACAACCCCCCCGTCCCGAACCCCAGACGCATGAACGAGATTGCATAGCTATTCATAGTCACTACTACGAGTAATGCAAGCAGTGCGTTTGTTCTTTGTTTTGCGTTTGGCGATTTGTGTGTGTGTGTGTGTTTTTTTTTTCTAGTTTCTTTCTTTTTCCCTCGTGTATTTATTTCTTTTCCTTCTGCCATTTTTTTTTCCCCATCTTTCATTGCCGTTTCTTGCTCTTCAACGACACCTTTTAGCACCGCACTGCCTGTGTATGCAACAAAAAAATCTGACGCTAATTTCCGAGAAACCTGACCCCCCAAAACGGGCGGGGTATGCATCTCGCCAATCAACCACTGTCTTCAAGAAAAAAAAGGGGAACGTTCCACGCTCGAATGCAAGCAAACGGACAGGCGCCTCAAACTACTATACAACTACAACTACATCACACTCTTTGGGGGGGCTTCGGAGACAAAAAAAGGAAACAGAAAACAGGGAGATGAAAAACATAAAGCGACGACTGCAGTGCGAACAGCCGCGGCCAATGCCTTGGTTGGCGGATGATTGATGACGAAACTTTAGTCCTACGGGACGAGCTACAGCAGAGCAAAGCGGACGATACGGTGCGGGTTCGAGTTGATACTGCGGTGGTGGTCCCTCTGTGGTGCCGGCTGAGTAGTTCCGGCCGCCCGCCATATATAATACATACAGCATATATATATTTTTTGCCCGTGAAATCGCCTGTCACAGATGGGATCTTCAACCAATGTTGCAGTGTGCGGAGTGATTAGTGCCGGTTGGTTGCCGCCACCCAGATAGTGCCGGTACGGTTGGCTGGCGCATCTATACCGGCACTATAGAGGGACTATCTTCTGTACTTACAGCCAGTAGTACTGTTGTAGTTTCATGCCTGGTAAGGAGGCGGTTCATAAAACTACAACAACAACAAAAAATGCCAGTGTTTTTGAAAGCTTTTTACGGGGGTCCCAACAGGATAACGCCTTCCTGTCGGGTATGATACCACGCTGATATTTTTTTCATGGTCGACGGTCGGCCGCTGAAAGAAGCAAGATGATCAAAGCGTAGCATGTCATCGAAGTTTTATTGGGGAAATGAGAATATCCTGGTGCTTGTCTTACTGCACGTACGAATCTCCAACGTCCACTGATTTGATCGGCTGACTTTTGCAGGAAGCAACAGGAGAAGCAGGGGGAGGGCGGTGTCATCCTGCCTGCCTTCATTCAGCTCAACGCGCAGCTGAACGGGTATAGAAGAAGCGGCGCACAAGCGGACGGCACGACACTGCCTGCTGTGGTGGTTGAAAAGTGTATCACAGAGAGGCAAACCAGTGTATCGAGATTCGGAGCGATTGCTCATGCGCTACACATACTGTACGTACTGATGTTCCGCGGACCGACCAGCGCAAAAGCCAAAGGTTGGAGAATGGGAGGGGAGGGAGGGGTCGAGAAAGGAGAGGAGGGGAGTGTAGAGAAGGAAGGGGAGGGGAGGGGAGGAGAGAGGGGAGGGGGGACGGGAGGTGAGGGGACGGGAGCGGGGGGGACGGGAAAAAGGGGGGACGGGAGGGCAAAGGAGGGAAGGGGAGAAGAGAGAAGGGGACGGGAGGGGGAAGGGGGGGAAGGGGGAAGGGAGGGGAGGAGCAGGCGCCTGTTTATTTCTATCTCTCACCGCCGTTAGTGGGCAGTGCTGCCGGAACACTTCTTGCCGCCGTCCCTTGAGGACGTAGCTGTGCCAGTCCCATTTTCCCGTGTGCAGCTTGTGCTCCCCTCCGACGTCGCCCGTGTCGTAGTCGGAGTTCGTTTTCTGCGAAGGCGGTCGTTTAGTTGATACTGAATATTAACGGTGGGGCCAACCTGAAGCGGTATATACCTGGTGGTAGCTTTCGCGTCCTCTCGCCGTCAAACATGCCAGGAGACGCATCAGGCGCGGGAAAACGTGCACCAGAGTCAAGGGTGAAACGTCGAGTGTTCCACACGGAACGCTACATAGCAGTTAGCCGTCTGTCAAGGCAAAACGAAGAAAAAAAAATTGCCGTCTTCTCGTGACATATTTGCTCGCCGTTCGCACGAAAGCCGATTTGGCCACGAGGAAGGCTGAAAAACAAAATCGTTCCCCCGGACGCGTGGCCTGTGAATAAATCGTCATCGCCGGCCTTACGGTGCCGTTGAGAGGCCAATCACCAATCCCTGGTGTTTGTGTTCAGTGTGCGCAGGCACGATACGTAAACCGGCTACAATCCCCGGTCGAACCCTGATGCAAGCAGCTTTCAAAGCCACTCCCTCTGATGTAAGGGCCCATCTTATCGAGGACTTTCGGTTCTTTCAATTTGACTTGATTTAAAAAAAAAAAAAAAAAAATTCAAGGGCCCATCTTATCGAGGACTTTCGGTTCTTTCAACTTGACTTTTTTTTTTTTTTTTTTCATCTGATTGAAACGAAATTTAGTGTTCTCCGTTAAGATGGGCTCTAACACCACACAATTGACAATAAATTTCACACAGGAGAACAAACGGGGGGTGGAATTTTCAAGGGTGCCGGCGGAAATCAAGTACCTGGCACGCACTATTACGGGGGACCATAGTAAATAAGACCAAAGATTGTTGGTAAAAATAGCGAATTATATGGGTTTTTGTGTGTACCGTAGGTCCTATTCACTAGGGTCCCCCCGTAGTATGGGTAGAGCTACGTCCAGATGTGTAGGTAGCTCCATTGCTCGAGCTTTAAAACTCGCCGTAGTCTCCAAATGGCACCGGTACTACAGCTAGTAGTACTATACGTAAGTGATACTATAAATCGAGGGACGTAGAACTATACGCAAGTACTACTATTGGTACGAGTAGAAGCACGCAAGCGCTACTGCGATTCCAAGGACTACGAGCATAGTCGACACGAACGACAGAGTCAGTTCTTTAGTGCCTATTGACGAACCGCCATCAATATCACAAGAAAGTCAAGCCCCACGTATTCGGTAGTGCGTTGATCGACAGCCTCTGGCGCCTGCAGCTCCGTCGACTAAGCAAAAGGCCACGGTACATAGCAGTAGTAGTAGTAGTAGTAGTAGTAGTAGTAGTAGTAGTAGTAGTAGTAGTAGTAGTAGTAGTAGTAGCAGTTTTAGCAGTAGTAGAGGTAGAAGTAGTAGTAGTAGCAGTAGAGGTAGAAGTAGTAGTAGTAGTAGTTTTAGTGGTGGTAGCAGTAGCAGTTTTAGTAGTAGTTTTTAGCAGTAGTAGCAGTAGTAAGTAGTAGAAGTAGTAGCAGTAGCAGTAGCAGTAGTAATAGTAGTTTTAGTAGTAGTTTTAGTAGTAGTTTTAGCAGTAGTAGCAGTAGCAGCAGCAGCAGTAGTAGTAGTGCCTTCCGGTTTGTACGCGCCGGACTGAGCCCACAGCCTCCCTGTACAACGCCTTTACAACAAGACTGCATATTAATAGTACCGGTGTTCACAGCAGTAGCATTGCGGGAGGGCGAAGTAATCAGAAACCCGTCATGGACGCAAAACAACACCAGGTATCACATCGACCATCGAGGCAGTTGAGGGGGGGGTGGGAAACATCCAGCAAGTACGTATAAACGAAAAACGCGAGCTCGTTTACCCGCCGATGCACGAGATTTTGGTACTCCGCGAGAATGCCCGGAACGTTCTTTTCCATCTCTTCGCACCAGCTAAAGCTCGACGGGTCGTGCCAAGGCCTGGAAGACAGCCCGGGAAAGAAGAACATGGTCGGGTTCGGTCTGTGGATCGCTTCGGGATCAACGAAAACAACAACAGCAGAAGCAGAAGTTTCGAGAGAACAAGAGTAACAAGAGAGAGAGAGAGAGAGAGAGAGAGAGAGAGAGAGAGAGAGAGAGAGAGAGAGAGAGAGAGAGAGAGAGAGAGAGAGAGAGAGAGAGAGAGAGAAAAAAAGAGAGAGCAGACGGCGACACCGTGAACGACCGGCAGGAGCAGCGGAAGGCAGAAGAAAAAATATCAAGATGTTTCGGTATTAATAGGGGCAGGCGGGGTAGGCGGGGAGGGCGAAAAGAGACAGATCGCCGGGGGGGGGGGGGGGACGGTCGCTGTCGAGGTCTCCTGCGTAAGTCGGCGTGTTTTTTGTTGGCTGTTGAAGCGAAACGGTCTTGTTGCTGTCGTTGTTATTGGTGCCATACACTATCAATAGCCCGGCCCTCCCGTAAGAAATAGTCCCACAAAATAATCCGTTTTCGATTTCCGGGAAATAGGAAATTCGGCAGAGGTTTTAAGTCAAAATCACACCCTTTCCCAACGAAGAAATCCAGCCTCGGCTAGGTATATATCCCGGTTGTCTGACGACAGCGCCGTCATGGTTGTTCGTACACTATTGCGGGGGTCCAGAGTTAATAGGACCTACAAGGCGCTTCGCTCCCCGGGCCGGTCTACGCCGCCCGCTACGCTCGCTCAGGAAGGAAAAGTACATCAACTTATGCGAAGCGGACAGAGGTCCATGATTGAATGTTGTTGTTTTCCATGACTGTAGTTGCAAACTGGCGACTTGATAATGTCAAGAGTCCCGCCGCCATGCTTCATTCATTCAGGAGAAAACAGCTCGGACGCCACATATGCTTCGCGTCGCGGGCGGTTTTCCGCTACGCTCGCTCACATGTCGTACGTACGTACATACCCCAGGTAGGGTACTTAATTTCTTTTTTCGATATGCTCTGTGTCTGTACTCGTATGTACGAAAGATCAAGCACAGCACGGCACAGCAAAGGCACCGCGAAAACAATGAAAATGAAACCGAAAATTTCCGAAAGAAAAAAATCCCCGTCCCCTTTCGTGTAATAATTTACTACCTGATTGGAACACCTTACACCGGTCAAAAAGAAAAAATGAAAAAAAGAAAAATCAAACAGCAGAGCTTTTCTCTCGGCCTCGTACGCCGCCCGCCCCTCTCGCGACCATCTCGGCACCGATTCGGTTCGGGTAAGGCTTTCCTCCCTCTCTTCCACAGTGAGCCCCGTCGCCCGCCTCGCGTGAAGCCCGGTGCTCACCGTGGACCTCGTTTGCCAGCTCGACAAAGTTGGTGCTCACATTGGGTTTAATCCCTTTAGTACCGCAGTCTCGTTTTGGGGACGAACTACTTGGAAATTGACTGGTTTGTCCCGAAAACGGGACAGCAGTACTAAATGAGTTAATTTTCAGCCCGGTCGCAAAAATAAGTGCTCAGCATCCGTACCTCTCTCTTTGGGCTCCAAGCCCGGTCGCAAAAAGAAGCACCGCTTGAATCTCATCTTGCAATCCCGAACGACCCTTATAAACTCGTAGATACTCTATCAGAAACAACAAATGGAGGCCAGACAGAGCCCATTCATGCTTCCCTCGTGTCTCGAGGCACACGCGACGCCTAGCCACGAAGCCGGCGACCACGCTCCTTGCAATCCCCTCTCTGCCGGCCACCATCTGCGGACACCCGCGACGGCGCCGGGTTCGCCCGCGATGCCGTGCTCCGAGTACACGCACGCACACGAAACGAAAGAAGAAAAAAAGGAAAGAAGGACTGAAAGTGCCAAGAGGAATGGAGAAAACAAAGACTCTCTGGAAAGGTCCCGCAAGTAATAAAAGGAGGGGATTCCCAAGTGGGAGTTCTGAGAGGCCAGAGATGTACCAACCGAGCACGCTCAGAGATCGAGATATCTGTAAGTAGTTCTATGGTATACATAAAAACCTATATATTTACCTATTTTTACTGACAAGATTTGGTCCTATTTACTATGGTCCCCAGTAATATTAATAGCAGGCGCAGCAGTATGTGTCTATTTGAAATACCACAATCCACCAACGCACACAAAAAGTTGACGACAATTGTAAATATCCAGCTGGTGCACGGGTTCCTAGCGAAAACTACAGTATGCTATCTTGTACCAGATACCAGGTATACGCGAAAGCACGAAAGAACGCGTGCTGCCGCAGTCCCCAGGGCTGACGGCGATTGACGACGGTGGAGAAGGAAGAATGCCGGCTGAGTCGGATGCCTGCTCTGCAGCAGTTCATAATCTCACAATCTCCACGCCGGACATGCTACAGCAGACCTCGCTCGGCACATGACGTGGACATCTCAAGCTCTCGTGCTGCTGTACTCTCATCATGTGCTGACCACGCTCTCTAAAAAACGATGCAGGATGCAGGAGAGTCCGTCCGCACAGCAATAGACAAAGAGTACCATTCTGTCCCTAAATATAAATACCGTTTTTATTTAATATTAGTATTGAAATAGTACCTATATTTCGGGACAGGGCGGCACCAGGTGCAGCTATTACGGGGCACCATAGTAAATAGGACCTACGGTACGCACAAAAACCTATATATTTCCCTATTTTTACTAACAATATTTGGTCCTATTTACTATGGCCCTTACTATGGCCCCCCGTAATACCAGTACGGACAAATATTAATAATAGTAGTAGTGTATTGCATGAAGTAAAGCAGTAGACACCTGCATATACTTCAAGGACGTACCTACGTACCAGGCACCTGGTATGATACAGCCGTACTCAGGAAGCACATGTTGTAGGCCTTTACCAGGTACGGTCGTGCTGGTGTGCCGAATGCAAAAGGTTAAGGTTGAAGTATGATATCAATAGAACATGTACAGAGTATCAGGTACAGAGTAGGCGCGCCAACGTCGTTCGAGGTACCGCCGTGTTTTAGCCTGGTCAGCGCTGCCGCAGCATTTCCCAGCCGCGCACATCAGTAGTCCGCATGCTCGCCTTCGGTCACCGATGGAGGGGGTGGTGACACCCTGATAGTGGATATTTACGGAGGTTTGGTGCTTGGCGCCTTAAGCCGACCCTCCGATCCGAGCCCTAGCCCTACCCCGAACGTTATGGCAGTGGTCAGTGCTTTGATGCTGTATTTGGCAAGGCTCCAGATTGGCTCGGGCGGTTCGGATGCTGTGCTAGGAACTACTCTGTAGGTCGATTCGGCCGGCTCGGCATGCTGCTGTGGTTCTGCTGTGGCTAGGACAGACTTTGCTGATGCTGCAGGAGGTTGATTGAGCCGCATACAAATACACCCTAGGCCAATCACAATCAGAGTGCCTATTAATAATGTCTACCAGGTACTAAACGGAAAGATTAACTACTAATATATTTGCCACTCACTGCACTGATGAGTTCCCGGATGGGGTGGGTGTTTTTTAGATACATCGGACAGATGATCTACCGTAGATCATCTACAGATAGATCCTAACCCGCAGTTACGACATGCTGTGCAGAATCTGTAAAGTACAGATCAAACCAAGGAAACATGTGCTAGAGCATGCAAGTTGATACGGGTCTCACCCCGGGGAACATGAGATAGATCACACAGATCAGGTACATATCTAGTTTAATGTCTGCCTTGAAAGATCTACAAAAGATCATGAACTGCTGTGGAAATCGGTGATCTGTCCCGAGAGTTATCAAAAGCGTCTAAACTCACTTGAACTCACGCGTACAGCAGTGTGGTCGTTGGAAGGGATAAAGAGTTTGGTACTCTGTATTAATAGTAGATTATCACTGCTACTCGTCAAAGGTGTTACTCAAACAGGCGGTACCGCTTGGTGGCTTGATGGCTACTTACACTTGCGGAAGTACTCGCGTGGGCTCATGGGGTCAGACTAAGTGTGAGCTACTCGGAGCAGCTTCGTACCAGGTAGCTGATTACAGCAAGAAGTTCCTGTCGCAAGGAACGTCACGGCTATAGCTGGTGCCCTCCATCGCTGCGAATTACACAGAAAAAAGGCTGCTACATAACTATACCTACGGCTCACATGTTCTTGTCCTGCATATTGCACTCTTTACTAGCGTGGCCGCCATGTCAAAAAGAAGACCAAAAGGGATGACACATCTTACATGCTCGCACATCGCGCACATCGCAATCGGGGTTTCCATATTATTTTTGCGTATTGGTGTGTAGGGGTTAAGTTGGGATTTTAGGATTTTTAAACACTAAACCTGACCTTGCACCACGGAACGATCTTTCAGTATCTTTCTTCTCCTCTTCTTGTGGCTGCTGTGGCCGTTGGGCCATTGTTCCAGACAAACGGGGGTTGCGTCAAATTACCTGTTAGGTGCTGTCGTCGTTACCGGTATCTTGCACTGTCCACCAGCAATATGTCATCCAACACGCAACCAATCCCGCTCGGGATCTATCCCGCAGTCCCGCCTTGATTCTTCCCCTGGAAGAAGAGAAACGCGTTCCGTAAAGCAGCGACGGACAAGACGTAACGAAAAGGCTCGAGAGGTCCAAGCGAACGAAAGCTCGAGATGACACTGTTCGAATTTGCTTTTTCGCCCGGGACTTATCAACAGACACTGGACCAGGATGCTACAGCAGCACACCGCTCTATTCTGTATTCTATCTTGTGCCAGTACGTACTACTATGTACGAAGCGAGCGCCATGTCCTCAGTCTATTCACGAAAATGAAGAAAGCGCGCACGCGGGGTACGCCTGCTGTTGTTGTAAACCCCAGCCTGCCAGCTCGGGTGGTTACAATACGAGTATAGTGCTTGCCCCGAGGCATATATACCACGAAAAGGTGTTCATGTGTGTATGTGGAAAAACAACTGCAGTATATAGTAAACGAGGGATTCGAGCGTTCGAATTATTATTGCGTGCAGAAAAACACTCCACCCCCCACCCTTGTGGCTTTCCGTGATACCAGAACATCCCACTCGTCCTGAAGATATCGTCAACTGTCTACGTGCATGTTCACTGACACATACACCAAGCAGTACAGGACATGCCGCAGATTTTATGCATACCAGCCCGAGCTGAATTTCGAATTGATCCCGGAGAAATGATTAACTTCTTCAGTTCAACCATTCCCGAGCCCCCCTTCTCCGAAAACCTCAGCCGGTCTGGTCTTTCCTGTTGACCGCGTTTTTCTTTCAAGGTGCTATGTGCCACGCAGGTCTCTCAGCGGAGCGGGAAAAAAAAAAACAACGGTCCTCCGAATCGTATCGCAGGCGGCCGTGCGACAAGAAAACACGCTGTCCCTGAACACAGTGATATGTTGTACTGGTATACTAGTACTTAATACAATCGGTTTCTGTATTTAAGCAGTATCATGACACAGTGCGGTATCATGTACATCTTGCCCAACTGATATACCAGGTACCTGGTATATGATGTCGAGGGAGAAGCCGAGATACCCCTACAGGGCACGGTGTTCCGTTGAAAAATGCCCGGGAAAAGTCTTCTCGAGATTTTGATTCCCTTTGAACTCATGCGGGCTTTTTTCTTTTAGAGTAGTGCCACGTTGGTTGGGTCCATTCAGTGCCGACGATTTCCGGAAATCTTAACCCCGGGATGCAACCTTCTAGACGCAGTGCTAACGTTCGTCGGGTTTGTGCTTCGCTACGCCAAACAAGACCTCAAGCCCCCCCCCCCCCCCCTCGATATGCGAGAAAATCGGCCTCTAAGGAGGTTCTTAGTATGACGCAGCTCACCCTTAACGCGACTCGCCCAACACCTCACGGCGCTTCTCGCGTAGTGGAAGCAACGTCTGCCTGGTCGATGAAAAACCGACGTGCTCCGTCCCGGCACTGTAGGGATGCGAGGGTCTATGGTCATACGACTACGGCCATGCATGATAACGAGTACCCCACCTCCCCTCTGTCTCAAAAACCGTGAACACGAGACCAGCGCCCCCCCCCCCCCCCCCCCAGGGCCGTCTGGCCCACCGCCGAGTACAACTGCTACGTTGGGCAGCCACCTGCCCAACTTTCAATCCCGGAATGGTTCCGTAGACCCACTCTCCTACCGTCCCCGCTGCAGCCAACGAATCCGCTCCTTCCACACCCCTCCCAATGGTCACCGATGCCTGAAAACGATCCCTGCCTCAGTACTGATGTGCCAAGTGTCGGCGACGAATCGTTTCCCTGCGAGGGAAAATGTAAATGTATGTCTCTGCGGCCGTTATACGTTGCGGCAAGGCCTTTTAGTGGCTCGTTCGGACACCGGCTACGGGTGAACAATAGCCTCGGCCGCAGCAGGGAGCCCTACTGCGAAGACCAGCTGCGCTGTAACGAAGAACTGCGAACGACAAGCGGTTTATCGCCCGTCCGGTTTGTGATATAATTTATTCCACTCAACGTTTCACTACTATTAATACCACGTTACGTAAATATAGCTCGTGTTCGGCTCAGCGCGCAGCTTTTGCGTGGTGGCTCGCCGACTGTGTGGGCGTTTGTGGTCTTGTCCGACAACCGAGCAACACTCTGTCCCAAGTCGACAAGATACGATGAGCTCTGGATGCGTTGGGATCAGCGGGCTTGTACCTTTTAGCCCGTCCCGCCCGTGGCCCCCTTATCCAAGTTGTCGGCCAGCTCTCCTTTTCCAATAACCTTCCTCCCAGCGGTGCTTTAGCTTTCATGCATGACTTCCGAACCAGGGCCGATATTTTCCGCCTCCAGTACGTCGGCGTCGAAGCGAACTCGTTTCCGTTGACGCCGCCGCTTGTCCAGGCCAACCCGGTGCCCCGTTTAGGCGCCTCCGCTTTCACCGATGGCTACCTGGTAATCATGCTCCTCCACAACCTTCTCTTTGTCCGACACAGAAAAATAAATTGTCACCGGTGGACACCAAGCGCACCGCGCTATCAAGGTTCACCCACTTCATGTGAGAGAATCTCCTCAGCCCGGAACCTCGTATTTTCCACCGGTTCGGATTCCATTATGCGGTTTTGAACTAAACCTTCCACTAAGCCATTGCTTCCGCCCGCCGCCCCCAGCGTCCGCGCCGTGCACGTCAACATTTCCTGCAATAACTACCGGTCACCATTTCTCTGCAGAGGCCCCTCCCCACATACCCCGCCCCCCGACTCCACCGCTAACCTCCTGGCGCGCCTAGACGGAGACGAACGGACCAGCTTTCCTTCACGTTGGAGACCGCCCTTCGCAGAGTTCTCGCGGCATCGTGTTCAAGATTCACAGGCTGACTGGTCGCCCTAGGTAACCCGTGCAGGATGCCGCGTTATCTGCGAGTTCTCCGACGTTTTTTCCAGGTCGAAGTTCGATCGCTGGCTCTGCTACCTGTGAATGTTGAAGGTTTATATACCGCTGGCAAATCCCCCCCGTCACTTCTCGGCCTTACGATATCAACCCCATCATCGACACCAAACAATTCGATGCCACCACCGAGCTCATCTACAACTCCTCAACTTCCCCTTACTCCAGACGCCTGCCGGTGATCTCTCAAAGAAAGCGGAATATCCGCGCCACTAGATTATAAGCTTCGCAAAAAATATTATTGCGGTAGGCTCCCTCGGTCGGCTCCCCCATACATCTCGCGTTGAGGAAACCCTCGCTTCTGTCGGAAAATGGGTTCATTTTCTACCTGTTCGACCTCGTCCCTTCGTTCGAGTAGACCACCTTCGATGAGGGAAGCACCCCCTTCGCCGCCTCCTGCACGCCTGCTGTGAAACGTGTAGGGTGACCCCGCAGTAGCGGCGCGGTCGGGTGTCATTTGTCCATCCGATCGAGGAAATCATAGGCGTCGAATGCGTAGGCAGAAGCCTACCAGGTATTTATTACTTACCGAAAAAAAAACGCGGCGCCTCTCTTTTCAGCCCCGACTTCGCGTCACACGTTGACAGCACCCAAGCCGCATTCCGAACGTTTAACGGAGGCACAGCCGTAAACTCTCCCAACCTTGCCGAGGCCCAACTCAGTGCTACCGACGCTGATTTCCTTCGGATACGCTATCTCCCCCGCCAACTTCCGTCGTAGCGCTGATGAAGTGACAGCCTTCACCAACATGTCCATGCCGAAACAACGTGTGAAATACCTTCGCCCCATCCTGAGCAACCTTTCCTATTTCCGTACCTCAAGTTTCTGACGAACATGAAACGTCCGCACGTATGTGTGTACGTCCGTCGATGCTCTTTCTGAACAAGGAGGCAGACTTGCATTCGTGCTGTCTATGGAATCCGTTAACGCCACACAGTCTCAGGGACCTCGCCACACCACTAATCTCGGCGCTCCCTGGATACTATTGCCGAAACTTATCGCAGCGTCGGCATGCACTACGATGCCGGCCGGGGCGTCCTCTCGGCGCCATGCTTGAGCAAGAATCACCGGACGGCTCCGGCCACCCCGTCGTCTCTGTGAGTCGCTACCCCCTCTGGGTTTCGAACGTTTTGCGGACCGCCCCTCCCGACCTTGAGTTTGGAATCGTCATGTTGGATATTTAAGGTCCCCCCTGTGATCCGCGGGGGACCTTTGGTCAAAAAATGTTCTCCATCTGCAATAAAGTAGACAATTCTGTCAAGTTTGACAAACACAACATCCTGTGTTCAGCGCTGGCAGGAGTTCATCTCCGCGCATACGCGCGCTTTAAAAACACCGTAGAGGCACCACCAACGGTAGGTCCGAACACCCCCCCTGCCTCCCGCAGCAAACGGCCACCAGAATCAATCGCTGTTACCCCCGACAGTCTCGACGGCCCAGATGCTGCTGGCACCTTACCCTACACAGGCGCGTGGTCTTACTCCCTGCGAGATTTCCACCTCAGCATTGTTGAGGATAGATCCATCTCCCCTCTGACACTTTCCCAATTTGGCCATCGCCTCCCCCCCCCCCCCCTTAAACAGGCGGCGAGACTTTGGCGGTAATTTTTCCGCAACTGGCCGTGTATGGACTGGACGTTACCGAGTCGGTCCGCTACCCTTTTCTTTTTCATTGTGCTTCTATTTCCGCGCAAGACGCCGGCGCCGAATCAACAACCCAGCCCCGAGAACCCCATCGCAGACACCTGGCTTTTAGCATACATGAATCTCATTTCTCCCCATCATCCACCCCTGGCACCTCGGAGGAAAAGCCGCTCCTCATCGTTCGTCGGTCCTGATTTTTTCTCGAGACCGTCACTGCTCTGTCACCGCCGCCGGCTGTGGGTTTGGCCGGGCACCCGGTGGCGAGCATCCCAGAATACCATCGCTCAACACCTCACGGCGCTTCGCGCTTGGTGCAAGCAATGTCTGTCTGGTCGGCGAAAACCCGACGTGCTCCGTCCTGGCAGTGCAGGGATGCGAGGGTCTATAGCCATACGACTGCGGCCATGCATGATACCTAGTACACACCCCCTCCGCTGCTCGCTTAGTCCCAACGCCGGGATGTCGTCGTGAACCCCACGACCGAGTGTCATCATTGGCCGTACCTTCTGACGACCTGCGTCGCCCCCCTCCGCGACCAGCGCAACCATGATCGGTCCCACTCATCGACATCAGCTGTTTTCTCCGCAAGAAACCCTAGGCCTTTGATCACAACCACCCTCCCTCCCCCCCCCGCCTATGCAAGGACTTCGTCTGCTTCCGTCCGTCTTCCGGATCCTGCTGTTGTTGTTGTTGTTGCTGCTGAGCCCACTGACGACCCTCACCTCAGTTCCTGTGTTGAGCTCTAAACTCTGTACACACGAACGTGCTGGGCCCGTTTTCTTTTTCCCAACGATCTGAAGCACGACACCTTACCGGTACCACACAAACGTTGTGGTTTTGGTAAAGGCAGCAGATGCGAATCCTGCCGACGACGCCAAAGGTTGAACTTCGGCCCCCGAGGTGCGAGGAGAGGCAAGGGTGTCTGCGTACTGCACTGCTGCTGCTGTGTTGAGGCGCATCGAAGTAATTTACTACGAAGGCTGCTACAGTAGAATTACAGGTACTGTAGTTCTACCAGGTGTTCCGGTATGCTTCATACCGTAAACTCTACCAGGTACTTGGTATGTTGCTTGTATTGGTATGCCAGGAACACACACGTATCCCCTCCCAGGCTTGTCTATCAAGCAGGTCTCGCACTGTCACTCGCTCGTGCTTCGTTAGAAGAGCTTGGTCGTGTTAGTACAGAGTATCCAGTTCTACGATCAGGGACAAGTTCACTGAACGAAGGCGGGGGGACTCATCTGTCGAATCGCCCCCCGTTTTCCCTACACGCAGATATCATCCAAGTTATACGTCATCCCTTTCGCGTATTTCCTAATCCTGGAACCTAGGCCGTTGCAGGCTTCCAGGGCGATGCCATAACACTAGCTCAACCCGATGAGTCGTGTACGCAGAAATATAGAAGTTTTGGGGAAACGCCGGTTCCACGAAATAGAGCATGAATCGAAGATGCGGCTGGTTAAAACCCACACACCGCTTCCCGGCGAGGCTACGAAGCCCCAGGAAGAATGCCCAAACAGATAAGACTGGAAACCCAGCCGCATTGGCAGCGTCGCCAGCGCAGGATCTACCGTTCCAGTGACGGAGGGAGGTGATTTTTTCAAATACATATGCGAAACGTACGTCTCCAGCGAGGGCGGGGACGAAGATGCAGCTAGACCACGAACGCTACTGTTATAAGGCTTATTCTGGGTGGGAAATTGGTTGACCTTTTACCAGTAGTGTTCTAAGGATTGCTTAGACCTGTAACGATCGATATTTTCCTCCAATAGCTCAGTACGTAACACCCTCATGTTTGGCGTCGTCGAGGACACGGGTTCGACTTTCGCTTCGGATGTTTCTTTTAATAGAAGCGCTTGCGCATGCGTCCCTGAATACATATATCTGCCTGATGCCCCAGGTATTGAAGCGAAGCGGGTAGGTCAGCGTGCGGCCCGTGTACGGTACCGACGCCCCAAAGATCCCGCCGTTCAGAGGGGGGGAGAGTGCTATAAGGATGACCCTGGCCTGGGTAATCGATCGATCTTTTACCCCTATAGCTCAGTAGGTAGGCCCTTCACAGTGGCCCAACAGACGAATACCTTTATTAATAGCAAATGGCGCAGACGGCAGAACATAGGTTTATGGATCGTGAGTTCGATCCTCACCCGCTCAGCATGTTCAAGCCTTTAAAAAAAAAAAAAGGAATTTTCCCAGATGTCGAAACTGAAAAGTACTCTACCCGGGTCAGCATAGAAAAAGGATCCACCTGGCTTTCTCACGGCGGCCCGTCCATATTCGGTCGACCTGAACATGCCGCCGTTCCAGGGGGAGGAGGGGGGGGAGGGTGCTATAAGATACCGGTACGCTCGTATTGTGGTGTTGTAATGTTGACTAACCCCTTTAGCATTGCAGCCCCGTTATGGGGACAAGATACTTAGGATTGGAGTTGGCTGTCCTCAAAAAAGGGTCTGCAGTCCTATATGGCTTGAATATACCGTACTACTGTATACATAGGACGCAACGTAACGCCTCCCCAAGAACGAACTCCAGAGCCAAAATTCCTCAAAACGCAGGGACACACACACAACAAAAACAATGGTTCCGGAAAGGTCACGCGACTTTACTTTTTCTCCATATATAGAAGCATCGCTCGGCGTTTGTATCTTCCCTACTGTCGAAAAACCAGCTTCGAAAATCGTCCGAAGGGTATGTTGGCGTATACGGCGGCAGGTAGTGCTATTGTACATTTGACACTACCACCGCGACACCCTCAGCGATTGGGGGCGGGGGGGGGGCGTGGGGGGGGTAGTCAATAGGAGAGATGTACACGCATGGCCGCAGTCGTATGACCATAGACCGTCGCATCCCTACACTTCCTGGACGGAGCATGTCGGGTTTTCACCGACCAGAAAGTCATCGCTTGCACCAAGGTGTCCGGCGAGTCGCATGGAGGGTGAGCTTCATCCTATTAACATCAAAACCGCTTGTAAGGCGGACTTGCATATGGGTAGCAGCTTCAATGGGGGGGGGTCGTGCTTGACATCACGCATGGCCGTAGTCGTATGACCATATACCCTCGATCATACATTGCCGGGACGGAGCACGTCAGGTTTTCACCGACCAGGCAGATAATGCATGCACCAAGCGCGAAGTGGCATGAGGTGTTGGGCGAGTCTCATGAAGGGTGAGCTGCATCGTACTAAGAACCGTTTGTGAGGCAAACTTAGGTATGGTCGACAGCTTCAACCAGTTAATGAATTCCCTGGTTTGGCCACTTCCAGAGACAGCAGTGGGGATACTATGTATCTGCGTCGTGGGTGCCTTACCATAAACGGTACCAGGTACTATTGGTTACGTGAAAAGATTATTCCCCTTGTGCGGAGGAAAGGTTTCTCCACCCCGCACAAATTATCTACAGTAACTCGATCGCCAGCTGCGACCGACCGCCAAAAACGAAAATGGTACCCTGGTGGGCTCGCTTTCGTAGTAAGCGGCATGCTTTACGGTGTCGTTGCCAACCGACGCCAACCCAACATTTTTTATTTTTTATTTTTTTTATACCAGTATAGTATACCTCCAGGTTAAATATATCAGGGCGGGGATGGGGCTCGGAAACGCGTCGTTGAATGAGTGAGGCATGAGGCAAAGCATAAAAAACAGGCGGCATACGTCGCGGAATGAGCGGGACATCCCCAGACCTCTCCCGGCTCGGAGTTGGGGGTGGAGGGGGGGGGGGGGGGGGGGGGTCGACGTGGCGAGCGAGAAAATAACTCAAATAGTGTACCAGGAAGTATCCGGTATCACAAGCAGCAAACAGGATCGAAGCTGAATGAGCCCCAAGTCGGGTCAGTTGTCGTATTTTTGAATATATATACGTGTTGTAATATACAGACTAGTAATATTCTCCCACAAGTGAAACGAATCAACAGCAAAACGAATGTATATATACGAATCTCTCAAATGTGTATGATACTCTTGCACATGATAAATGTCCGATATTTGTCGCAGACTGTATGAAAACTGACCAAAATTTTAATCTTTCAGTTGGATCGGTTGGTTGGTTATTGGTTCCAAGCTGCCGTGCTTGTTGCTGGCAACACTTCGGTTTTTCTGATGTGTCCTGATGATAATGATGTTCTTATGTTACATTTCCGTTTCTGTAGGTAGTGTCGTTATAGAGTATACTTCCTCTTGAGACTCACTCTAGTACACAGAAAATATCCGCTGCTGGAGCAGCTGGTGCTGCGGCAGCTGCTGATGGTGTTGGTGTTTGTACGAGACGAGAGCAGCTCACGCTGACTGACTGTCTGATACCAGGTACCTGGTTTAATCATTGCGGATATTTATTCTACTCGCAAGTCTGTGTGCTGCTGTTTGTGTTGGATTAATATTGGTACACAGCAGCACAGTTTTTATAATTTTGCTCAGGGTTGTGTCAGACGCGGAAACTACTGCCGTTTTCATAAAATTATGAAATGCGTCATCTGTGGGTTCGTTTGTAGAAAAAGGAAATACCCGTGCGTCGTTAGTCAGTCAGTCAGTCAGTCAGTCAGTCACAGCACAGCAGCAATCAAAAGTCGGTCAATCCGCGCATAGACAATTTTATACTCCTCCTATTAATACTACAGGTACGGGTGCCACAGGCACAACAACATAACTTCCATCAGATGTTCCGTATCTCGTGTACATGTATAGTATGCATGCGTTGTATGTATGATGTATGGTTTAATGTGAAGGAAACAACAACAACAACAACAACAACAACATGTCGTGTGTATGTATGTATGCGTGGTATCATGGCTCACACAGGTGCGGACGGACGGACGTGGCGGGGTCGTGTGGTTGGTGTGGCGGTGGTGGCGGGACTAATAAAGAAGCAGCAGCAGGTGTAGTTGCAAACCATTTTTGTTGCGCCACCTCACAAAGATCCGGATCCTTTGGTCTGTTCGCCGCCAATAGGATCTCCAGGTTTCCACACGCATCTTTTGGAACTTTTGGTTTCGATATTTCTTGTAGATTTTAGTAGATTTTGGTAGACTGCTGTAGATTTTGGAGAATCAGGAATATGATAGTGGGAGTGTTTCAAGTTTTCGAAAACACTTGCGCGTACACTCCGTACCTCTGCAGTCTTGGCAGTACACTTGTACATACAGAAAAAAGTGAAAAACGTTTAAAAAAATCCTGTAAAAAAAAATGGCGTATCCGGCGGAACGTTTTTACGTACGTGTGTGTGTCCCGCTTCCTCTCCGCGTAGCCTCAACCAACCCCCCAGTGCTCCTCAAAAAACGACTTTTGAGCTAGCTGCTACCTGTGCTGTGGTGGAGTTTGCCTCTGGACGGGCAGAGGGCACTGGCTATCAGCGTGACGGTGGGAGACACGCGGCCTCTGGATTGCGCAACGCTGCACCGTCGCTGTGCCGAAGGGTGGAGGAGTCCACACTGCTGTGTTCGGCTGCTGCTGCTGCTGCTGCAGCTATTAGCTGTCCTTGCTTGCTGTACGAATTTTTAGCAGAAATTGGTTGAACCTTCTACAAGCAGCAGCGGTGTATAAAGTCAATACGAAACTTCTTGGGACACTCCAAACTCCAAAACAACATTGGTGCTGCTGCTTGCTGCTGCTGCAGCTACGGCGGTGTTGGCGATAGACGACAGGGATGCCATCGCCGGGGGCGACTGGGAGGAGTGGCGTGGAGATCGGAGCTAATCACGGCAACATGGCCGTCTTGGAGGCGGTCAACGGCGGCGGGTCGGAGCGCAGTAAAAGGTTGCCTGAATCTCGAGCAATCGACATTCCAAGCTCGGCAGTGACTTTGGAGCAACCACTGTGGAGTGGCCCTCACGAGGTATGACAATGTACGGTTGAAAATGCCGGAGCCGGCTATATAGCTCTGCACGATTGCCCGTCCTCGTTGCTAGTTGCTAGAGCTGGCTTGGGGCTGGGAGTGAGACGGGAGCGGACCTTGAGACGGGCGGTGTGTTTTTGTACGCAATCGAGATAGAGCAGAAGCAGCAGCGGTGTATACGTTTAAGTTTGCGGTTTTGCTGACGACGACGCTTCTACTTGCTTGTACATATATTTCCATACATGCATGGCGGCAGAAGAACCTACGCGCAAAGATAGAAGAGACGAGACCATGTAGCACCAGAGCACTCACTCTACAGCACGAGTATGATGTGTGTACTACAGCAGTATAATAGTATGTGCCTGATATGCGAGTTTTATATACTACTGCTGTATGGGGAGTTTGAAGAGAGGACCGTGCCCGCCCTGTTCATCTTGATTCAGCATCTCAAGCATCGTCATTTGTTTGTCATCATCCTCGGAAAAAAATGTCAAATATCGGAACGACCGCACGACGACCGGAACGTTTTTTCTCTTGGTCGACGCCGCCGGCCGAACTTGACGAAAATAATGTCTAGGATAAATCGTAACTGATGCACGCTTATTATCGAGAATTAAGCGTTGTACGTAGAATTAGCTTTCGGCTCTGCGGCCTCCACGTCCCTTGGTGCTTGCTTTGTTCTTTTTGTTTCACCTCGATCAAAATCCACCATGAATGTGAGACGGCCCATCGTGAACAGAACATATGCAATGAATGCATGCACTACTGTGCATGCATGCATGGGTGATGAGCGATGATGAACAAGAAGGCAGAAGAGCAGAAGAAGAAGAAGAAGGAGACAGAAAAACAACCACAGAAGCCACACATACAAGCAGCAACAACAAACATACGACACACATAACAAACAAGACATCGTATATATTTATTTATAGAGCAACATGCATGTCGAGCAAAGTTAGTACTCGTACTGCTTCGTATCAATGTATCAATGGGTGACTCTGGTACCTGGTTTACGAGTATTCATAGCACAGCAGCATCAACATCACCATTCGACACGTACGCGCTCCTGTATGTACGAAATATACCTGTCTGTGTATGATGCATCCATCATCATCATGATGCATCGTTCGTTTGTGTTATTTTTTTTCTCTCTTTAACATGTTAAGGCGTTTGAGAGTCCAAGCAAAGTGCTGCGAGATGACCGCACAATATCCGTCCAAAGAGGCTACGTATTTTATATAAGTCAAATATGATGAAAAAAAATACCCCGCCGTTTTCCTCCACGCCACCACCTCACACCTCACATCAATTCATTCGTTTTACGATGACTCCTGCCCCCTCGCCGCGGTCGCTGTGTAGTCGCCTACAACGGTCGCTGTGTAGTCGCCTACAACGGTAGCTGTGTAGTCGCCTACAGCAGTAGTTAGGGCACGAGCCTCTCGGCGTCATACTCATTTGCGTTACAGAAAAAGGACAGAACGCAGAAGAAATGGATATCTTCTGGCGGTCCACCACAAATATTCATAGATTGTGATGCATGCAGTAGGTAAACTATGAATACTATTACGGGGGTCCATAGTTAACAGGACCTATGGTGTACATAAAAACCTATATATTTGCCTATTTTTACCAACAACATTTGGTCCCGTTAACTGTGGACCCCCGTAATATTATTAATACCAGGTATGTAATACCAGGGTACCAAGTATTATTAATATTAATAGTAATACCTGGTACAGCTGGCAGCAGTTAGTTGTAGAACCGTGTGCGTACGTACGTACATGTTGGATCGCATTTTTCTACTCGTAAACGAGATACGACTGCTGTACGTATTACGTATATATATTATAAACTCGATTTATTTCCAATCTCGTGGCACTGAAACGTCAATTCGCACGTGAGGGCCGGGATCCATCAGACAATCGAAAGTTTGTTTTATCATTACTATTAATAATAATAAGTAGCCTGGTAGCAGTTCACACCTACCTGAGGGCTGGGGCACTTGCGTAAGACACAACAAGAAGAACATTTGGAAAGTTTGTGTGATAGATATGTCCATGATGTTGATGGAAGCACAGGTAAAAGACAGAATTAAACGATGAAACGTGAAGGTCGAACGCGTGGGCTACGACGGTTTGATAGTGCCATGATGTTCTCACATCCATCACCTTGCTTTTGAAAGAGGGGTGGCCCACGCGAAGTGTATATTATATGTATCCCCTCGTCTATCATACTTGGTATACACATTACACCGAACGAACTCCTGCTGCTTCATGTCTGGTAATGAACGATTCTTTCACCGCCTTGATGTTGACCCCTGTCCTCCGTTGTTATACCCGTAATGAGACGAGGTACCAATGTGTTCTAATATATAGGTACCAGTTTTAGATTGATATTCAATAAGAACCATGCTTGTATTTGGGGACATAGACAATTAGTTGTATCTGTTTTAACGAAGGCTTCGTTTTTGTATTTCTTGTATAAAACCTAAATTGAGTGACGACTGATGCTCATAGAACAACCTCTTTTCTTGCTTCATGAAATACCACTGATGATGTTGAATACATGAATACGACTGATGCTCATAGACACCTGCCTCTCCATGAAATACCATGCGTATATATCAAGAAAAATGTAGCGAAGCTGAGATCGATACCGGTATATGATACGAGGTGTGTCTGACTGCTGTGTTTTTCGCATTATTATTATTATTATTTATTATTATTATTATACCGTTCTTTCTACCCGTGCGATACATACCAGGCATGATATTATTACTATTAATGTAATAGCATCCTAAAACTGCGATGTAGTTCAATCGTCATGGATCGACCAGTTTTCCCGTCG
Source organism: Macrocystis pyrifera (assembly GCA_031763025.1). NCBI lineage: Eukaryota > Phaeophyceae > Laminariales > Laminariaceae > Macrocystis > Macrocystis pyrifera. Next base: position 6,870,608 of record JASSKH010000025.1, read on the forward strand.
TTCCGCCATGTGCGTCCTGCATATCACACAGCACAGCAGCAGGCAGTACGTAGTGAGTGGTTCTCTTGTAAACGAGAAAAAATATACCTATTCGTATTCATATCATGAAAAAAACATGAAAACGCCACTAATGCTGAGTGCGTATGTATACATCGTGTGATACACGATACAAATGAAATACTATTAATACTATTAATATATGTACCTGGTGCATAACCATCGAGCAAATATGTCAGCAGACAGTACTTTCACCCCTTGACAGACAGCAACTTCGCCTTGACACGCATTGACTGACACCAAACTACCACGTACACCAGGTTTTAGTGTGGAAAACTCGGCCCTACACGCTTGACGGCGCACATTTTGTGTTGGCTTGACATATCTCCTGACATCTTTGCCATCCAATGAATGTTCTATTAATAGTCGACATGCCTTCATCTTGTCAGAGGTTGCATGTTTTTTGCCCGTTGTTATCCGCATGGCACTTGACTTGTTACAAAAGCAAGGGTAAATCTGTGGCTCACGCATACAGACAGCAGTTGGGCCTGTACCGCCACCCTGAAGGTGACTACTAATACCGCTGTTTTTTTGTAGGTCTGTTGTCTGTAGTCTGTGGATCTGGGAGCATCTTTGTTTCGTACATATCACACTGGTACGAGCCTATGCCTGGTACGTATAATACGAGACGAGTATATCTTCTGTGCATGACTTGACGCACACTTCTCTCTGTTCTACGAAGTACAAGGCAAGGTGTGTGTGTGTGTTCTTCACATTAAACCGTTCTCCTACTCGTCGACATGCAGCAAGCCCAGTGTCCGTGCTGATTCTTCACCCTAGAAAGATACGAGCTCTGTGGTCACAGACTACGACACAGAGATAACACACCGTAATGCATTAATAGCCTACGCAATACCATGCCTTCGCACTATTAATAGGTGCGGCCGACACAACATTTTTTTTTTCATCATCACCTTTTACTTTCCAGCCCACTCGTAGGAGGTTTTACCCTCGACGAACTTCTGGACAACCCGTGGTCACAGGTGTCGTCCCTTCTCCCCCCCGGTACGTGCCTTTATTTTTTATCGCGCATAGGGTTCAGCATTCCCACTGCTCATACATACGCCAGCAGCCAAAATACACCATAAAGAAAGAGAAGCAACGAAAAAACCAAACCGAAAAAGAACAAGAAAAAGAAAAAGAAAAGGAGAAGAATCCCAAATAAGTAAATAAAATGGAAAGCCAAAGCTCAGACACATACATACGAGTACTTACCCCGAGCATGAGCCAATAGGGACGTGCAAGGGGAAAGATACGAGAAGGAAAAAGGGGACTATGCATCCCGGTGAACACTTAACTAAGTAAAAAGAGCAGTAGTGAGTGGGCCAAAATACGCTCGTCACCCACCCACTATGTAGTACTTCTTTCATAAGGATATGACTGATGAAGGGAAAAATCAAAATGCATACCGAACGGCCGCAGCAGTTGGCGGTACGAGTAGCAAAGAAACGTCCAACCTATTAGTCGGCCTGGTACCTTGCTACCCTATCTGCAGTCTCTCTGCTACTCTCTTCTACCGCGGTACGAGTATACATACACGAATTATACGTACGATACTGCGTACTGCTGCTGTATCGGAACCGTCTGTATATTGTATACGTACGCACGTATACCTGGCCTGAGCATACCGGGGGTGAGATTGGTAATCGGCACCCGCTTCTATGTTTTGGTACATATTCGGTATGATATCTATCGTATGTACATGAAACGCGCGATCGATTTGTCACATTGTCACACACCGAGATTGCAAGGATGAGTTTCGAGTATTTTTTCGATCACAGCTCCGCTTTTTTTTCGTTCTTCTTGCCTGGTATCATACAAACAATATACAAAGCACATTTGTTATTAAGCGTGCCTGGAGCATATATTCTGATTCTACGACAGCAGCAGCATTTTCGTATTTTCGACACACCTGAATCACAGTACATTGACCGGTGTGTTGTGGTACGTATCAAGTATCAAGTGCCAGGTATAGACTACCAAGGTATATACGAGTCAGGGGGGGGGGGGAGTTCTCATTATCATGTGTGGTCATAAAATACTCGTATCGGGGGGGGGGGGGGGGGGGGGGTGACAGACCCTCACCGATGGCGTGGTGATGAAGCCTGGACCCGGCTTAGGAATGAAGAGTAGAAGGGAGAGGAGCATGCCATTAGAGGAAAGGAGCAAGGACAGCAATTAATTGTTGGTTGAAGTAGATAGAGGTCAACCTAAACAGTGGTAATTTGGGTGTGTTATCAGTTACCAGGTATCAATGGCCTACGAGCAGCGTGAGGGCCCAGCAGCATCAAGGGTAGGATCATGTTGCGCCCGTACCGTACAGCAGGGACGTCGGACTACATAATTACACCCTATATTCCCTCATAGCACAAGCCCTACGCTTCTATCGGAAATCCTGGATTTTTTTCGGCTTCCGCTTGTTATACTTTGCAGAGGAGCGGTCGGCACAAAACTTTTTGTGCAGGGCGTGTGTCGTCATTTTCAACCTTGCAGATCGGGCCAGACCAACCTGAACCCGGACCCGAATCTTATACCCTTTGGGGGGCTCGAGGTTGGCAAGGGCAGTCACGTGGCTCCGCCGCATTTTCCGGTGGCGTCTTTCGGAAAAACGTCTGGGCGGCCAAAAGGCCAGCCTTGACCGACAAGACCCGTATCCTGCGGATACCTGTAGGGCGAGTCCATTTTTTCTTCTCCCTGGACGCCATATTTATTTGGGCTCCGAGCTTTCGCTGCGACCCTGCGAGCTGCTGCTACAAAATGCCGCTGTCGCCGTGGATAGCCAAGAAGTCGACGCACGAAGGTGTCCGCGAGAAAGTTGAGGACGAGGACTACCGCAGTAGGTCGGTCTCCGTTGAAGGTGTCACGCTGGCTGAGGCTTCGCGCACTGCTGTCGGGGCGCTACAGCACGACTACAGGCCATCAACCGAAATAATGGTGTGAATTCAGATGAATTATTATTAATACTACGTTGATGTAAGAACAAAAAATGGGCTTTGCAACGTATGTATGTGCGCACTTCGACCGCAAGATTTGAACGTTCTGTCCAAGTGCCCCCCTGTTTTTGCCGTGATTACTACACGATATAAGTCCGCATCTTAACTTTTGCCGCAATACGCGTGTGCACGACGTACTTGCTGAAATCCGACTCACTGGTGCCGTAGGATGGACCCCTTGCTTGCGTTGTGACTGGGAACTCGGGAACCGTTTTCCAACAGTCGCCAACGACGCGGTGACCGTTTCTGTATTCGCCGAAACTTGTCGTCAATTCTCCCCCCTCTGATGCCCCCCGAGGGTTGACCCTTTTATTGAGACTGCAGTTCCGTTTTGAAGTTTGGAGAGGTTTCATTCAAATTCCAAGTATTTTTGTCCCCAGAACGGGACATCAGCACTAAAAGGGTCAAGCAGGGAGTAGTAGGTATTTGCCGTACAGAAGGGCGAGGGTTGCAGACTTCGTGCATAGGTTTCCTTTTAGTTTTGGTCTCCTTTGGTTGTCTTCTTTCGGTGAAAGTCGACGAGTGATCAAAGTCGAGTAGGCCGTATTGTGTAATCCATTAGTCTACTCCTGCAGGCCAATAGGTTTTCTTTTTTTTGTTTGGTTTTCCCTGGGTTTTTCGTCCTCTCTAGCGGAACGTTTATGAGAGACCTACGTTGAAGCTATTGGGGGGGGCATAGTAAGTAGGACCAAATATTGTTAGTAAAAATAGGGAAATGTATAAGTTTTTGTGTGTACCGTAGGTCCTATTTACTATGGTCCCCGTAATACTACTGCTGTAGTCCAATAGGCTATTGCAGTCCAATAGTCTACTGCTGTTAGTATGCTTTTTGTTACGTTTTCCCTTGGTTTTCGTCCTCTTCTGGGGATTTCTTCTGAGTGATCAACGTTGAAGCTCGTGCTAAACGTTGTAGGAAGGCAAACGCACTAATAATAAGAATATTGGGGATAAATTTGATACTTCGTACCCATACACCGGACGTGATAACAATAGAGCGGTTCAAGCAGTAGTCCCTCCCTCTGCAGCAGCGGTGGTCGAATAGTGCCGGTTGCCTGCAAACACAGGTGCCTGTGAACTCGCTTGGCACTAATGGGGTTTACCTGCCTATATGCATTATTATTTACGGGGGACCATGGTAAATAGGACCTACGGTATACACAATAACCTACGTATTTCACTATTTTGACTAGCAATATTTGGTCCTATTTACTATGGCCCCCCGTGATGTTGGGAACGTAATGAATACCTGGTATAAGGAATGCTTACATGGCACAAACAGCTTATTGTTGTATACTGAAATTAGCCCATCATGCCCATGCACATGCGTACGTACCTGGTGTATTTTTTTATCAAAGCACATAAACCCGCTCGTACCCGTTGCGTGTTGTGTATGTTTTTTGGTACGAAAAGTAGCTGGTAGCATCATCCAGCCATCCATCCATCAGCCCACCAGCACCAGCAGCCCGGACCTGCTGCCGATCTTTCGAGTGGAATTACTTCGAAAAGAGCTGTAAAATCCGAGTTACTTTTTTACCTCGTGCGTCACATTTCTCACCAGGTATAAGAATAGCATCAACAATACAGGTACGAATATATTTTATAAAACTAAACTCATATTAAGAATAAGGACCGAGAGTCTGGGTGAACTTCTGATACACCAAGTACCTGGTAGTTGGGTAGAAAGAACGATTTGATGTTGAAAGACCACGCAACAATACCACGTGTGACCATGATTTATGTATTTATTTTAATAATCACTTTACTTTCCAGCCTTAACCCTGAGGAGGTTTTACCGACCTTCTGGACAAGCCGTGGTCACAGATGTCGTCCCTTCTCCCCCCCGGTACGTGCCTTCCATGTTTTGTCGCGCATAGGTTTCAGCATTCCCACGACTATGATGGCTCGGCGACTATGGGGCATGATTTTAACAGAGTATGATTTCCCGACAAATTTGAGCAAAGCGACGCGAGCCCCCCCCCCCAGGTGGCGACGGGGCCAAGATACCCGAGAAGTTGACGTTACGAAGGGGCCATAAAAACGCTCCTCGGGTTTTCGATACGTACCTGGTACCGAACAGGATACACGTATACATATGATACGACGTACTCAATTGTAATTCAACGCTCTTTGGCCCCAAACATCGTGCTGGTGGAGTCTAGGCCAGCCAAAGACACCAACGCATACCTAGGTGGCCCTCAAGACTCTACTACTATTGATAGCTGTAGTTTGTTGGTCAAAGGCCAGAGCACTCTCCTGTAAAGTCAGTAGAGCAGTGCGACGTACGTAATATTCGTTTTTTTTTTTTTCATATACCGAAGGTGTTGAAGCGCGTTTTTTTTTTTGTACCACTCGGGGTCGGAAATATATAAAAATATTTTAGGCATTAGTATGAAGACGAGGCAGTATTTCTATTTTCGCCTGAAGCGGTATACAAGTACATCGTAAAGGTGTGAGTCTTCGCACCCCCTACTCGTACATGGACCACTTTTTCAAAGCTCGATTGCTTCACGCTTACCTGAAGGGAAAGCTTTCAAACGAGATATTTTCGAGAACCACCCTCTTCCAAATATTTGTCCACGAGCCAGCACTTTCCCCCCTTGACGGAGAGAGCAATGTTGCCTTGACATGCCTTGACCGACACCGAAACTGCTACGACTCTGTCTTCAAATATAAGGAACTTTTGTATTGAATATTAGTGTAGGAATGGTCCCTATATTTCGATACATCAGTGATAGGTTTTAGTGTCGGAGCAACCGGCCCTAAACCCTGGACAGCGCACGTTTTGCTATGCTCGACATGTCTCCTGACTGCTACGACTCTGTCTTCAAATATAAGGAACTTTTGTATTGCATATTAGTGTAGGAATGGTCCCTATATTTCGATACATCAGTGATAGGCTTTAGTGTCGGAGCAACCGGCCCTAAACCCTGGACAGCGCACGTTTTGCTATGCTCGACATGTCTCCTGACATCTTTGCCCTCTTCTTCATCGGAACCCCCTCCGCCCGGGTACGGAGCAGTCGAGCTCTCAAATCAAAGATGCCAGGAGACATGTCAAGCAAGGGAACTCGTGCGCTGTCAAGGGTGTATATAGGGCCCAGTGCTCGACTCGAAAACCTAGGAGTTTGGTGTCAGTCAAGGCATGCCAAAAGGCAAAGTTGCTGTCTGTCGAGGGGTGAAAATGCTGTCTGCTGACATATTTGCTCAAAATCGGTTCAGGAGGGCGCGGTGACTCGCGTCGCCCTTCAAGGTGTAGTTGGTTTATCGTTGGCGAGTGTGCTCCGAAAGTGTCCCCCCCCTGCTTCGAATGCCCCCAGGTGTGGGACGAAACGAAGGCTACCGCCAGCAGCCACGCCACCAGCAATCGACTTCTCGACTTTTTATGGCTTGCGGTATTCTTGAAGTGTGTTCGTACTGGTATATAAATATGACCACCTTCGATGCCTCTGTAGTATCATGAATAGGAAAGTAGTACACAAGGTGTAAATAGATATGACCACCTTGGATAATTCTGTAGTATCATGAATAGGAAAGTAGTAGTAGCACAAGGTGGCCAACCACACATATAATATATATATATGTATTATATACAAATAAGTTGTGTGCGAATCATCCATCATCCAATCCGCACCTGATGTTGTACACTCACTTCCCACCCTTGAAGTTTCACAGCTGTCAGATTTTTGTTCCTCTCGATACGGAAAACACATGCTTCATGGCATCATATAGAACCCGTAGCGCCCGCGATAGAAGCATGATACATCGTGTAACTTACGCAGCTTGCAAAAATATGAGTTTCGACAGAATCCTCGACCCCGTCTCGGCTCTCACAGCTGATGTTTTTGTTTTTGTTGGATTTGTTTTTTAATAATTGCTGGCAAAACAATTATTTATTTTTTTCGTCTTGTCACTGCTGTCACCTGCTGTACGAGGTACGGCTACGCGTATGCCAGTGTGAAAGATGCCCTTTTTCTTGCTATGAAATACTGCTGTCGTACATACCCCCGTGCATAAACTGCGTGTCACTGCTGCTGCTGCTGCTGCTGCTGCTGCTGCTGCTGGCTTATGTTCGGGGGTTCGAATCCCGGTGAAACGGTTCTTCGAGCGCTGAGAGCGCGAGATGTTAGGATTGGCGAACGCTGTGACCCTCTTGAGGAGGCGTTTATGTAGCAGCGAACCAAAAAAGAATGACGAGACGGTGCGATCTCATCAAAAACACACTGTCAAGATACGTAACGGTCTCTCTCGGGGCTTCAGAGGGGGGAAAAAAATGCCGATACCAATTGACACGCGCGACAACGGCCACTGCGCGATCGGGGGGTGATGCGAACTGGTGTCCGAGCTACAATGGTTGAAAGAAACGAGTGGTGTGGCACTGGGGGCAAGATGATTCTACCCCGTTACTGCCGGACGCTTCACGCTGCTCTTAGATATGACGGTTGACAACACCTCAAGTCACCGTTGTTTTTTTTTCGTCTCTTATATCGAGAATCCAAGACGGGGTTATTTAACAGCAGAAGGAAGAACTTGCCACCGCGCTTGCCTGCGCCTTTGTGGTACCACGTACAGCTCAATACGTTGCAGATCGGATACACCGCTACCTCGGCGGCTAGGGCTTCTAAAGCGTGGCCGATGCTACTCTGTACCGTGGTGTAGTTTACCCTTTTTTACCACCGCAGTCCCGTTTTGGAGACAAACTACTCAAAATCTGATTGGTTTGTCCCCGAAACGGGACTGTCATGCTAAAGGGATCAAGGCCCTCCGGTTGAAGGCTTTTCAGTTAGATAAACCAGGCAAATCGGCTTGTTTGTCACGAGTATTTTTGTTGTTGTTGTTGGAATTTTGTACGGTATCATTTTTTTCGGTGGCGAAAAGACAAGACCAAAACGAAGATAAAGCCACCTAGATTGCCTCGTCTTACAGTAAGGTGGTCTTGCAGTGGGTATAACCACTGCAATCGTCCTTTTATTGTTGACACTTCCTTCGTTCTGGATCCCCAAAACTCTAGGGTTAAAGGAGGTAAAATTGGAAAGGCCGATGAAAATTGACGAAAGTGCCGTGAAGCGTTGAGAATCAGCGGGAGTGTTGAACCCCCTTCCCGAGCGATTGGATCGGACGCACGTACGGGGCGGGGAATGCACTCATGTCTTGCATGGCCGTAGTCGTTCGACCACGGACCCTCACATCCCTGCGATGCCGAGACGGAGCACGTTAAAGTTTTCGCTGGCCAGGCAGACAATGCTTGCACCAAGCGCGAAGCTTCGCCGTGTGAGGTTTTGGGCGAGTCGCAGGAAGGGTGAGCTGTATACTTCCAAGAACCGCTCGCTCTGGGGCAGACTTCCTCGCATGGGATGACGGCGTCGAACAATTTTTTTTGTTTCTGGTATGGTCGCTTCCAGAGAGAGCAATGTTTACGCTACGTAACTTTCTCGTGGGTGGCTTGCCATAGCATGGACACACTGCGTGATACCATCATTCTATCCTGTGTACCGGGGGGGCGAGGGGCGGAAGGAAGGCACCTGCGACCTGTGACGAGTAGTCCACCAGATGGCCGGGTAATATAGTTCTAGTATTCACGCAAGATGCGAGCTGGGAATCAAGGTGGTGATATCAAGTATTCAAACGTGTGATGCCTTCTGTGATCGTACGACCCGTGCACCGTAGAAGAAGCTGCTACTGTTGCTGCTGGTGCTGATGCTGCTGGTGCTAATGCTGCTGGTGCCACTGCTGCTGTTGCAGCTACTGCTGCTGCTTCTCGCAAGAATTTCTATGTTTTTATTCATACGTGTATTCATACGCGGTACTGCTGCTGTACTCGTAGTCAAATGTACGGGTTTTTTTCAAGGCCTTTAAAACCAAATGGTCTGCTACGGTGCGAGTACGGTACGGTGCGGATTGTCCCCGGTTTTTACCGGACCGCACCGCACAGTACATACACTGAATCCGCGCCGTGGTTCGGTTCTACACCGTGAAAAATCTTGGTACCTCGCATGTGTTGATGTATTTAGGGCGATGCACTTTTACGTTCGCGTATTTCCATGTGCGGAACATTTCAAGATATCATAGCTGTCGCTATTAATAGCAACTCGCGCTTCAGGGTAATTAATTTGCAGCTGTCCTCAACTTGTGTGCGTAGGCGGATGGTGAACGGTAGTTGCTGTCCTTTCGATGCTTCTCTCCTCTTTCTTTCTTTTTGGTGGTCGTTTCGTACGATCAATAGGTCAGAAATGCTATCAACACCAAGCATTATACAGTGATATGGCATGGCATCCCCTATCCCCCTGTTGCGGCATCATCGTCTGTGGCAAGAGTCACCTCATCATACCTGGCAGGCGATATCGCCCGCCCGAATGAGGATCATCTCACCCCTTCTTCCAGAGGACATGCAGCGAGCAAGCAAGCAACAAAAATACAACAAGCCATACATTTCCAAGCATCCGTCAAGCACTTCGTGGGAGCGACCCTTTGCAAATCCGGAGGCAACCCTGCGTACATAGCATGAATCGGTCGGTCCCCAGGCCCATACTGGCTACCTTAGACTGCCACACGTGGCGTCGTCGGCGGGACTTTTTTTGCTTTTTCTTGTTCGACTGGTTAAACCTTGCTCTTTCGACGAATCGTTTTGGTAACGTCGATGAGAGAGCACGGTACCGCTTGCCTGGGAGTCTTGAGTTCCTCGACGTCGTCGTCGATGCTGTCGTCCTGGCCGCCGCCGGAGGTTGGTGAATTCGTGGGTTCCCTTGTCGGCTCGTGTGGAACTTCCTCCCCGGGGAGGGCCCGCGCATGTCGACAAGGGACCGCTGTAAATGTGCCACCGCCTGCAGCGGGAATGGCGACAGGACCGACACCAACCTCGAAAAATTCAAGACTTTCAGGCAAGTGATGCGTTCTCTCGTCGACTTTTCTTTCCGGCGGTCGTCTCCACCAACTATTGTCGCGCCGTGAATGAGCCCTGCCACCGGGGACCGTGAGTTCTTGCGTGCGTGCGCTGCCGTTTGTCTTGGACTGTAGGTCGGCGCGCGCGCGCCAGGCGCATGGTCGCAAGCTGTGTTGCGAGCAGAGAGTGTGACGCAGAGCTCACGCCAGCTGCGTCCGTACGGCGTGCTTTTTCCGACACCAGCGTCCATCAAAAATCGAACGCGTAACGCCTGCTGTTCGTTTGCCCTTCCAATGCAAGCACTTGAGAAAAACCGACGCGGTACTCACCAGTTGGCACGGAGTACCAAACATACGCTGTAAGTTGGTATCCTGCTGCGACGTGACGATCATTTGCTTCGACGACCTGGAGGCAACCGCTTGGGTTTGCCGGGTGAGAAGCCCCGCTTCGTACACCTGTAACCGATTTCTGCCTTGCATGGTTGAGGTGCGGGAGTGGGGTGTGAAGCGCCGCACCTTCGAGTTCGTTCCTTGAAATTTCCGGGTGCGTTTAGTTCCGGCGTGATTGTTTCGATGTATCTGCATATGCGTCCCTGCGGGGTGGGCTTGGGTTATGGACATCCCCTTTCCCCTGTTGCGGCGTTATGATTTGTAGGAAGTATCCTCTCGTCATATATACCTGGCATGCGTTCCTGGGTGAGGAATGTCACGCCCCTTCTTTCAGAACAGATCCGGCGAGCAAGCAAGCAAGCAAGCAAGCAACTGTTCATAGGGTTAGAGTAACCCTGATCCGCACCCAAAATGCAATACCACGTATATTGCAGTTTCCCAGCAGCATCCGTCAGGCACCTTGTGCGAGTGGCCTGGGCAGAGCTAGAGGCGCCCCCTGCATAGCAGAAGTCGGTCCCTACTCGCAGGTCCATCCCGTCTTATACTACATCACCTGGTATAGAACATAGACCCTTTCAAGGAGCCCTCATAAGAGAAAACCGTATGTAAGGGACCTCAAGTTTTTGCCCCCCATTTTTTCCCACTAGATATTGACCGTAAGGGTCCGGTGTATGCTCGAAATCTGGCAAGGGACGCGGGCACCTGGTGAAGGGCCTCCAATCCCGAACGCACTATTTAGGGGGGACATAGATATCAGTGTTGAGTTTAAATAAAGCAAGCATGGAAGTTACAGACCCTCATATCAGTCGCTGCTTGCCTCGCCGGATGTCTTCTGCACGAAGGGGCCAGACATTTCATCAGTCAGTCAGGCAGGCGACAACGCCTGCCAGGTAGGTAATGACGAGGGGACGCTTTTGCTACAAATGAAAAACGCCGCAACAGGGGAGAGGGGATAGCTTGACGTTTGAAGCAAATACGGTGTGCGCAAATATGTCTGGTACAGGGGGGGGAAAAACCTGCTTTTCGAATCTGTCGTGGGTTAAGATTTCCTGATACTATATGTGCCCCCCCCCCCCCCCCCCCCCCCCCCCGAAGAAAGAAGGAACTTATTACGGGGGGCCATAGTTAACAGGACCTACGGTGCACACAAAAACATATGTATTTACCTATTTTTACTGACAATATTTTGGTCCTATTTACTATGGTCCCCCGTGGTATTAATAGTAATCTGAACCAAGCGTGACGTTGCACTTAGGCGGGGGATGCATGGCTTTTTGGGTTCACCGTAGAACCCGATTACTATGCCCCCTCTGCCTTAAAGGGGCCGTCGATAGGTTTCCATTAAATTGGCATACCCTACTCTATCGCTCTATCCGACTTCTATGTAGGCCGTCTCGCAAGGGTTTCCCTACTTTTTTTATCGCCGTCCTAAAAGACGAGAAACTCGCTATTGCCCCCCGAGGGAGGAAGCGGAACTCTCTCGGAGGCGCTTTCTCCGCCTGTATGTGTGTATGTACCCGGCATGCTGTATGTTCCACCTGCCGCGACTGCTGTTGTATACTTGTAGTATGATATGTACACGGTATTTGTCGCGCTTTGCTGTCCAGAAAACGTGAACAAATCGGGCCGTGATCCGTTCAAGGTTGTCGACTCAGCTCTGTTCGTCTGGTTTTAAAGTCCCGAGAATGCCTCAAAGGTTTGGGCTTGGAAATCCTTGCCCAAGAGATTTCCAGATGGTTTCGACCTAGAAGTATACATTACCTCTGGTATGATAGCATTCCGTTCACATCAGACACAGATACAACACACAGGTTACGAAAATAGTGGCTAGAGGCGGGGACGGATGTTTTGGTTGTATTTGCTCTTTTTCTCGTTTTTTTTCACACCCACCTGTCGCCAGGTTTATTCTGTCCGGCTTTATCGTCGCCCCGTTGTCCGTGTTTTTTTCTTCAAACTTGAAAGAAAAAAAAAAAAAAAAAACTATTACGGAGGACCATAGTAAATAGGACCTGCGGTACAGACAAAAACCTGTATATGTCACTATTTTTATCAACAAAATTTGGTCTCATTTACTATGGTCCCCCGTAATAACTAATAAACAAAACATTCTGCCTGCAAAACAAACGAATGCTAATCGGTCGATGGTTGGTGTGACCTTGCTTCCTTGATGTGTCTGTCACATCGACTGGCTGTCGGCCGTCGCTATTTCGTTACGTGTAGATGCGTTGATGGTGGGTCATGCGGTTATCGGTGATGGGATGGGTCACCACAAAAGCTTGCACTGACACTATTAATACTGTACAAGTATAATAAAGTATGAATTGCCTGCCTCTCACTTCTTTGACATGCACAAGAATTTACCGAACTATCCTGGAAATAGCTTCGAAAAATATTCAGGCATCGGGGGGTGGAGGGCAGGAGGGACAAGAAAACAGAACGTCTTGGAAATGTCAACTATTATGGTGTTGAATATTTGTTTCCTGTTTCTATCCGCAGCTCGATCGTTCTGGCGTCATCCATCCCATTATAACTGACTGAAGTTCCAATAAAAAAATCTACTCCGAGGAATCGAGAATCTATATTATTATGAAACAAGATTATGTTCAGGTTGTTGTTGTTGTTGTTGTTTTTTATCGTACCAGGTACAGTAGTATACGTAAGCTTGTTTTCGTGTTTCATTTTTCCAACAGTGTTTTAGGAGTTAGGAGTGTACCTGTGTATTCCAACTGCGGTTTCCCGATTAACCAACCTCGGTCAAGGCCACGGCCACAGCTCGCGGCCGCTATGGGCTGTGGTAGTATGTCCGCCTCTTGTTCGTCTGCTCTCGCACCGTAATTCAAGCTCCAGCAGCCAGGACTCCTCGCGGCCAAGACAGCTTCCAGTTTTTCGCTTCAGTCAAGAAGCGGATTGCTTGTTGGCTTGTTTATATTATATACTGCGTGAAATAAATATGTGAAATATCTTGTCAGCTTTTATTATCAAGAATACGTGTTGTACTCGTAGTCGCATCCGGTCGCGGTAGGCGTAGGAATGTGCATGTAAAGAAGAGTATTAATTAGTAGTTAATTTGAAGCTTTTCGGAAGACTCTCTCGTTTTTGGGAAAAAGAACGCTCAAAACTTTAGCACCACGCCCCGCTCACACAAAATACATACAAACCAGTATTTTTATCACACCTTGGACCTGTCTTGACGACCCTGCCTCGCTGCGTCCTCTCGATCGCGAGTCAACTGCCAAGGCAGCAGCGGTCCCACAGGTGCAACAGCCCGTGTTGTTTGATTGGTCAATTTCTCCTTTATCTCTTATCTGGATAATACTCAGCATTTTAGCACCACGTCCCGCTCACAACAAAGTAGTACACATGGGCGCGGGCGGTGTCGCGGAGATCTGCAGTATCTGCAAGTTCAGTTCCGTGGTGTGGAGGCTGTCTTTGGATCGACTCATTTGTGGGATTCTCCGACCTTACGTCTACGCACTACTGCTGTGCCTTCTGCTGTGCTGTAAACGCGCAGAAGAGCGTACGCCATCCTTCGTTGTCCAGCTACACGCACACACACACACACTGATGTGCCTACTTCGCCTGAAAGCCCCATGCTCTCGCGACATGAACTATTTAATATTTGTGGACACGAACGAGCCTGTCAAGAGATTGTCACGGGTCGACGCTTTTAACGACTCTCCTCCCACGTGGTACCCTGATCCCTCCCGGACCTGAGCCCTTCAAACTGGCCCTGGACATATAATTAGCCGCTGCCAGGGAGGGCCCACCAGGCACCCTGATCCAACGCGACTTTATCGACCTGATTCAGGGTTTCCACCAGAGCGGCCACAGCAAAAAAAACTGGAACATATTTTCGTGTTCCCCACCCCCTGTAGATTGGTTTCGTCCCTTGGACACCTTTTGTCCTCTGTGCGTTAGTTTTGCGGCCAGTCCAAATAAAGCCCAGAAACTAGTGTGCTGCTGTTGCTGCCCCTGATGCAGCTGCGGCTGCCTCTCTCGTCTCCTCTCTCTCTCCCTCTCTCTCTCTTGGTCACCTTTTTATCTGCATCTGGACCGTTCAGGCCGCAAAGTCCCGCCGATTCAAAGGTGTACCTGGTAAAACCCGTAGGTGTAACGGTACAGCGGTGTGGAGCGGTCCAGTTGCGGGTTCGGGCACAGTGTACCCCAGTGCAGCAGTACAACAGCAGTGGTCCCTCTATAGATAGTGCCGGTTGAGTACTCCATTACCGGCTGCCTGCTACATATAGTGCCGGTGAAATCGCTTGGCGCAGACGGGATTGTCAACCAATGTGGCAGTGTGCGGAGAAATTAGTGCCGGTTGGTTGCCGCTATATAGTGCCGGTATTGTTGGCTACCGGCTATATGCCGGCACTATGGAGAGACCGGCACTGCTGCATTTGATGTGCGAGCTGTCCTTCTTTGTGGGGACAGAGTGTGTTCACGTCTATTATACGGCTGATGCTACTTTGTTTATCGGTTTTACATTGTGCCGGTACTGCGGTGCGTTTTTCTTTTGTCGTACTGCGTAGTGTGCGGTGTAGGTGTTTCGCTCGTGATTTTCTCGGCGCCCTCTCTCTTCCTCTCTCTTCTGTTCTGGTCCACAAATTCCTGCCAGTCACAGGGACGGCTTCGAGTCGTAGTCCACTCGGTGAATATACCCGAGTACCTGATACCTGGTAACGAGTAACATTGCGCGTAAGTACAGGCTGAACGAGACTCGTTTTTTTGTGGCATGAACATGGAAACGAACGGTACTTTTTTCTTGTTGGTGGAATCGATCCGTCCTCTTCCTCGCCTCTCATCGGCAGTTCAACTCTTTTTTTTTTTCTCCTTCTTCAGAAATTCTGTTTTCGTTTCGGTTCGGTTCTATTCGTTTTTTTTTTTTTTTTTTTTTTTCTAACAGCATTTCGTCTATATTGCTTTTTCCCTGCAGCAGGCGCATGGTATTATCCATTATCCATTAGGGTGTTACACCCCCTTTACAACGCGCAAATTTAATTTTCCGCTCACGTCGCCCGTTGAAGGCAAAAACCGTGGTCCAGTTTTAAAGTAGTTTGTCTCCCAAAACGGGACTGTGCACTTTGCCCTTAAAAGGGTAATCCGCGACTCGGCAGGATTTCACGACTAGTCACTAGTCGGTGGGTTCCCGTTGGCCAACTGACTGCCTTTATTTAGTCGGCGAGACGGCTGGGGAAGCCAGCCGATGTCCATCCGACTGGCCGACTTGGTTCGGCTCCGAGCCGAATCAGCCGTCTCCCCTCTGCCGAGTAAGCCCTTGCCCCGAAAAAAAAAAAAAGTATCCCGGACTTCGCAAATCCTTCCTGCATGTATGGAAACCCGATGAATCGGTTAGTCCGCACCAGCCGGGGGACGACTCGCTGGTACCTCGTTGGTGTGCTGTTAGCCCGACGGACAACTTAGTTCGTGGTTCACTGTAAGTCGTCCCGACTCTCGGCTCCGTTGTTTACAGCGCTATCGTATTAATATCACGGGAGTAGTACTATAGTTTGGGTTGGGAGTACGGCATGCCTGGGTCAGACTTCACTCGACGGCTATTACGGGGGGCCATAGTAAATAGGACCAAATATTGTTAGTAAAAATATGGAAATAGATAGGTTTTTGTGTGTGCCGTAGGTCCTATTTACTATGGTCCCCCCGTAATACCAGGTGGGTGTTGAATACCGTACCGCGCGTTGAATTGGCGCAAGGGTAACGATCGTTTTTGGGCGCCCGATTTTTCCGGGAAGGTTAACCTTTTTAGTACCGCAGTCCCGTTTTGGGGACAAATCACTTGGAAATAGACTGGTTTGTCCAAAAATCGGAACTGCGGTACTAAAGGGGTTAAGGGTGGCAACAGCGCCGAAAATAAAAGGCGTTTTTCGCAAATATCTGGCCGAGAAAGAGAGAGAGAAAGGGAGATTGAATGTTTCGATGTATCGTAACTATCGGTTGTGTTTTTGCCCTCCACCCCCCTGTCGTTCCCGAGTTCGTTTTACGCTGAGACTGCACGAACGCTTCGACGTATGTGTATATGATCCGATTATCAGATGTCGAAATCGCATCGAGCACGAGCATTGTTTTGTCGGTATGTAGGGTGTGGAACTCGCTTCCGATACCCGATATCCCAACACTAAATAAAGGGAACCGGTCCCGCTCAACTCCGAACTTGCACCCTATGGTAAATCTTCTAAACGCCTTTCATTTCTTGTCCCACGGTAATGTTTCTACGGAGGCCAGCATGTTGCACCGGTGTATCGGTTGGTATGTTCGTCTTCGTCGTTGCTGTTGTTTGTGTTGTTGCTCCCTTTGAAGGCTGTCCATTTTTTTTGTTTCGGCGGTTTGGCGTGCGCAACGACATTCTGATAGTCCGTGGCCCGTGCTCACCGGTCGTCGTATTTTAGTGCGTTTGGGCGGGCACTGCTTGCTTGCTTGCTTGCTTGCTTGCTTGCTTGCTTGCTTTCTCCGTCGTGCTTTTGAGACTGGCCCAGCTTGCTCATTTTTGAGACGTATGTTTGTAGAAAAATGGAGGTTTCGATATACTGCTCGTAATGCCCGTACAAGCACGCCTAATACTACAGCAGTAAGAGTAGGAATAGATGGATTGCCCGGATGCCCATCCATCTCTGGATTCCTCTGATGCCAGTAAATACGCGTTCTCATACGTAACGTGGAACGCGTATTACGAGGGGCCATAGTAAATAGGACCCACGGTACACACAAAAACCAACATATTTTAACTTTTTTAGTAACAATATTTGGTCCTGTTTACTATGGCCCCCTCTAGTAGGCACAATTCGTACGGCAGACGTGCGCAATCGTGACGCTTTTATACATGCGCTTCGCACGCAAGAACTTTTCCTGCGCGCTTCACCCGTCCTGCATTCTGCGATGGTTCCGAAGTGTTGGTGCACCAGGAATGGCGAGCTGGGGATGGTATACCTGGCGCTATGTCTGCACGGCAGGTAGTTTGTGGCAGCATCAAATAGTCTGTTTTCCGTTGACCGTTGACGGTGTGTACGTATCTATATCCACATACAATTGTTAATAGTACTTGCTTGCTATGATACAAGTATGACGTACCACTCTGACCCGAAATATAGGGACATTTACAATATAATTATTGATTCTAAACGGCCCTTATATTTTGGGTCGGAGTGGTATATATATATATATATAATATGTATGTGTGCAGTTCCTTGCAAACATGAGTTTCGACCAAACCCTCAGTCTCACGGAGCTGTCAATCCCTTTAGTACCGCAGTCCCGATTTGGGGACAAACCAGTCTAATTCCAAGTCATTTGTCCCCAAAACGGGACTGCGGTACTGAAAGGGTTAAAAAGCATGTATGTACGAATGTTGTATGTAAGCTGATTGTCGTTAGGGCGCTGTGTGTCAGACACGCTCCGCTCATCACTCCAGAGTCAGAAGAGCCTTTGGTCAGGAGAACGAACGTGGGCGAGTTGTGTACCGACCGCACACAGAGACACTCCGCACCCACCTCCAAGTCAAATTATTGTCTGTGCCAACAATGCGCTATTAAAAAGCACGTCGATCTTATACATGCTGCCGCTGCAGCTACTGCTACGGCTGCAAGTACTATTCTGCCGGAGTTATATGTATACGGCCCTCCCCCCCCCCCCACCCCCTCCTCTTGTTAGAAGAGGAGATGAGGGAAGTAGACGAATGTGACATGGAGGAGTTTGATACGATGAATAGCAGCGAGAAAACGATCGCTATCCTAGGAGATAGATGGTGGCCACAGGAGGCCAAACAGGAAGGGGATAAGATTAGCAAAAAGTTTATATGTAATATATGGAAACAACGTAATGAGCCCAATCGTTGGAGGTGTCTCTATTAGGAGTAGGAACGGTGCTCCGTCTCGAAAGGGACGCGTGGTCAATGGTCAAATGACTACGGCAAGCAACAAACGAGTACGCCCCCCCCCCCCCCCCCCCCCCCCCTCCTCTTCTCTCCCCCGCCCCCTATATATGGGTTGGGTTGGCGTCGGTTGGCAGCGACACTGTAAAACATGCCGATCACTACGTGAGCTAGACATCCAGGGTACCGTTTTTTTTTTTTTTTTTTTTTTTTTTTTTTTGGCGGTCGCCCACAGCTGGTCGTCGAGTTGTAGATCATTTGTGCGAGGTAAAGAACCTTTTCTCTGCACAAGGGAATTGATCGTACCACGTAGTGTTCAAGGTAAGGCACCCAAGAGGTAGTTACATAGTACTCCCATTGCTGTCTCTGGAAGTGGCCACACCGGAAATTAAATTAGCTCATGGAAGCTGTCATCCATGTGCAAGGCCGCCTCACAAGCGGTTCTTAGTAGGATGCAGCTCACCCTTCATGCGACTCGCCGGACACCTCACGGCGCTTCGCGCTTGGTGCAAGCAATGTCTGCCTGGTCGGTGAAAACCCGACATGTTCCGTCCCGGCATTGTAGGGATGCGAGGGTCTATGGTCATACGATTACGGCCATGCATGAGATCGAGTACATCTCTCCTATCGAGTACACCCCCCCCCCCCCTATATTATATACCTAGTATGTATATATAGGTTGGGTTGGCGTCGGTTGGTGACGACGCTGTAGAACACGTCTCTCACTGCGTGAGCTAGATAGCGAGGTTCCCGTTTTTTTTTTTTTTTTTTTGGCGGTTACCACGGCTGGCGGTCAAGTGATAGATCATTTTTGTGCGGGGAGAACCTTTACTCCGCACAAGCGGGATGATTGTATCACGTACCAGTGTGTATATGGTGAGGCACCCACGAGGTAGTTACATGGTAACCCCGTTGCTGTCTCTGGAAGTGGCCACACCAGAAATTAAAGTCAATTCATTGATGCTGTCATCCTTATGCAAGAAAATCCGCCTTGCACAAGCGGTTATTAGTAGGATGCAGCTCGCCCTTCATGCGACTCGCCCAACACCTCACGGTGCTTCGCGCTTGTCGCAAGCAACGTCTGCCTGGTCGATGAAAACCCGACGTGCTCCGTCCCGGCATTGTATATAAGGATGCGAGGGTCTATGGCCATACCAATACGGCCATGCATGATGATGAGTACACCCTCCCCACCCCTTCTCCTCCTGCTCCTCCTCCCCTCACCTCATTCATTTTCTCCCCCCCCTCCTCCTCCCCCCCGCCTCCCCCCCCTCGTGTTTTTTGTTGGTATACACAGCAGAACACACGAACTGAAGTACCCTTTAGCGGTGCACTATTAATATGAAGTATATACTACTGTGCTATTACGGGGGGCCGTAGTAAATAGGACCAAATATTGATAGTAAAAAAAGGAAAAATTATAGGTTTTTTGTGTGTACCGTCGGTCCTATTTACAATGGGCCCCCGTAGTATTAAAGCCTGCCATGCATGAGCGGAAAATTATGAACGTTGTAGCAGCAGGTTGCGGTGGGTACGTCGCGGCGCATTCGCACACAGCAGCAGTGTACACACTCGTGTTGCATTGCTGTTGTCGGGAGACTAGACTGTGAATATTGGTACGACTCTGCACGAGGTCTGTCTGTCTGTCTGTCTGTCCTTTTTTTTTGTTTTTTTGTTTTTTCATCCTCGGGCGGATTGGTAAAAACATACTGGTAGCATAAGCTCCCCACGTTTCCGCGCTTAGGATACGTGTCGTGTGTCGATCTGCCGCTAATCTGCTGTGGCGTTCTTTTCTTTGCGGAACGCAACAGCGTCCACTATTTCTTCCCTTTTCTTCCCTCGTCTTCATCTTTTCCGCCTAATTTTCCGCCGTCAGCGGTCCGGCGTTTGTTTTTTTTTCACGAGTTTGATTATTTTCGTATGTATTCGTTGATTTTTTGCGGGCCCGTTACTACAGCAGAAGCAGCACAGCAGCAGCAGCGCAAGCAAGCAGTACATTCGTCACTTCGGCTCGGTTTGCAGATTCCAAGAGCGCGCGCACGACCAACGACGATAGTTAGAAACCACCAGGCCTTATTGTTACTGTTAATTTTAATATTGGTAACAGCAGTACTCGTGTTATTGGTAGTATTTATGAAATGCTCTGCTATTTTTTGTAACGATCATAATTTTAGAAGTTTGCCACGCTTTTCAAACACACACCATTGCGGTGAAATAACTTCTTTTTTTTTGGTATTATTGTTACGTACTATTCCTACTCTCATGTATGAATCGTCATTTAAGGGTCAATTTACCGAAAATAAACAAAACAAAAAAGCCCCTGAAGCCCCGAATCTCGACCCCTCCCGACACGCAGGTCCTAAGTATCCCATTAAAAACCCTTCTAGTACCGCGGTCCCGTTTAGGGGACGAATCACTTGGAAATAGACTGGTTTGTCCCCAGATCGGGACTACAGTCCTGGAAGGGTTAAGGACCTGTGTAGTCCCGTTTCGGAGACACATGAATGAGAACAAATTACGTGGAATTAGATACCACTCCGACCCAAAATATAAGGACCGTTTAGACTAAATAATTATGTGCTAACGGTCCCTATATTTCGGGTCAGAGCGGTACACGATTTTGGACAGTCATTGCGGGGGACCATGTTAAATAGGACCAAATATTGTGTAGTAAAAATATGGAAATACGTGGGTGTTTGTGTGTACCGCAAGTCCTGTTGACTGTGGGCCCCCGTAACAGTGCACTACTCAAAGCGTTGAGTAGGACGTCACGCCTGTATTGGGAACGTACTATTACGGGGGGGGGGGGGGGTGTACTCGATAGGAGAGATGTACTCGATCTCATGCATGGCCGTAGTCGTATGACCATAGACCCTCGCATCCCTACAATGCCGCGACGGAGCATGTCGGGTTTTCACCGACCAGGCAGACATTGCTTGCACCAAGCGCGAAGCGCCGTGAGGTGTCCGGCGAGTCGCATGAAGGGTGAGCTGCATCCTACTAAGAACCGCTTGTGAGGCGGACTTGCATATGGATGACAGCCTCAATGAGTTAGTTTAATTTCCGGTGTAGCCACTTCCAGAGACAGCAATGGGAGTACTATGTACCTGCCTCTTGGGTGCCTTACCTTGAACACTACGTGGTACGATCAATTCCCTTGCGCAGAGAAAAGGTTCTTTACTTCGCACAAATGATATCACTCGACAACCAGTTGTGGGCGACCGCCAAAAAAAAAAAAAAAAAAAAAAGAAAACGGTACCCTGGATGTCTAGCTCACGTAGTGAGCGGCATGTTTTACAGTGTCGTTGCCAACCGGCGCCAACCCAACCGGCCGGGGGGCCATAGTAAACAGGACCTACGGTGTAGACAAAAAACATATAATTTTACCTCTTTTTACGAACAATGTTTGGTCCTATTTACTATGGTCCCCCGTAAATATTAATACTTGGAACTACGAACAGCAGTAGTATGAAATACGTTGATTTTTGGAGTGTGGAATGATGCCTCTGGTGAGTTCAGAGATGGGGGGAAATTTTTGACGACCATAAGCGACGGCCGCTTGCGTTGATTGGGGGATGGTTGATATGCACATGGATGTCCAGCGTTGCGACAACGTACCATGGTAATCAAAATGACGGCACCCACCGAAGGGGGGGGGAAGGACGACACCTCAACAGCAGTCGATGTAAATGATCCCAATATTTACGGACATATGGGTAATAGTATGGGGGTGAGGTGAGGTTTAGCACCCAAAGTACTGCTGTGGTAAGCACAGCGGCAGTGCTACGACAGGTATTGCGGGGGTCCATAGTTAATAGGACCTATGGTGTACATAAAAATCAATGTATTTGCCCACTTTTACTAACGATATTTGATCCTGTTTACTATGGCCCTCCGTAGTAGTACCGTGTACCGCTCTGACCGAGACTCTATTAATAGCCTACGTTTGCTAGTAATATCATATTCCAAACTTGGCTTCTATTCCCGGTCAGAATCACACGGGTGATGACAGATAACCCCTCCCCGGCATTGTAGGGATGCGAGGGTATATGGTCACATGACTACCGCCATGCACGATAATGAGTACCCCCCCCCCCCCCCCCCCCCCCCCCCCCCCCGGCCCCGGTAAAAAATTCGTCTCCGGGCCGATCGGAGATGATACCAAAGCGGTGTCCGAGCTACAATGGTTGAAAGCAAGCAGGCAAGTAAGGTGCGGGGCGCGGCATGATCTTGCTTGCCCATACGGTACCCGTAGCACACTGCTTTTGGGCGCGCTCGCGCAGCTCGTTCGTGTTCGTAGGCGGCTGAAAAACCCCTTATTTGTCATTATTCTATTAATAATAGTGTCTACTCGTACGTATCTCGGGCGGTCACAAAGGCATGTATAGTATAGACAGATACGCAGCAGTGGGTACGTACTACTGTTCTACAGCAGTACAGTCCCCCCCATCGAGAGAAACCGGCTTGTTGGCACAGGCTGCAATTTTCTTGTTTCGAGAAGCGGTGTGTTGCACTCTGCTGTCTGATTTCAGCGCAAGCACTGCCGAACCAGCGGTGAAATGGGTTTTCAGGCGTTCAACCCTTGTTAGTGCTGCGGTCCGTTTTCGGGACAAACCGCTCGAAGTCTTGTCTCGGGGATTTTGTCCCCGGACCGGGACTGCAGTCCTCAAAGAGTTTCCTATTGTGTTATAGAAGCCCTTTTCCGGGCTGAAGACAATGTTCCTGCTCTTGTTCGCCGAGTGTGTGTGTTATGTATGCTGTCCGCCAAAAACGATGGTTCAGCAGGTTTAAAACTCATTTGACTGCCGCACAGCGCGTATTAATTAGCGTATCACATTATACTGACTGTACCAGGTGGTTGTCGTGGTAGCTATGATCCCGTTCCCCTCTGTTGTCGAGGAGGCGCGTATCTGTATCTGATGAAACGCGGCAAGCGACTAATATGTTTAAAACCCCCCTGCTCTCAGAACACTCTGACAGCCAGGAAAATGGGGAGTCATCAAGATAAGACATCAACCTCTGTGAGTAACTATTAATGCACGCGTCTACGACGCTCGACCTGCTGCGTGACAGCAGTAGTTGGGCCTGCCCCATACTGCCCCGTTTGTTATCCGGTAATCTGCCTATACAACGGTGTGCCATCAAATAGTTCCGAGTCGTTTGTGCCCGAAGCATGTGATCTTGCACAGTGTAGGCGCGTAAAGAAAACTATGAATACCTGGGGGAGGTGAATCTCCCGGGTGGCTATCTCCACCGCACCTCTGCTCCTCTCGAGGGTCAGGTCGGGTCAACGTGCCCAAACTCCAGGGGTAACAGCAGCCTGTTCTGATGTTGCAACGGGAGCTATGGGCTAAATTGACACACGACACGAAATTGGAACGGGGAAGTGTGGTGAGCTTAAGCTTCATTTTTACCAATCCGCCGGAGGATTGAAAAATAAATAAATAAATACCAGTGGAGGCATTGAACTATACGTAGCACACCGCCAGGAGCGCCGAGTGGTGAGGTTGATGACACCTTGTGAGGTTTGGTGCGTTGTTTAATACCGGGTATCTCCGCAAGGATGTTTTCACGCCCGCATCGTGCAAAAAGGGGGGGGGGGGGGTGTACTCGATAGGAGAGATGTACTCGATCTCATGCATGGCCGTAGTCGTATGACCATAGACCCTCGCATCCCTACAATGCCGCGACGGAGCACGTCGGGTTTTCACCGACCAGGCAGACATTGCTTGCACCGAGCGCGAAGCGCCGTGAGGTGTCCGGCGAGTCGCATGAAGGGTGAGCTGCATCCTACTAAGAACCGCTTGTGAGGCGGACTTGCGTATGGATGACAGCTTCAATGAGTTAGTTTAATTTCCGGTGTGGCCACTTCCAGAGACAGCAATGGGAGTACTATGTAACTGCCTCTTGGGTGCCGTGCCTTGAACACTACGTGATACGATCAATTCCCTTGCGCAGAGTAAAGGTTATTTACTTCGCACAAATGATCTAACTAGACGACCAGTTGTGGGCGACCGCCAAAAAAAAAAAAAGGTACGCTGGATGTCTAGCTCACGTAGTGAGCGGCATGTTTTACAGTGTCGTTGCCAACCGACGCCAACCCAACCCATATAAAATATATATAAATATACGGGGGAGGGGGTTCCCGGCCACCTGTGTCAGAAGGGCAGTACTGTTATTACGTGGGACCGTAGTAAATAGGGCCAAATATTGTAGGTATAAATATGTGAATATAGAGGTTTTTGTGTGTACCATAGGTCCTATTTTACTACGGCCCCCCGAAATAGTAGCTGGCTTATAACCCCTGTGTGCGAGCGCAATCCCGTTTTTGGTCTCATTCTACTACGGGGGGCGATAGTAAATAGGACCTAAGGTAGACACTAAAACCTATGCATTTCCCTATTTCTACTAGCAAAATTTGGTCTTACTAACTTTGGTCCTCCGTAATACCAGGTAGAAATTAAGCGGTTTAGTCCCCAAAACGGGTTTTTGCAGTTTTTTGCCCAAAGGGTCGTTAACGACACGTATTTGGAAGTTTTTGGAAATTTTGTATTTGCCAATTTAGCAATCTTTTTTTTTTTACGAAAGTTTTTTTTGGATATTCCCAAAAAAAGCCCTTCGTTGAATTTGGACTTGCCATGTCATTCGGCCAGTTTTTAGCAAGACTTTTTTCGAAAATCGAATCCAAGTTTCCAAAAACTTGCCAATTTGGCAAAAAAAAAAAAAAAATCACAGCAGTGTCGTCAGAAACGGCCGTAGAAGGCTTGACCCTTTATTGCTGCACCGTACAGAAACCTATACCAGGTATACGACTATATTTCCAAGTTTTTTGTGCCCCGACCGAGAGTGGAGCCCCCCTAGGTAAATGGGCCGATAAAATGGCCTGCGCGACACACGAGGGTTTTCAGGGCTTTTTTCGGGTCGTTTGCTTCTTTTTTTTTTTTTTTCGGACCCCGGATGGCCGCTCGCGAACAGATAGCGTTTCCTCTCCGGGAACGCGTTATCGGTGAGTTTCTCGTGTGGCGGCTCTTTTGGTTGGCGTGTGCTGTGAGACGGTCGGTACAGTGAACTAATAATATTACGGGGGGCCATAGCAAATAGGACCAAATATTGTTATTACGGGGGTCCATAGTTAACGGGACTAAATTTTGTTAGTAAAAATAGGTAAATATATAGTTTTTTTATGTACACCATAGGTCCTATTAACTATGGACCCCCGTAATAGTAAAAATAGGTAAACATGTAGGTTTTTATGTGTACCATAGGTTCTATTAACTAGCGACCCCCGCGATAGGATAGACGGCTGACGAGGCCCAAGGCTGGTCCACGTTTGGTCGATATTTGCTGGGTGTCAACAGGGTTAACTCGGGTAGCTCCAGCCCTAGAACCCACCTGGGGTGTACGGTGAAGGCCTTTTTACTCTATGGCGCGTTAAAAAAAATTACCTGGTATTGGTTAATTCTATGCTGTCTCTACTGTAGACGTGTTCTACGATATCATAAGAGGTAGCACATTGCCGCTAAAATGTTCTCTGGATGACGGGGCTCCTTAAACCCTTTAGTACCGCAGTCCCGATTTGGGGACAAACCATTCTAATTCCAAGTCATTTGTCTCCAAAACGGGACTGCGGTCCTAGAAGGGTTATAACCCAAAATCGTCGGAATGCCCATCTTGTAGCGAAAAATGACGTTTTGGTATACTCGGGCCATGGGATTATTCATCGGGGTGCAATGTGATTTTTGCTGAAGTCCGTTTTCGGGTGAGCTACGTATGGAGCTCCTTAGGTGAAGAGCCTCAGAAAATTTAGGGTGAACCCCTATCGTAGAACGCCTCTCTAGCTGGACCCTAGGCCCAAGAAGGAGAGACACTGCCGTACCGGGAACAGAAGAAAGCACGGAGAGAGAGGAGCGAAGGTTCCATCCGAATTGAGCATCTTGCATCCGTTTCTCAACAACACAGAAGTGAAAACTCGCCGAATCGGCGAGTTTCGACAACTTTTGTGGTTTCAGTGTTTGGCTAATAACTTCTCGATCGGAGACTTGTTGCGAAATTTCGTAAACTTCTGAGAGAAGGGTTCGGCTAATATCCCGACAGTTTGGGAAAAGAACTTGGCCAAATTGGCAAATCCTAATTTCCCACTTGCCAATTTGGCAACGTATGCTGCCAAATCGGTCAATTTACCGCTAACTTGCCTACGGAAGGGTTCGGCTAATACCCCAAATTTTTTGCTACAAAAAAACTTGACCAAACTAGCTATAAATAATTCCAATTTCCCTAATGGTTCCCGCAAACTTGCGAACGAAGGGTTCGGCTAATATCCCAATAGTTTGACAACAAAAAAAAACTGGCCAGATTGGCAAATCAAATTTTCTCTTCGAACCTGCCATATTTTTTTGCCCAAGTATTTTTGCCAAAGCGGTGTCGGTGAAGACGACTCTGCCCCCCTCTACCTGTAGGCCACTGCTGCTGACACCTTCACGCGAGCTTGTTTTGTTCTACGACACGTTCTGCGAGAGAGGTGGCAGCACATTTCCGCTGAATTTGTTTCTGAATGACGGGGTTCCTTAACCCAAAAGCGTCGCAATGCCAAAATCTTGTTTCGAAAAAGGACGTTTTTTTTTTTTTCTGCGAGACTCGGGCCATGGGATTATTCATCGAGATGCAACTTGATTTTTTGCTGTAAAGTTCAGTTTTCGGGTGAGGCAATGGAGCTCCTTGAGGTCAGGTGAGAGTCCTCAGAAAAATTAGGGTGAGAACCTCTGTCATCATCATCATCATCATCGCAGAACGCCTCATACACAACACAGTAGGTGGTCCCTCGTCATTGACTGCTTGTTAGTTGTTGTTGTTTTCTTCACATTTTTTTTTTTTTTTTTTCTGTCTACTACGGGGGTCCATAGTTAACGGGACCAAATTTTGTTAGTAAAAATAGGTAAATATATAGGTTTTTATGTATGCCATAGGTCCTATTAACTATGGACCCCCGTAATAGTATTCGGTAATTGGAGGTGTCATATTCAGGTGCCGACGTCCGTCGGTGATGGGTCTAAAAATGGTCCGCAGGAGTTCCACGTCGCTTCTGTTACGGGGGGGGGCACCATAGTAAATAGGACCTACGGTACACACAAAAAACCTTTTTTATGTTTACCCATTTTTATCAATAATATCGGGTCCTATTTACTGTGTATGGTCCTCCGCAAATATTTTAAACTGTTTTCCCTCATCGTGAGGTTCCCTTTATATCCCTTTTAGGACTGCGATTTTGGGGGACCATAGTTAACAGGACCTACGGTGCACACAAACAACCCATATATTTCCGTATTTTTACTAGCATTATTTTTTGGTTCTGTTTACTATGGCCCCCCGTAAAAAATCAGTCCCACAAAAATACTTGTGCGAATTTTGAGTGGTTTGTTTGTGCCCCATAATGGGACTGACTGCAGTCCAAAAATGGTTTTTTAAAAAAAGGGGGGTTGCGAATCTGAAACCACGATGCGCAGTATTTTTAGCCATTTTTTTTTTTGTTCTTTTATGATGTTTGATGAGCGATCGTGAAGCACACGCACGATAGATGGATGTCTTGCGACTATTTCAATAGTACTACAAGCTATTTCAATAGTACTACAAGCAACTGCTATGAATAGTAACTTGTTTTTTGCGTTGCAGGAGTGGTGGTGGTCCCTCTAGACGCCAGCCAATGAATACCGGCACTATATATAGCGGCAACCAACCGGCACTAATTACTCCGCACACTGCCGCACTAACTAGTTAGTGAGCCCATCTGTTGTTGTTGTTGTTGTTGTTGTCTTCACGTTAAATCGTCCTTTCTACCCAGCTTGATCAGTACACCCAGTGTCCGTCCTGATTCCTTATCCTAGAGAGATACTGACTCCGTGGTCACAGACTGTGAGACAGAGGAAGACAAGAATAATAATAATAATAATAATAATAATAAATAATAATAATAATAATAATAATAATAATAATAATAATAATAATAATAATAATAATAATAATAATAATAATAATAATAATAATAATAATAATAATAATAATAATAATAATAATAATAATAATAATAATAATAATAATAATAATAATAATAATAATAATGATGATGATGAGATGATGATGATGTCAAGCAAGTGAAATGCCAGCGTACCGGGTACGAGAACACAACAACACAAGCAGGACAAAAAAATAAGACCAAAAAGACAATATAACCAAAATACAAAACTGCGGTGCCACGCAATTTCACAGGCACCTATATATACCTGGTATTATATGTAGCGGGCAGCCGGCAATACTCAACCGGCACAAAATAGGGACCATTACTGCCTGTAGTAAAGTCTGAGATTGAAAGCACCACCCTCTTCACACCAAAAAAATATATCGCAGTGCAAGTTGCCTGCTTCGTGTGTCCGGGATGCTGCGCAGCAGTAGTATTCGCCATCCTTTTTTTCTTGCTTCGTCCTCTGACCGATGCTGTTTTTTTTTTCTCGGAAATCCTCCGTCGGATCCGAATAATAAAAATGAAGCCCAAGCTCACCATACCTCCATAATTAAAATATATATACCGAATTTGTCCTGAAATTTTATGGAACGTGTGTATGTTGATATGAATGCGGGTTTGTGTTCTTCACATTAAATCGTTTTTTGTACCCGTCGACATCCAGCACCACCAGTGTCCGTGC
This sequence comes from Macrocystis pyrifera, assembly GCA_031763025.1. Lineage (NCBI taxonomy): Eukaryota > Phaeophyceae > Laminariales > Laminariaceae > Macrocystis > Macrocystis pyrifera. The sequence continues at coordinate 6,899,496 of JASSKH010000025.1, forward strand.
CGATTCTTCAGTCCCAGAAGAGATACAAGTTCTGTGGTTGTAAAGCTACGCCACATTCTTAGAGATACTGCATTGCCACGTTTGCAGAGTAGACAATAGTGGAAAATGCAATGCCATGTCATCATACTATTAACAGATACGACAGACACCACATACACATTATATGAAATAGAGAAACGAAAGAACACAAAAAAGTAGAAAAGAAAAAAAGAAAAACGAAGAAGACAAATCGAAAGAAAAAATATATAACATATATATCATATATATATATATATATGTGCAAACGGTGCATATATTTTGGGACAAATTGGTAGTTATTTGTTGTGTCTATTTAGTCCGTTCCTCCGGTCGCAACATCAGAACCGACTTGTTGCTATGAATATGCACTTCGTTCGCCGGGGCACTTGGCATGAAATTTTCACGATTTTTCTGCGGGTTGACGATTAAAAAAAGTTGAAGAAGAAGAAGAAAATGAGCAACGGAGAAGCACGGAGAGTCACCCGGTGTACCCTCTTGCTAATGCATCGACGCCGAGAAGCGCAACGGGTGGTAAAAGCTTTTATCCAGAATTCCGGCGCCGGTGCCCCGGGCCATCTGTCCACACAGCGCATAACGAGAATGAACCCTTGGGGCTCACGGGCGCCAAAGTTCGACATGTTTTTTGTTCCTTTCTTTTTGTTTTCGGAAAAAAACACACACACACACATACGGGTGGGTATGGGTGTTCTGGTTGTGTCCTGTATGCTGCTGTTGTAGTGTCGGGATATATATATATATATGTGTCTTGTCGAAATTTCGATGAAACCGAAAATATCATATAACAAATTTCGATGAAACCGAAAATATCAGATAACGAGCTTTTCGACGCCTGTTGTGCCAGAAAAAAAAATCGAGACAAAACGAAATATCGAGAACTTACAGCGATGAATCGTTACTCTATCAAAAAGGCGTTTTTTTTTTTCCGCCCATCCCCTCGTCCCCAGAATTAGTCATACATGCGCGGATTCTGAACGAAAGGTTTTGACGTGCTGCTTGCCGCCTCAGTAAAAAACCCGAAACATTTCGTCTTCTTCTTTCTTCTTCGTCTATGCGTCGAATTCGGTATCCGGCGGATCGGGTCGGATCGGATCGAATTCGGTATTGGATCGGATCGAATTCGGTATCGAATTCGGTGTCGGATCGAATTCGGTATCGAATTCGGTATCGGATCGAATTCGGTATCGAATTCGGTATCGAATTCGGTATCGGATCGGATCGGATCGGGTGGGGTCGGGTCGGGGCAGGTCGGGGTGTCGGGTCGGGTCAAAATGTGTTGAAAGTCCCACGTGTCGGGTCGGGTCCGCCGCCCGGGTGGCGAGGTTTTCAAAACCCCACGGATCGGGTCCGGTCGGGGTCAGGTCGGATAGCCGACAGCTTGGGACACTTCACGTGTCGGCTCAAGTCGAGTCATAGCCTACCCGACCCGACCCGACCCGACTTGAGTCAATCGTTGCAAGGGCATACCCGGTGCCGTGTTTCCGCTTTGGGGCGTAAATTTTAAATTTTAGGCCCGATTGTGTTTTGGTATAGATATGTTAAGCCTCTTGGGGTACCAGAGGGGGGCGAGGGGGGAAGCGTCAAAAACACGTGACGGTTGTTGGGGCGTCGGCTGTTCTGCTTGACTACATACAGTACTATGGGCCCGAAAAAACAAGAAAGACGTATGCAAAGGTTGTGAGCAAAGCCTTGAGAATCTTGCCGTGGCAGCTTGCTTCTTCAACTTTGAGCATGTACTATCGTGGGTATCGCACTCTGTCGTATGATGTAAGGAGCCCTTGGATGTAATATTACTATTCAAACCGTGCTTATGTTTAGATACAGGGTGATGGGGTTCGGCTCAACGCGCGTCTCTGAGCAACATTTTTCTTGAGCTCGAATTTTCTTAGCGTCCCCCTAAAAGTGACAGCCTTGCGTTCTTATTCGAAGCTATTTCTTATTCGTCCGCCTTGCACGGTATACACGTACATACGCGAAGCAGCTCGGGCCGCTGATGGGACTGTGTCAGCGAGGGGTTGCGTCCCAACTTGAAACGCGAGATGTATCATGCCGCACCCGCGCAGCGTGGCATTCCTTCCTTGTGCTGGCTTGCACGCCCTTTTTTCCTATTTTTTATTAAGTTTTGTTTTTCCCTACGTACGGCAAGTTATGGTATACATTTTCCCTTTTCTTCGAGTTGGATCGAACCTCTTCTAAGACACGGCTTCCAAGTGATAAGTGCCGTGGAAAATGAGAGAGCGCAAACGCCGTTTGTATGGAAGAATCTCGACGCTCAAATTTTGTCCTAATAAACAGCCTTTTTTTTGTGCCGCTCTCTTGAGAAAAACGGGGCCGGAATTTTTTGTCCCCGGGGGGGGGGGGGGGGGGGGGGGGGGGGGGGGGGGGGGGGGGG
>JASSKH010000025.1:6902023-7223673 GCA_031763025.1 Macrocystis pyrifera
TTCTTGTGGAGCGACAGGAGATGCGATCGGCAGGGTTCACCCCACGCACGGCTTGCATGTTGCCACCAACGACCTAAATCGCAGGTATGTGTTTTCAGTCGACCCGCATCGCTGTGTGTGAACAACGTTCAGGCCGCCGCAAACATCAGCGTGTGTACCATGCATGGGCTTTCTCAATCTGCCGTACGAGTACTCGAACGCTCGGTACTCGTACGCGGTGTGTATTGAACAACTCCGAAGTATGATGGAGCAATATGTCCCGAAATTTAATGGCCGTTTAGATCCTAATAACTGCAACAGACGGTCGTTATGCTTGAGCGATAGTACTGACTGCTGTGGTATCAATAGTATGTTGTACTGCTGTTCGCACGTTAGCGGACCGCTGGTGTATATATATATATAGAATGCAACAACAAGCAACGTCATCGCCATGTAAGTCAATTTGGCAGTATAACTCGCCTCGTATGTTGTTGCTGTTTGGAAGACACTTGGGCGCCATCCGGCAAGTCTAAAATAACACGGGGCAGTTGACGCCAGCTATCTATTAATCAAATCGATGCAGTACCGCGAAACCCGATATCACGCCGCACACAAGCAAGAAGATAGACAGACACAGCGAGCAGCTCGTTCACCCGCAGTAACGCGACGATTTTACCTTCTATCACGACGTACAATCAACCCACGGTCAAGGAGCTCCGTAGCGGGCGAGGTCAATGAGTGTAAATGATGGCCTCGAAGGTATTATTGGAATCCGCGGTCTATGGGGCGAGACGTTGGCCGCGGCGTCCGACGCTGTTCGTCCAAACTTTGAAAAAAAAAAATGTTTTGTGCCAGGGGAGAGGGATCTAGAGTTTGTGTCGTCTGTTTTCTACACATCAGCTGCCAAATATGTTTTTGGTAGACGTCTGGCCCACCCAGGTCAAATATCACCTACTGTGCACCATTAATAGGGTGGGTCGGAGACCCTAACCAGCAGCGCATTCCGTCGAGACTTCATGACGTAGTCGTTTGTTTTGTCGATCGATGTCTGCCGAGGATTCTCACAACAGTTCGCTCTAGTCTCCAGAGGCTGCCATAACAGGGCTTTTATTTTCAATGCGCAGCGTGCAATCAAAGTTCGCGAAAGACGTTGCGTGACGTTTAAAATTTGCCGTGCCATCCGCAACTACACGTTCAAAAATGCCTGGAATGGGGGGGGGTGGTTATTTTTACAAAATTGCCTACCAATATAAGAAGTACATTTTTTTTCGCACTCCGGTTACTCAAAACACTAGATTGTTGAAATGAATAAAAACTTGCAAAATCATGTCAGGGTATGCCCGGGTTTCAAAGTTTATTCCCTGATCCTGATTAAAAAATCACCAGAACGCGTAAAAGCGGGGACGGTCACAAAATATATCCGCCGATAAAGATCTCCTGGTTACACCCACACCAGCTCGTATTTTTAGTCAAAAACTGAAAAAATTACAACACGTAAACCTCAAAGCGAATTCCACAACTCTTCAACTGTCAATCGGCATGCATTCCTCAGGTTGGTGGCTGATTTTCACGTGGACGCAGCATCAGAGGGATTCGGCCACGTGTTCATGGACGACGACAAACGCCCTGACTGGATCGTGACTTCGCCGCCATACAAGAATGAACTTTCTATTTTGAAGCAAGCATTGCGTGTCGCGCGTTCTGGGGGTGGCATTCAAGCTGAGGCTTAGTTTTCTTGAGCCCACCAAGTCCCGGGGTACCTGGCTGAATAAAAACCCTCCCCACACACTGGTTGTTCTGCCGCGTGCTGTGTATCGCGGTAGGGAGTGTAGCGCAACGGAAGCGTGGTTTGTTTGGTATTGCGGACCGGAGGGGAGGCTCCCACGTGTGCAGGCTATTTTTTGCACGTTGGAACCGTGACTCAAAACGCTCCGACGTCGAGAATTCCGGCCGGCCATAGCGCTAGGCGATGTCTGCTAAGTTTGCTCTGGGACCGGTGCTAGTGCTGTGGAAAGGCTTAGGGTCGGGCGAATATTATAATTAGATCGTGTGAGGGTGACATCCGATGTCTCGCAGACTTGAGGGAAGACATAGTAGTCTTGTGCAGTAAGGTACGAGTCGCGAAATATGACGGGTAAGGCGATAAACAACGTAATAACGGGTAGGTTCCTGTGCGAGGATGCGTTCTGGGAATGAACTGTTTTCGCCCGGTTTATCACGACCATCCATGAACAGTTGAAAATCAAAGTCGAAGTGTCGAAGTTATAATATATTTGTTTAGCACATTCTGCTTGATTTTGCGCGTTGGAATTGTGACTAAAACCGTCGTGACATTGCGATTGCCCGCCGGCTATAGTACAGTAAAGGGCTAAGAATGCACTGGGCGATAATTGTTAAGTTTGATTTGCGACCGGTGCTACTTCTGTAGGAAGGCTTAGGGTAGGGCGAATATATTTACTACGCCGTGAGATGGTGATGTCCGATGTCCCATAGACCTGAGGGAAGACATGGTAGTCGTGTGCACTAAGGTATGACTCCTGAATTATGACGGGCAAGGTGAGAACCGACGCGTTAATGGGCGGATTCCTGCGCGAGGATGCGTTCTGGAGATGAAGCGCTTTCACGCGGTTTATCATGACCATCCAGGAGCAGTTGAAAATCAAGATCGAAGTGTCGAAGTTATAATACAAATTTCATAACACCTGTCTGATCCCACTTTTCCTGCGCGAGGTTGAAATTATGGCCCGAACAAGTCATTTCTACTCCCACATCACGGGCGAGGTCAATTTCATGGCGGCCGGGCATTGCCTCGAAAAGGACGGCGGCAGCAAGTTGAACGCAACACAAACGTTCACGGCGTTTGCCGAGCAAGGCACGCCCCTATACGGAACCAGAAAGAATACCATCTCCGAGCCTAGCGCGTCCGTGACCTGAGTTATTTTCCCTCGCTCAGTGTCTACTTGGTATAAGAAAAACGTAGGTTTCCGCAGGAAAGTGTCCTCTTCTCAGGGCTCTTCCGTGTTTTCTAAAGTACCGGATTCTCCGTGTCTAACGCGTCCGTGACGTCAAATCTTTTTGCTCCCTCAGTTTCAACAAATCTGTATCGTCAGTACGCGCGTAGAGAAAAAAACGTCCTTGCCGCAACGTTCGTCCGCGCGGTCTAAATTACTGGCGTCTCCGTCTCTGACGGTCCCGCGACGTCAAGCCTCGTCCCTCCCAGTGTCGTATCAACCTGTATTTTCAGTACGTGCGGGGTGCGCCGAAGAGGGGAACGACGTGATAGCGACTCGTTAGACTCGTAATGACCGTACGTACGTTCACTCGCTCCCGACTTGTTTGTTTTCAAAGATGTGACGGCGTGCTCAGCAGACGAACGCGAAGAACACTTTTCGACAACAGAACGCCTACTCACAATGCGGAGCCAGAAGAAATCTTCCTCCCCACCAGGCTCCCCCATCTCCTCGAAGTCACCGGTGTCTCCGTCCCATTCAAACGCGTCCGTGACGTCAAGGCCCCCGGTTTGGCCGCGTGCCTGTCGGGTTGTACCGCTCCATAGGCCGAACTCGTTCTCGTTGTCTGGCGTTGCACGAGTACACGCATGGGTTAAGGATTTCACATTAACGACTAATGTAATTTTTCAACGCAGCCGCACGTATTTTGTTACACAGGGTGGGGGGACGTCACGTCGTTCTCTCATGTTCATTTTTGCCTCCTGACAAAACCCTATCGCTTTTGTATTTTTTTCAATCGTTGTGTCGGTGGTACATCTCGAAAGAAAAGAATGACGGGGGTCCTGGTTATTTGCACTTGACGGATTTGTTTCTCCAGACAAACCATTGTCTTTTTGCCTTTCATGGGGGGAAAACGCGACGACGAACCGATCGCCGACTGCTGTGACCAAGTTGCGACTGGGATAGAGGCGCAGACTCTAGGACGGACCCAGAAGCGGCAAGTGGGGGTGACGAATTCGTCTGGGTATCCTTCCTTTTGTTGCGTAACCTCCCCTGTTCCTCCCCTCCTGCGTTAGAACGACGCAATCGTGCACGTCGCCCAACATTTCTAAGCGGTGCAAGTCCAACGTGCCCACTCTTTGCATAACACTAGATATTCAAGACGCAAGCAATCAGCGTTGAAATGTCGTGTCAGTTGTAGCCTTATTTGTCCTGAAAATATATTGGAGGGGAATACGCCCACACCGCAAAATCACGCCATTTTTTTAACACGGCGGTAACTACTGTGGCGCCCAAAATCTGCTGCATCTACTGTCTGCCTCGTGTCTCGGCGCCTGTCACCTGAATCCATGTTGCCGGATCCTGTTAGCGGGTACACCCCATTCCGCGCCTGTTTCGCCCGGGGCAAACACCTCGTTCCCAGCACCTGAAGAATTCAGCGTGTCCTGAGGCAAACAAATGCCACGCCCAAGGAAATGGTTTCGTTACAAGCAAGTATGGAAAACAGCAGTTACTACTGTACGTTATTCCGCTAACCAGGTGGACCACCGATCCCCTACTCCTTTTCGCTGTTATCTGCGGTACACTCGGATCGCAACATTTTACGAACCTTCGATATATTCATCCATAGCACAAGCACACCGGCTGCATAAGTCTGCTGTAATAATGACATGACACCGCCCCACCTGCGCACTACAGGTGGGCGCTCGAACGCTTCGTCCGTTCGTAGGTACTGTTGTACACATCAAACCATTCGCTGCAGCAGCAATAACATCTACTGTAGACACGCCCATTTGCATATATGGAAAGTATGCGTAGCATATCGATGTCAACTGCTGCGATAATACATCTAAACAGCAGCGTCATCGACTAGACGCGCGGCGGGACAACGCCTACTTGGTGAGGCCAAGGACAACGTGCATGGCCGCGTATCGCCTACAAGTATTTTAACATCACAACCCAGATCATGATACATAAAGACAGGAGTCGAGACAAAGCACGCTTTTACCGTAAAACTGACCATCTAAGCAACACAGCAGAGCAGCCACGCTATTCTTGTTTTTGGTTGAGTTGTCACCACTACGCTGTTATCAAGTTGGGTCGGCTCTGTCGCACTGTCACAGTACACAGTGCCAAGTGTGAAAATCGTGCAGATCAACATACATCGTGCACTGCTGATACGCTCATTAACAAGAAAAGCAACACACAAGAAAAAACGCAGAATAGCCCGTACCATTTTTGCTAACGCTCTGGACTTAGCAGCGCACGGGTGATTCTACATCATGGCTGGGCCATAGCACGCATCATCACTGCGATAGCACCACTTTCCATCAGAATAACTGTGGACTCCGACTGCCTTCATACATACTACTAATCGGGACCAAATCAGGTTGTAAAACATAGTGCTATTTATTTATGTCCCTCGTCGGTCCTGTATACTGCATATATGCCCCTCTGTAGCAGTTGCCTTTTTCCGCGGTGACGTACTGCTGTAGTAATCGGGTCCAAGATCGGGTATAAACATGGGAGACATTGTGGGTCCTGAATACTGGTCCCTCGTAATTCATGAATCATCACAGCAGACAGCAGAGTGTCCGTCTTGTACGCGGTACGTCAGCGATCAGTGTCTCCAGACTCGTCATAGGGACCATAGTCGCTGAGTATGGGGTGCACGTATTTCATCTTGGCTGGTATATGCAAGACAAGAGGGGCATAACGGGCTGTCAAGCGCGAGTTCCTGTCTATACACATACCACTCCGCTCAGATGTATGTACATCATCTACTGTACAGTAAGGCTCATGTGACTGCTGTTCATGCTCGGGTTTTACTCGGTTTTGTTGTGTAGCTCTATATCTCCTATAGTAGCCAGGAACAGCAGCCGAAAAATGTACTGTTTCGATGAGTTCATCGCCCATACTGCTGCGGCACACAAGGGAGGGACTCGGTCGTGTCGTGACTTGTACGGCTACATGCAATACAGGGAGCACCACGGCTTGTAAGCGCAATGCACACGCAAGCCGCGGCGAGCTTCGATGCTGGTCGTGCTGATCTGTGCTGCTGCTGGGTGCTTGTGGTACGTTTTGGGTTCAACCCTGTGAGGTGCGACAGATTTACCCTGCCACCACGCGCTGTGCGGATAACAGAAACACGCAAAACCTCTTGCGAGCACTCGTACTCACCACACTCGGTGCAGCCAGGAAGTGTTGACCTTGGATGATCCGCTGTGTGTGGAGCTCTTCACCTCAACTCTGCCCCTTCCTCGCAAGAGATCATTTCCCTGTTGGTTCTATAAATTTTGAAATGCGTTACCTGTGAGTTCGACTGATTAAATAGTTTGTAGAGTCCTCTTGTGGCGTTTTCTAACACGGGGCCTGTTTCGGTTTTTTTCAAGGCTTATCACGGTAATTTCGGCGGGACGGTAACGGCGGTAACGGCGGGACGGGACGATAAAACCGCCGCAAAAATGGTCCCGCCGTCCCGTCCCGTCCTGTCCCGCCGACAAAATCCTTGTCCGTCGTCACTTACCGTCCCGTCCCGCCTACAAAATCTCTCCCGTTGGAAATTACCGTCCCGTCCCGCCGTGACACAGAAAAATTACCGTCCCGTCCCGCCGTGGCACCGAAAAATCACCGTCCCGTCCCGCCGTGACACGGACAAATTACCGTCCCGTCCCGCCGTGACACCGAAAAAATACCGTCCCGTCCCGCCGATAAAATCTCTCCCGTAGAAAATTATCGTTCCGTCCCGTCGTGGCACTGCCTCCGGTGGACATAACTTGCCTCTTTCCCTACAAGAAACATTCGTGGTCGTCTGTTCCGATCCATTTCCACCACGAATTACGAAATTTGTCAAGGAAATTTCGAGGTGTACCAAACTTCAATAGTAATTCCTATATAAGTACATGTGCTATCGTAAATTGTGCACAACTCCCATCTATAAATGAAATACGTATAGAATAGTAGTAGGCGTATTGGGTATCAACTATTCAATCATTAACTATTTAATCAGTCGAACTCACAGATGGCGTATTTTCATCGTCTTGCAGTGGTTGGTATGAAATTGCTGGGCACCACATTTACTTCTGCTAGAAAAAGATGTGCTGGTGGTGTCGATCAGCAGCAGCTGGTTGATGATCTGTTTTTATATACTTTCAAATGAAGGTAAGTACAAATATTACCGACAAAGAATGAAAATTACCTAGGCTTATCACGGTAATTTCGGCGGGACGGTAACGGCGGTAACGGCGGGACGGCACGGGACGGGACGGGACGGTAAAACCGCCGTCAAAATGGTCCCGCCGTCCCGTCCCGTCCCGTCCCGCCGACAAAATCCCTGACCGTCGTCACTTACCGTCCCGTCCCGCCTATAAAATCTCTCCCGTTGGACATTACCGTCCCGTCCCGCCGTGACACCGAACAATTACCGTCCCGTCCCGCCGTGGCACCGAAAAATTACCGTCCCGTCCCGCCGTGACATCGACCAATTACCGTCCCGTCCCGCCGTGACACCGAAAATTACCGTCCCGTCCCGCCGTTAAAACCTCTCCCGTCGGAACTTATCGTTCCGTCCCGTCGTGGCACCGCTTCTGGCGGACATAACTTGCCTCTTCCCCTACAAGAAACATTCGTGGTCGTCTGTTCCCATCCATTTCCACCACGAACTACGAAATTAATCAAGAAATTTCGAGTTGTACCAAGCTTCAATAGTAATTCCTATGTAAATACATGTGTTATTATCAAATTGTGCACAACTCCCATCTATCAATGAAACACGTATATAATAGTAGTAGTGTGGATACCATGTCCCCGGTAACAACACGCCTACGCATATAGTCGAAAACCCAGCTCCTTCCAGATTCCATTTCTGGGAGCGTTCGCTCGGTTATGTCAGGAGACTGTCATGAACCATACATCGCCGGGAAGCCACCGGTCCACATCTGCTCAACGGATCCGTTAGGACGGCCCCGCCGCCTGATGCAACGTCCCGGCGGGATTCTAGAAACCCCGCCGGGTCGCCCATATATGTCCCGTCGTCCCGTTGTCCCGGGACCGCAGGGCAGGAGGAGTGACGCTTCCTCCTCGCCCTCCTCCTCACTTCTCTCAGAGTTCTCTCCCTCCTGTCCTGTCATCAGACCCTTGTCTGAGCCCTTCGTCACGTCATCACTCAGCCGTCGTAGTTCAACAGACAGAACACTCTGTGTCCACAGAGAGACGTGGGATCACGACCCACCGGCGGTAACGTAGCCGGAACTCCTATTGAGTCAGGAACTCTTATTGGCGTCGGACGGCGGTTGATAAACCAACTTGTCACTTGTCACCTACGTTCAGAGTGATGTCGGAATACGAGCAGTCCCGGTACCCCACCCCACCCCCCCCTACCGTGAGACCCCGGACGACACGGCAGCCCCCAAGACCACTACATCAGCGCGTGGCGACCTAGAGGAGAAAGGCGGGAGTACGGAGCCCCACCCCAACAGAGCGCCAGCGACCCCACCCATGCAGATGATTCACGAGAGGCTCACCCGAATCGTCAACCGGCAGCTGGAACGGCTTGAAAATGGCGAAATCGAGGAGCTATCAGAGCAACACAACTCCATGCTCCACCAACTGGCAAGTCTTAATGTTGGTAATAGTAGCTCCGACTCCACTGTCTCTTTGTCCGGGTTGTCGAATTCAACCCAGTTTGTCACCCCCGCCTCCTCGCACGCAGCTGTGCTGTCCGCACCCAAGTCTGTCTCGCTCACACCGAACGACGTACACAGTCTACCTAGGCTAAACGGTAGTGCAGATGTCGATGTCGCGGAGGTACTGTCACAGTTTCGTCTGGTTGTCAGTTTTAAAGCCAAATGTGTCGCCCCCGATGATGAAGTCAAAGCAGCATTTGAGCATCTGTCACTCATTTGCGATGGGCCCTGTCTTACGTTGTACCAACAACTCATGTCTGGTAGGATCGATTGGTGCGCGAACATTGTCAATACCGAGGATGTCAATAACCCCGGCTCGTTCACGCCCCCGTCTAGCTGGGACGAGCTCAAATTAGCGATCCTGGATATCCTCATGCCTGCGAACAGCGTAGAGGAATGTGCCATAAAATGGCCACTTTCAAGACTGACAATGGTGAAACTGTCTCCGCCTCGGCCCTCCGGTTCCGCGCACTAATGTCGCGCTTTGAGTCTGCTGTCGATCGCCATGCCAAAGGCCGCACACCTTGGTCAGCCATAACTGTCACGCTCTGGCAACACAGCCTGCCCCCCGCACTGCAACTGTTGCAAAGCGGAGAAAAACCTGTCACCTCTTTCAAAGAGGCTGTCGATCGTGCAAGGCGCCATGAAGCCACGCGCCTTACTGGCGCCGCCACTGTCAGTGCCTTGTCGTTCACCCCTGTCCCAAACCGTGCCGCTGCTCACCAGATGAACAGCCACACAACGCCGAAGCGGCAGCAGCATCGTCGGAAAACCGACCTCAGACAGCCACGCCGCCAGCCTCAGGAGAGGAAGCCTCGCCCCCGCTGCACCTACCATAGGTGCCATAAACCTATCGGACACCTGGAGGAGAATTGCTTCCAAAAGGAACGCGATTTGGGCCATCTCCGCGACCCCTCGAGCGGCAAGCGCGACCGCGCCCGTTCGACACGCAGCCGCTCCCGCTCCCCCTCTCAAGCTGGTCATCGTCGCTCCCGCCGGAACCGCAACGACGACGACGACGACCGGGACAGCCAGGCGGGCAGCACCAACGGCGACACCTGAAGGGGCCCAGCTGGTGGAGCGCTACCAACCGTTGGGACTGGCCTTGCTCCTAAAGCGGTAGGCAAGGTTGACGCGAAGAGGAAACTCTCCGCAGTAGCCGTGGGTGCTGAGTCCCCTGTACCGAGTGTTGTTAGCAAAGAAGGAGTCAACCGGGGAGTTGAGTGTAGTTCTTTTTCTGGGGGGGGTGTCTCTGTCTCGAGTCTTAGCAGTGGGGTATCATCCTCACAACGTCCGCGTAAACGCGTGACGTTTGCTATCGATTTCCCCGTGTCCGAGTATGCGTCCGAGTGTCGATCTTCGAGTACCCGGGTCCACCCAGCAAAAAGTAATAAAACGACCACCGTGTGGTACAGCTCAATGCTGGCGCACAGATCCCATCCTTTCTCTTTGTCTTTTTCGTCTCGCAGAGTGCAGATTTCTGGCTATGTAGACGACTGTCCAGTGTCCGCAATAACACTCGATACTGCTACTGATGTCTCTGTCGTTTCCCACGCGCGGCTGATGTCCAATCCAGCTTTGCGTGAAATAAATATTCAACCTGTCCCTCCGGCCGCTGTTGCTTTACGGGCAGCGAATGGTTCGCCTTTGAATATTTTGGGGTTTGTCACATTGTCACTTACGTTGAGTACAATCAATCATAACGTCGACGCGCTAGTTGTACCGTCTCTTGGTCCCGATTCATTGCTCCTAGATAATCATGTCATGTCTACGTTTGGACCTGTCCTCGATTGGGAAAACCAAACATTGTCGTTTCCGTCCGCTGGTACTACTATCCCAGCGATACATCGTATTAGCCATTCTGCCTCTCACGCCGCACCCTCCCCTGCCCCTAGCGACAATACCATGTCCGTCGCTGCTGTCCACCATGACGCAGAAGGAATTGATGACATTTTGCGCGAACGTGTCGACCTCAAACCTAGACACGAAGCTCTTGTCGTGGCTTCTACTGATTGTCTCCCTTTGCGCGATCGTACTGTTGTTGTCGAACTGCGAATCATGTCCGAACCTGAATTTCTGCAGTCTGGTAGCTCGACAGTGTTTGAGAAAATTATTGTCGCTCGCACTTTAGCTACCTGGTACGCTGCCGATGGTTCAGTAGCTGCGCAAGTTGCTGACCTATCGTCCGATGGGGTTGCACTTCCGATCGGGTTATGTCTTGGTCAGCTATGCACCGTGTCTGTCGTAACACCTGACCAGTTACACGTTAACGCTGTAGCGAAAACACCCGAATCCATGGAACAACTGGCTCATGCAAAATCCGAGCTTGAAGGTCCCCTGTCCACAGCTTTCACAAATACCAAACTGTCAACCGACCAACAAGCCGCTGTCCTCAACTTATGCGCACAGTACCGTCCTGTCTTTTCATTGTCAATGTCAGAGCTTGGTTGTTGCACTAATACCGAAGCAACGTTCCCATTGCCGCCTGACACTCGTCCTGTCGATCGGGCTCCGTATCGCACTAACCCTCGCACTGCCAGTGTCATCGATAAGTGCGTCCATGATATGTTAAGAGTGGGGGATAATCGAAGAGCGCCCGAGCCCCTGGGGTAGTCCGTGTACGTTGGTCGCTAAAAAGAACGGAACACCTCGTTTCTGTGTTGATTATCGTCATACCCTCAATCGTCACATTGTCCGAAAGAGCTGGCCCCTCCCGAACATGGATTCGTGCTTAGATGCAGTCAAAGGGGTCAAGTTCATCTCTACAGCCGATGTCCTCAGCGCGTTCTGGCAACTGCCCGTTGCGGAAGAGCGCATCGACCGGACAGCATTCGTCACCCCGACCGGCAAGTACTGTTTTAAACGTATGCCTTTCGGCGTGAGTAATGCACCGTGGTTGTTTCAACACATGATGTCTGTCACTTTCGGCCACCTCGGTCCGGAATCGGGTATTCTTACGTATATGGATGATAGCATTTGCATCAATTCCACGTTCGAATCCCACCTAAAATCCCTCGAGCGAATGTTCTCAGCGTTACAGGCGGCAGGCCTAACCTTAAAACCGAGTAAACTCCAATTTGGTCAGAAAGAAATCGAGTACCTCGGTCATGTCATATCGGAAGAAGGCATCTCAATCGGTGCCGACCGCGTCAAAGCCATTCTTGCCTTGCCTGAGCCTACGTGCATCAAAGAAAATCGTGCATTCCTAGGTACACTCAATTATGTCCGCCGTTTCATTGACGGTTATGCTGAAATCACAGCACCGCTGGTTGAACTCACTCGCAAGGAATAGGTCAAAAAGACTGCGTTCAAAAAGGCATTTGGGCCCGCGCAAAGTGAAGCGTTCGCACGTGCAAAGCGCGCCCTAACGTCCGCCCCGGTCCTCAAATATCCGAACTTCAGTCAAGAGTTCATTGTCCATACCGATGCATCAGAAGCCGGAGTAGGAGCCTTTCTCGCTCAACGATCACTCGACGGAAACTCCGACTCTGATTTGAATATCATCACGGAATATAGTCACCGCTTCACTAAAAGTCAACGTCATTATAGTGCGACCATGAAAGAGTGTTGTGCTGTGGTCTGGGCTGTCACCCACTGGCGTCCCTACCTATGGGGAAAGCATCTCACTTGCTGTACTGACCACCAAGCACTGATGTACTTGTACAAAATGCAGGACACCTCTAACATGCTTACCCGTTGGGCAATCGCACTTCAGAATGACGATTTTACGGTCAAACACGTCCCAGGCAAACTAAACGTCGTGCCTGACATGCTGTCGCGTGCTTTTAGTGAAGTCAACGGGGAACCCATCGCATCAGAGCCCAGATTGGCCGCGATTTGTCGGAACGTACCAATAGAGGGTCCTTACTACCCACCCGGGCCCCGCGAATACGAATTGTCCGCTTCTAATTTGCACGACGTAGCACCTGTCGAAAGCGATCGTGAGTTCTTCATGAGCGCCGTGTCTGTCTTCCCTACCGTGGATCCAGCGAAACTCGCCGATCTACAGAGAGCGGAATTTTGTCAGTACTTTGATTATCTCCGTGCACCAGCATTAGCCCCATTGCCTACGAAATAATCTGAGCACACGATGAGCCACTTCTTCTTGAACGAAGGATTATTATTTCGGTCATATCTTCCGGGTTACTTACGGAAGCGTAGCACGTTCCGTGATCAGCTGGTAGTGCCTACATCCCTCCGGAAACTTGTCATAAATTCGTGTCACGACCTACCCGCATCAGGGGGTCACTTAGCTTTCAAAGGAACATTCGATACTATCCGAGATAGATTTTGGTGGCCTACCATGCCCACAGATGTCCGTACTCATGTCAAAACTTGTCTGTCATGCCAACACCGGAAGTCATCCCACCGCCCGCCCAAGTTGCCAGTGGGACACCGCCCTGTCATGCGCGCATTTCAGTGCGTCGCTGTTGATCTTGTCGAGTATAAAAGCCTATCAGAAGGGAATCGTTTTATTTTGTCGGTCATTGACCATCTCACTCGATTTGTCATCTTGATCCCCATCAAAGACAAGGCAGCTCGCACGATCGCCCGTCATTTAATCGAACGTGTGTTCTCGGTGTTTGGCCCTCCAGAAACGCTGCATTCTGATCAGGGGACGGAATTTCAAAACCAGCTGGTTCTAGAATTGCAGTCAGTATTTGGATATAAGAAAACGCGTACAGCTGCCTTCCGCCCCCAGGGCAACTCCGTCTTAGAGCGTGTCCACAGCACTGTCCACGGTATGTTAGCTATGTATAGCAATATGTCATTCGATAACTGGGCAGAGCTGTTGCCGTTTGTCCAGCTAGCTCATAACACGGCCTATTCGTCAACGCTCCAAGAAACACCTCATTTCCTGATGTTTGGACGCGCAGCTGTACTGCCTGTCGATCTCATTCTAGGTACGCCCTCCACCTCAGCGCCGCAATCACAGCTCGACTATTCCAAACAAACTGTCGAAAAGTTGCAATTTGCATACGAGCTGGCCCGCCGAAATCTTAAAGAGCGAGCGGATAAGCAAGCGGTCGCCAATGAGACACTGTCATTTCCCAGGTTCAAACCTGGTGCACAAGTACTGATCCACCGCCCGTACAATGTCGCTGACGGCCCCAACCCCAAACTTATCAGCCCATGGCGTGGACCGTACTCTGTCCGAGCGCAATTGTCACCTGTCATTTATCGCGTCACGAAAGACGGGAACCCAGCCGAGATTACTGTTCATCTCGGCCGAATGAAAAAATACTTTTGTCCCCCTGTCGTCCCATGTCCCCGACCTCGATGCGCTCGATGATATTTTCCTAGGGACCAAACTCCCCGTGCCCGATCTAGAAGGCTCCTTGTCAAAAGTAACGATCGGTGCGTTCACGGTAGAGAGTATTGATGGACATAAAAGAGGAGTAGGCGCAGCATCTCTGACGAACTTTCAATACCATTTAAAACTGGAAGGATATCCAACTCAGATGGGCGTTTGGAGGCATGTCAACGCCCTTCCCCAGTGCAGAGAAATGATTGCGTCCTATCGCGCTGTTGTGTTGTCGACGGACCCCTCAGCATTTAACCCTCCTCCGCGGAAATCTAGTCTTGTTACCGCGTCTGTCACGTAGCACATTTCAATGGGCTTGTCTTGTCTTGTTTTAGCGCTTTATGTTGTCACATCAGACTGAGCAACCACTGATGATGTATGCCCGGTGCTACCGTTTCCATCAAATTATTTTTTCTTGGACTGCTTTCCTATAGGAGTAGGTCTGATTTTTCTGTCTTAAGAGGTGTTGTCACCCCATGGCTTGTTTTGTCGAGTGTTTGTACCGTGCACTCTTGTTTGATGTCCTCACCCCTAGTGGTGAGCGCTGTTCTAGTCTTTAGTTGACTGGCGCTTGGTGTCCAGGTTCGACGGTGCAAGCCTGACTTGCACAGTAGATTTGTTGCTGCGATCACTTGTCAACCCAGTTTTATGGGTGATCAGCAATATTTGAATTACCGTCGACCAAGCATGTGTAAGAGTGTGTTCCTACGTGTCCTGTGTCCTTCGCAAAATGTCCTTTGTCACCAACCACAGTGCCCTTGTGGAAAGCTTGTTTAGTGCTTCCTAGAAATGTTGTCTTGTTTTCCTCAGCGTATAGATCTGAACCGAAGTTGCCATTTAGGATGTCGTCTATTATAGTCGTAGTCACGGATCGTGCCTTTAGAGGTCATCACTCACTGGCTAACGATCCATCAAGAACCGATTCCCATCGATTTGGGGGGTCGTTTTTGTACTAGGTTTGATTAACTGTCGGGCACGAGGTTTCAGAGACTAACGATAGCATACTTGCGATAGTCGGCACGTGGGACACCACCGGGAAAGTTATGTGATAATAATATCAAGCGCTCGCGCATACCATCTGTCTCTACCAAAATGCCTGACGTTCCGCATGGATCACGGCATACATAATGCGTCTGTTTTTGTCTCTCTACGCTTGTACCGGTTACCCATTACACACCTTCCAACCGCCACACCCTCGAGGCCTCCTCATCGGAGCCCAGGTGCGAGACGATTGAGAGTCAACAATGATAGCCGCGTTTGTCTGACACGTTTTTATTTCGTCAGTATTTTTCGTGTTGGACCGCGTCTACCATAATGGCATACTGTAGGCGGCTGTCACTTCGTATCACCGCCAAGGCAATTCTACTGCGAAGAGTTTGATCCGGTTTCGAACACCCATCAGATGCCAAAGCAACCAATTCAGCCCATGTCGATGTCCAGTATGTCATGTCCGGAACACTGTCATTGTCGCCGTCAGGTATGTCATCGTGTTGCTTTTAAGCATAACACGTGCCTTGACAGTGATTGAGCCTTCAGCCATGTGTCGAACGACGGGTGTTCACACTCAGTCGTCTAGCGTGCTTGTCACTAGCAAAACTTCTGCTAGAATATCCCGGGATAATTGTCACAGTTGCTCTAGCACGCTCTTGTCAAGGATCATTCTGTCATAATCCACAGCTGGCCAGCCGCAAATACACATATTACATATGTTTTTTTGTGAAAACGGATTACTCTCTTGTCTTCGCTCACTATTTATTGTCTGATCCTGAATGGACTGTCCCAATATTTTGATATTGGCCGTCCAGATGTCCACGGTACGACAGCAGTCTGTCAACTTGTCCTCTGCTGTCACTTGTCCTGTCTACAACAGCGCATATGTCACTGTTGTACAGTCCGGCAATTTTTGTCTTGTCTTGCCGTAAAATTGAGTGAGGTAACTCAAGGCGTAGATTGAGCGAATCGCCTTTAAAGTTACGATGTCAACTATTAATAGACGTGTTGTAAACCTTTTTGTCCCTGTTTTCCATTACTTTCGAGTTTTGGTGGAGTGCGAGCTCTAACACCACCAAAACTGGGGGGTGATGTGGATACCATGTCCCCGGTAACAACACGCCTACGCATATAGTCGAAAACCCAGCTCCTTCCAGATTCCATTTCTGGGAGCGTTCGCTCGGTTATGTCAGGAGACTGTCATGAACCATACATCGCCGGGAAGCCACCGGTCCACATCTGCTCAACGGATCCGTTGGGACGGCCCCGCCGCCTGATGCAACGTCCCGGCGGGATTCTAGAAACCCCGCCGGGTCGCCCATATATGTCCCGTCGTCCCGTTGTCCCGGGACCGCAGGGCAGGAGGAGTGACGCTTCCTCCTCGCCCTCCTCCTCACTTCTCTCAGAGTTCTCTCCCTCCTGTCCTGTCGTCAGACCCTCGTCTGAGCCCTTCGTCACGTCATCACTCAGCCGTCGTAGTTCAACAGACAGAACACTCTGTGTCCACAGAGAGACGTGGGATCACGACCCACCGGCGGTAACGTAGCCGGAACTCCTATTGAGTCAGGAACTCTTAGTAGGCGTATTACCCAGCTGGCAAAATTGGGTATCAACTACTCAATTATTCATCATCTTTATATGTTTGTCAGTCGAACTCACAGATAGATTACGTATTTTTATCTTCTTGCTTATTATATAATACCTCTGGTCTCGTCAGTGGTATTTTATTTTTATTTTTTTTCATCATCACTTTTACTTTCCAGCCCACTCGTAGGAGGTTTTACCCTCGACGATCTTCTGGACAAGCCGTGGTCACAGGTGTCGTCCCTTCTACCCCCCGGTACGTGCCTTTAGTTTTTATCGCGCATAGCGTTTAGCATTCCCACTGCTCGTCGACTTTCATCGAATGTACAGCTAACTCACGCTCTCGCGCTTTCCGCTAATCAATTTTATGCAAGAAAAAGTCCCTACGAGCATGCACTCGGTGAGACTCGAACTCACGAAATTGATCTTGATGGGCTCGCGGACCACCTACCAAGCCACCGGGGACGTACTAAATTGCTGGGCACCATATTCATTTATGCATTTACTTCTGCTAGAAAAAGCTGTGCTGATAGTGTTGATCAGCAGCAGGTTGATGATTTGTTTTTATATACTTTCAAAAGAAGGTAAGTACAAATATGACCATCTACGAAAAATAATGAAAATTACTACCAAGTACAGTGGTAAGTGTATACCTGGTGTTGCTTTTTTTTTTTCATTCCTTTTAAAGTATCTTCATACTTGATATTTCCACTCGCAACTGAAAGCAGAGTATCATAACACAACACCTGCCACAGGCTCGCCACCACACACAAACAGCAGAGACCACCCAACTCACGATCACACCAGTACTGGTGTGGCCCAAAAATATTTCAGGAGACATGCCATCAAGCGGGACGCAAAACGTGCCCTGTCAAGGATGTAGGGCCGAGTGTTACCCATTGAAACCTAGTAGTTTGGTGTTAGTCAAAGCATGTCAATGTCAACATAAAGTTGCTGTCTGTCAAGGGGTGAAAGTGCTGTCTCCTGACATCTTTGGTGTGACCGGCACGGACGCCATGGATGGATGCCTATCTCACGGGCGGGGCCGATCGACCAGCAGCGGCACTAGAATCACCACCGGCGCCGCCACCACCTCCACCTCCACAACCACAGGTAACACAGCGCAAGCACAACCATCTGTCAGAACAGCCCACATGAGCTGGCAACCCAACAACAGTGCTTGGGTCAGGGGTGGAAGAAAAATCAGAAGACGTCGTCCGTGTAGTGGCAGCACTTCTCGGGGCTCGGGCGGGTCGAGAAGAAAAAGTCTGCGTCGGGACGGCTCCCTTCGCGGAACCAGCAGTGTGAGGGAAATTTTTCACGTACAACCGTGCCGACCGTGCGGCGGGAAATAAAAAATATATATTTAATGCCCCGCTCCGCCGAAGAAAAAGAAAATTACCGTCCCGTCCCGCCGTGGGAAAACATAATTACCGTCCCGTCCCGCCGAGGAAAAAAATATTTACCGTCCCGTCCCGCCGAGGGGAATTTTTTTTACCGTCCCGCCCCGTCGAGAAATTTGGCACCCGCTGTCCCGTCCCGCCAACTTTTTATGTCCTCATTTTACCGTCCCCGTCCCGTCCCGTTTTCGTTTTTTTTTTTTTCCCCGCCAAACGAGTCAAATCTGTCCCGTCCCGTCCCGTCACGATTCTCAGTCACTGTGATAAGCCTTGAAAATTACTACCAAGTAGTAAGTGTACACCTGGTTTTTTTTCTTTTCATATCTTCATACTTTATTTCCATTCGCAACTGAAAGCAGAGTATCATAACACAACACCTGCCACAGGCTCGCCACCACACACAAAGAGCACACAGACCACGATCACACCAGTACTACTACTGGTGTGGCCAAAAACGATTTCAGGAGGCATGCCAGCAAGCGGGACGCACAAAAATGTGCGCTGTCAAGGATGTAGGGCCGAGTGTTACACATTGAAACCTAGTAGTTTGGTGTCAGTCAAAGCATGTCAAAGTCAATGCCAAGTTGCTGTCTGTCAAGGGATGAAAGTGCTGTCTCCTATTAATAACACCGTGGTGTGACCGGCACGGACGCCATGGATGCCTATCCCACGGGCGGGGTCGATCGACCAGCGCGGCACTATAATCACCACCGCCGCCGCCACCGCCGCCGCCACCACCTCCACCTAGTCCTGCCCAACCACCAATAACACAGCGCAAGCACCACCATCAGAACAGCCACCATGAGCTGGCAACGCAACAACAGCGCTTGGGGCAGGGGTGGAAGAAATCAGAAGACGTCGCCCGTGTAGTGGCAGCACTTCTCGGGGCTTGGGCTGCGCGGGTCGAGAAGAAAATTTCTGCGTCGGGACGGCCCCCTTAACGGAACCAGCAGTGTGCGGGAAATTTTTCACGTACAACCGTGCTGACCCTGCGGCGGGAAAGAAGAATAACGTATTTACCGTCCCGCCCCGCCGAAGAAAAAGAAAATTACCGTCCCGTCCCGCCGTGGGAAAAAATATTTACCGTCCCGTCCCGCCGAGGAAAAAAAATATTTACCGTCCCGTCCCGCCGAGGAAAGAAATATTTACCGTCCCGTCCCGCCGAGGAAAACAATATTTACCGTCCCGTCCCGCCGAGGGGAAAATATTTTTACCGTCCCGTCCCATCGTGAAAATCAGCCCCGTTGACTTTTACCATCCCGTCCCGCCGAGAAATTTGGCACCCGCTGTCCCGTCCCGTCCCGTCCAGCCAACGTTTTATGTCCTCATTTTACCGTCCCGTTCCGTTTTCATTTTTTTTTCCCCCCAAACAACTCAAATCTGTCCCGTCCCGTCCCGTCACGATTCTCAGTCACTGTGATAAGCCTTGGTTTTTTCTAAACCAAAGATAAAGCTTCCATCTTTTAGGAACGGAACAGCACTGGGCAACAAGAACAGCGAGCGATAGACGTATACAAGAGCGACGAGTGTGCTTGCATGCGGATCGAGACCGAATACAACCTGATTTCGTCTACAGGTGGGCCATAACGTCTACTTCTATGGGCGACCCGACCCAACACCCAGAGCGGTGGTGTAGTCAGGGAGCAGCAGCGCTGCGATTACAGCATTTTACTCTAGGTTGAGGGGGGGGGTCTCCGAGGTGCCTTTTATACAATCCGCTGGCGTTTGAATTCGAGAATATGTTTGGTCGTCGAAAGGCATGCATGAATTCGTTGGTGAATCAGCCTTCCTGTGATATTATAGCAACAAAAAAACAGACGAGCAAGGAGTGTTGCATGAGGATCGAGACCAAATATAACCTGAATTTGTCTACCGGCGGTCCATAACGTTTACCTGGTAGCTCCATTGGCGACCCGACCCAGCACCCAGATCGGTGGTGTAGTCAGGGAGCAGCAGCGCTGTGATTACTACGTTATACTCTAGGCTAAGGATATATATATATAGGTATATGAGTCCCAGCCACGTTCACGCCCCACCTATGTATATTTTTGCCTGGTCATATAGTGTGCATATTTTGTTGTAAAAGGGGATAGAAAAAAAGAGGAGATACGTATGTACCTGGTATATTAATAGAATTATAATAAAAAATATGCATTACCTGCGATTTATTATCTTTGTCTCTTAGACCAACTATTATGGGAAATTATTTCTGAGCTCTAAGAACTAAGGTCTTAGGCCGAATATACGCATTTTACTCGGCGGGAAAGCCAAAACCACCGATAGACTCCTCAAAATGCTCCCCGTAGTTTCTTGCGAGATTTCGGGAACAATTTTCCGTTTCTCCACGGTCCTAATATAATTTTTGGAGCAGCCAATCACTTTTCTCTGAAGGGTCGGAAATAAGCAGGGCTTTTCGCGGATCATGACGCGCCCCACGGGTCGGGTCACGGGGTGTTAAAAATGTCACGGGTCGGGGGTCGGGTCCGGTCAGGAAGTATTCGAAATTTCACGGGTCGGGTTGGGTCAAGAAGTTTTCAAATCTCACGGGTCGGGTCAGGTCGAGTCAAGAAGTGATGAAGAGCTCACGAGTCGGGTCAGGTCACGACCCGCAAAAAAACGGGTCACTCGCGGGTCGGACCATGATGAAGAGCTCACGAGTCGGGTCAGGTCATGACCCACAAAAAACGGGTCACTCGCGGGTCGGACCAGCGCGACCCGCGAGTGCTTTTCTGCTGGCCCGCGGGTCGGACCCACGCATCCGGCCCGCGGAACGCGGATCCGACACTCAAAACACTTCCCGCTCTCTTACCCAAAGGCTTTTCTCGTACAAATCCTCAATAATATTCATTTGGTATCTTATTCAAACATTTAAACATTGCCAAATCCGTATACGCATGCCCGGATCCATTTATACCTACTACAGCCAGCCACATATCGCTTGTGGGCACAAAAAAGGAATATTAAATCGTTTTTCGAAGTGCCGACTCACGGGCCGGATCCGCAGGTCGGACCTGCGGGTAAAGATAAATCGTCTCGCGGGTCAAGGTGACCCGACCCACATGAAACCCGTGTCTCACGGATCAATTCGAAGGGTCCGGGTCGGGTCGGGTCAACAACTTTTAAAATCTAGCGGGTCGGGCCGGGTCGGGTCAAGAGGCTTTCAAAATCTACGGGTCGGGTCGGGTCAGGTAACCCGACCTGGCCCGACCGGACTCGTGAGATTTGACCTGACCCGCGAAAAAAGCCCTGGAAATGAGGCTGTTGGTCAGAACTGGGGCCAAAAATAGTGGGTCTTGCAGGATTTTTAGTGAAAAATCACCATGTCCTCAGAACTGGAAATATGGACGAACAGCCCAAATACCACTATTAATATTAACATGGAGAAACGTAAAAGTGCTCGAGAAAACTCTCGGAAAACTAAGGGGAGCATCTTGAGGAGTCTACCGGTGTTTTTGACAGTGACGTCGAGTAAATCGCAGGTTTTCGGCAAAAAAATGCCAGTTCTGAGACCCCTCCAAATATTTCCGATAATAGTTGGTCTTAGTAAAATTAGTGAGATTATTTTTCTTCGGACTTTGTGTTGTTGAAAAATCAACGAAACGAATACATATTACACTGATAACCGTCCAATAAAGTGGTTGAAGATTTTAGAGCCAGCCTACCGGCATTTGATGGTTGTTCGTCTGTCATGTCGCTGCTGCATTGTGGAAGTTCTCTGTCTGACTTCAAAGACGGCCATTCAAGTGGCGTACGAGACTATTACAGAGCTAGACGACCATTTGAAGACATTTTTTGTGCAGAACATTCTCGGAAGAATGAGAGAATGTGAGTTTTGTACGTACGTAAGAAGTTCAAGCCAATCAGATGACTGCGGTGATTCATGGTAGCATGAATCGTAGCCCTTGGTAAACACACATTTTCTGGTACGTAGCCGCAACCTACACGTATCAGCGCAGTGATGCGGAGGCAGAGCTACAGGTCCAAGGTGTGAGACTAGTTTGAGTTGAGCGTTCGATCTGATCTGTTTGAACGCTGAGCAGGCAGGGTTTTCGCCAGGCAGACACTTTTTTATTTTATTTTCTTGATCGAGGGACCTTCCTTGGAGAGACTCGTTCGTGGTGTCTTGTGAGTGTACAAGAGGTGCTAGCTGGGAGTGTGGACGGAAGACCTTGGGGACTACGTCGGAGGGCATGGCAAGCGTGGCCGGACAAGCCAGCACAGGAACGAATCGGCAAGATCGGTACCTCTGGTATGTCGTAGCACAGTGAGACGTTACAGGGGATGTGTACTGCTGTAGCACAGCAGTGTGACTTTACCGGGATGTTGCGCCCTCGGTGGTATCATTATGTTCGCAAATTGCAAACGCATGCGTACAGCAGCGATGGGCCGGTAGTGTGTGCTTGCGGGAATATTATACCAGACGCATCCCCTCGTACTTTTGCTTGGTACCAAACTCGAGGAAAGGCACGATTATTGATAGTAAATATGAAGGGTTCAGCAGAAGTGCGGATACAGCAGCAGGGTTTGTGCAGCAGTGGTCGTACGTTCTTTCAAGTGCTCGTACTTTTATTAATAATATTAATGCGAAATATCATACCTCATGCGAGACTTTTATCGGTGGTACCAAACTCGAGAAAAGGTTATGTGAGTATAACTCGTACAGCCATGCGTATACAGCAGTGTTCGTGCAGCAGTGGTTGTATGTACGATATGTCAAATGCTCGTACCGGGGTATACTACCAATGTATG
The DNA here is from genome assembly GCA_031763025.1 of Macrocystis pyrifera. Taxonomy (NCBI): domain Eukaryota; class Phaeophyceae; order Laminariales; family Laminariaceae; genus Macrocystis; species Macrocystis pyrifera. Next base: position 6,924,666 of record JASSKH010000025.1, read on the forward strand.
GGATAGCGGTTTCCCGAAACTAGGGCCTGTGCAGTATTCGGTAGAGCGTACTCTGAGCTATTGGTGCTCTGATTGTTTCTTGGTGGTATGAGATTATCAGAGCATACAGGCTGTGTAGCTGGTAGCGGTGGTAACTGATATTTTATTGTCCTTCGCTACAATAATACGTGGATTGGGGTCTAACTGGTACCGGTTGCTCCACTGTAGCTTAACCACCTATGGTGGTACAAGTTGCTGGTCGCGAATCGGGGGGGTCGCGTCGGCTTCCTCGTGCATATTACGTTAGCCGTTAATCCGGGAGAAGTTCCACGAGCGGGTTCGTGACCTCCGTGGGTACACCGCGTATCGCCGCCGAAGCGGATTTCGTCGGTTCTCGTTTCTTCGTCTGCGTAGCACCCGTCCACAGGGGGGTCGGGGGTGCTGTCGCAGGGTGTGCGCCTGCTTCAGCGAAACAGGTTGCATCTTGTTGACTTCCTCGTCCATGTTTCGTGTGCGGTTCATTCGGGGGAGCGTGTGCCACACGTTGGACCATGTGCTATTGTAGTGCGCGCGTCTGTTTCAGCGAAGCAGGTGTCGCAACTCCTTGACTCCAGTGTCCGTGTCTCGTGTGCCGTGCATCCGGGGAAGCATGTGCCACAAGTTGGACTGTGTGCTGTTGCAGCATGTGCGTCTGCTTCAGCACTACAGGTGTCGTGCATATCACCAGTCGATAGGGGGATGGTGTGCTGTCGCAGTGTGTGCCCCTGCTTCAGCGAAGCAGGTGTCGTATCTTATTTATTTCCTTGTCCATGTTTCGTGGTGCTATTGCAGTGCGTACGTCTGTTTCAGCGAAGCAGGTGTCTTCTTTGGCACCCCGTCCGTGTTTCGTGTGCTGTTCATCCGGGAATTCGGGGAAGCGGGGTACCACAAGTTAGACCGTGTGCTATTGCAGTGCGTACGTCTGTTTCAGCGAAGCAGGTGTCACTCTTTGGCTCCCCGTCCGTGTTTCGTGTACTGTTCATTCGGGGAGGCGTGTGCCGCAAGTTGGACCGTGTGCTATTGCAGTGAGTACGTCTGTTTCAGCGAAGCAGGTGTAACTCTTTGGCTCCCCGTCCGTGTTTCGTGTGCCGTTTATCGGGGGAAGCGGGTGCCACAAGCTGGACCGTGTGCTATTGCAGTGCGTACGTCTGTTTCAGCGAAGCAGGTGTCACTCTTTGGCTCCCCGTCCGTGTTTCGTGTTTCGTGTGCCGTTTATCCGGGGAAGCGTGTGCCACAAGTTAGACCGTGTGCTATTGCAGTGCGTACGTCTGTTCCAGCGAAGCAGGTGTCGCTCTTTGGCTCCCCGTCCGTGCTTAGTGTGCCGTTCATTCGGGGAGGCGTGTGCCGCAAGTTGGACCGTGTGCTATTGCAGTGCGTACGTCTGTTTCAGCGAAGCAGGTGTCACTCTTTGGCTCCCCGTCCGTGTTTCGTGTGCCGTTTATCCGTGGCCACAAGTTGGAGCGTGCGCTATTGCAGTGCGTACGTCTGTTTCAGCGAAGCAGGTGTCACTCTTTCGCTCCCCGTCCATGTTTCGTGCGCCGTTCATCCGGGAATCCGGGGGAGCGTGTGCCACAAGTTGGACCGTGTGCTATTGCAGTGCGTACGTCTGTTCCAGCGAAGCAGGTGTCACTCTTTGGCTCCCCGTCCGTGCTTCGTGTGCCGTTCATCCGGGCAAGCATGTGTCACAAGTTGGACAGTGTGCTGATGCAGCATGTGCGTCTGCTCCTGCGCTACGCGTCCATGTTTCGTGTGCGTTTGTCGTTCATCCGGGGGAGCGTGTGCCACAAGTTGGACCGTGGGCTATGGTAGTGCGTACGTCTGTTTCAGCGAAGCAGGTGTCGCAACTCTTTGGCTCCCCCGTCCATGTTTCGCGTGCCGTTCATCCGGGGAAGTATGTGGCACAAGTTGGACTGTATGCTGTTGCAGAATGAGCATCTGCTCCAGTGCTACAGGTGTCGCGACTCGTCGGCTTCCTCGTGCATGTGTCGTTAGCTGTTCATCCGGGGGAAGGTTTTTTGCGATATGTTTGGTGACCTCCGCGGGCACACCGCGTATCGCCGCCAAAGCGAATTGCGTCGGTTCTCGTTTCTTCGTCTGCGTACCACCCGTCCACAGGGGGGACGGTGTGCTGTCGCAGCGTGTGCGCCTGCTTCAGCGATGCAGGGGTCGCGTTTGTTGGCGCCCTCGTCCGTGTTTCATGTGGCGTTCATTCGCGGAAGCGTTTGCCACAGATTGGACCGGGTGCTGTTGCAGTGTGTGGGTGTGCTTCAGCGCTGCATGTCAGATATTTGCAGATGCCGCACTTCGTCGGCTTCCTCGTGCATGTTTTGTTTGCCGTTCGTCCGGGGAAGCATGTGATACACGTTGGACTGTGTGCCGTTGCAGTGTGTGCAGTGTGTGTGCATCTGGTTCAGCGCCGCGCAGGCGTCGCAACTCGTCGGCTTCCTCGCGCATGTCCGTGTGCCGGTCATCTGGGGGGGTTCTTCGCAACGCGTTTCGTGGTGTCCATGGGTACACCGCGTATCTCCGCCGCCGCGGATTTCATGGGTACCTGTTTGTTCGTGTGCGTACCAGCCGCCTAGAAGGTGGGACGGTGTGCTGTTGCAGTGTGTGCGTCTGCTTCAGCGAAGCAGGTGTCGCATCTTGGTGTTTCTTCGTGTGCTTAACACCCGTCCACAGGGGGCGGCAGTGTCCTGTTGCAGTGTGCGCATCTGCTTCAGCGAAGCAAGTGTCGCAACTTGTTGACTTCGTCGCCCTTATTTCGTGTATCGTTCATCTGGGGAAGTATGAGCCACACGTTGGTTTGTGTGCTGTTGCAGTGCGTGTGCGCAGCACCCGTCCATGGGCGGGGAAGGTGTGTTTTTTCAGTCAGTCAGTGATTTTCTGTCCTGATCCGCGAGCATTCTTGGGCAATTTTTTTTCCCAGGTGGTTTTTTTTTTTTTTTTTTTTCCACCTGGTTATTTTTTCCCCTTGTGTTCTGCGAGTTGGGCTGTTTATACCGTCCGTGTGCGACGGACTGATGTTGACTTCAATCGCGAAACCGTTCAACTTGCAGCGCAGTGCAGCCCGCGTTGACGTGTGGTTTCGTGAGTTGAAAGGTGACCTGCTTGGAAAGGGGCAGTTTCTACGTGTGTTCGGGTGTGGGTTAGTTGCGCACCTTCGCACGTTCGCGTGTATGTCTTGTTACTACCTTTGTTTTTCCTCGCCGGACCCCTCGTTACGTGCTGCGTCTGCAACGGCGGATGCTCTATGCGGACTCCGCTTCATCGGCCGATAACCTAGCGACGAGTGGTTGCGTTGGCGGGAGTGTGCGCACGAGTACGCTCGGCACTCCCGAGGATTGGAGGCGCAACGAACTCGTCGAAAGGGGGAGCTGTACCAGAGGGGTTGCAGCCCGGCGGTTGATGGACGTGTTTCGCCACGGGGCGGGACGCCATCTGGATAGCAAACGGAGTGGCCTAGGATGGTCGTGACAATGGGATCCCGCCGGACCTGGGCGGGAGCGGGTTGATCCACCTAAGGCGTTGCAGCGTGAGGGCCGATGGGCGTCCGATGCGTACAAGGCGTATGTTCGCAGTCACGGAAAGGATGCCTGTTTGGTAGCGGACGTTATGGCCCACGAAGGGATGAGCGGTGGGATCCAGCCGGGCCAGGGCACTGAATGGGGGCGAGTTAATTCACTCTTAGAGGTGAACAGGCAGAAGTAAATAATGGTGAAGTGTGTTATCACATGCGTTCCCTACGAGATTGCAAGTGGGACGGGGAAGGGGTCGTAAGAATACAGCAGTAAATAGGGTCAACTCCCATGTGTGATGGAGGCTGGCGTCGAGAGTTCCGTGTCGCCAGTTGGGTTGGGAGTTGACTCGAGTATACGGATGTTAGCGCGGGGTTGCCGTTGGGGCAGCCCCGGGGGGGTCACCCCTTCTCCAACCCCCCTTTCCGGGCGGGGGGTTGCGCATTGATATAATACAACTTCGAAAGCAAAGTGCAAAGCAGAACATTCTCGGAAGAATGAGAGAATGTGAGTTTTGTACGTACGTAAGAAGTTCAAGCCAATCAGATGACTGCGGTGATTCATGGTAGCATGAATCGTAGCCCTTGGTAAACACACCTTGTCTGGTACGTAGCCGCAACCTACACGTATCAGCGCAGTGATGCGGAGGCAGAGCTACAGGTCCAAGGTGTGAGACTAGTTTGAGTTCTCACCCACCCGCCCGTGCTTTTGAGGGAGTCAGTGGGGGGGAGTTCGATAGTCGCAGTAACGTTTGCGTTTGTTGCTGTATGTTATACGTACCCGGTAATTTCGCTGATGGTGCGACCGGGTGTCGTAGATTGCGCGAGTGGCGGCGTGGGCTAGCCGCCTTCTTTGGCGTTTGGGATTGTTCGATGCAAGTGGGGTTCTTTATATCATACTATTATAGTTGATAAAAGTAAACGTGGCGTTGACGTGGTGTTGCATCGGCTCGGATTTTGCGCGCAATCTGAAAGTATCGGGGAAGGGGGTTATCCGTATATTAACATTGAAGTGCATCGTGAGTTTAAATGTACTTGTGTTATTTGTGTATGCCTGGTACAAGTGCGTGTCGATTTTCTCACATGTGAGGTTATCTTGTACTTGGTGTGGTTTCTCGAGTTATTTGTCAGAAACGGCTTTTCTGATAGCGGCTTGGTAGGCTGGCGTCGAGAGTTCTGTGTCGCCAGTTGGGTTGGAGGCTGGCGTCGAGAGTTCCGTGTCGCCAGTTGGGTTGGGAGTTGACTCGAGTATACGGATGTTAGCGCGGGGTTGCCGTTGGGGCAGCCCCGGGGGGGTCACCCCTTCTCCAACCCCCCTTTCCGGGCGGGGGGTCGCGCATTAATATAATACAACTTCGAAAGCAAAGTGCAAACTGCAAAGTTTTTTTAACACTTGAAGTTTGGGGGGGAAGATAAAATGTACGCAATTCGAATGCGATTAGCGATACAGGAATCGCTCGGAGATTGTTATCCTCAACATAGTCTGACAGTCTCGGCGTGCGTTGACCGATGACGGTGAGCCAAGGTGGTGTGTATTATCGGCGGGAGGCCGTATCGAGCCCAAATATACATTTTTGCTTGAAAAAAGAGCATAGACCACTGAGCCACTCGGTCAGCCTTTATAAACGAACGCCTTGCGCCGGTTGGCGTATCGGATGATGTCCTGAAGCCACAAATCGTCATGAAACATATATTGGACAATTTCGTTGGGGCTACAACTGTCTCGCACCAAGACAAAAGCGGACTTTCTTCTGGTCTCGGGAGCAAAGGGTCAATCCGCACATCGGCACATCTTGACGAAAATATTGGATTGGGTTGGGCTTGTTGGTAGGCAGTAGGCAGACGGCGGAACCTCTGACCGGCCAAGACATTCGGAACAATTATATGTGTTATATTGCGAAGTGTGGCAGGTGGTGCGCACAGCTACAGGTACCGGTCTTCTCAACGACTAGCTCAGCAATTTCAACTCCCACGCAGCTGACCTACGCAGTACGCTCATGTATACCCTGGTACAGCGTAATGCGGCGCCGCCGAAGTCCTCGCACTGCACACCCCGGGACAGCCTGCACAGTCCAAGCCAAACAACGATACAGCACCCCACCGAGTGGGTGCAACATCATGGCGACGCCATTTATACATGGAAGGAAGCCAACTCGCACGACCTCGTTGCGCAGGAGACCTAGCCTGGCGCTCTGAATGACATACATATAAATTGCTGCGACCGCTATTAAAAGGGAAGGGAATTCTTTCAGCAGTCTGTTGTCGAGTAGGCGCACGTAGGCGTTTCGCCAAAAAGAAAAAAAAATATTGGGAGATACCCTTCAAGGTTGTGTTCGATAAGGTACATACCGAGGCGTACCAGCGGTAGTATATCTCCGGTATACCGGTACGAGAGAATATCGGTACGTTCGGTATGATGTTCGTACCCGTACCGAGGACTTCGGTACCTTCGGTACGATGTCCGTACCGGTACCGAGATTTTCGGTACGTTCGGTACGATGTCCATACCGGTACCGGTGGTACCGGTACGATAATCCGTACCGGTACCGAGAAGTTCGGTACGTTCGGTACGATGTCCATACCGGTACCGAGGACTTCGGTACGTTCGGTACGATGTCCATACCGGTACCGAGAAGTTCGGTACATTCGGTACGATGTTCATACCGGTACCGAGCGTATACCGGTACCGAGCATACCAGTACTGCGCTGATCGGGAAGGTAGGCAAGAACCACTTCCCCACCCTGGCGCCTGTCGCCCAGAAGGTGGTCGGGAACCAGGCCTCTGCTGCACAAATCGAGCGCGATTTCAGTGGTTGCGGTAACCTCCTGACCGCGAATCGGAGCCGCATGGACACGTACTGGGTGGAGATAGTGATGTTCCTCAAAACAAACTTCGATAGCATCCCCGCGTACGGTGCCATCCCCATGATCGCTCCGACGAATATCCGCTCGTGTCTTCCCGGGAGTTTTTCGGGGGAAGACAAGGACTTGTTGGAGGAAAGCACCTTCGACCTCCTCAACAACACGGAGGCGCCGACAGCCGATGGCATGTCCGCTGGCATGGAGGAGGAATAGGATTCTTAGGCGGAATGATATCGAGAGACTTCTGTTCTAACACGATATATCTGGGCATTTTCCTGGTTACTGGTCGCGTGGGTGCACAAGTTCCAAGTGGTCCGTTCGGTACTCAGCAGTAGTTTTAAGTTTTAGGCTTTGTTGGCCGTTCCTGTTTTGATTTTGCAACAGGACAATTCGTAGCCTGGAATTGAAATTCAAAAATTCGTATCTTGAATTTTCGAACACAACCTTGGAAATTGAAATCGGTTGTCGTTTTTGTTTGAATTTGAATTTGCTGGTCTCTCCTGTGTTCGACTTTCAATGGGGAGAGTCTCGGATTTACTCCGTATAATATTATTATTAATGTTAATATTTTTATTTTTGTTTGGTTTCATTCAATGGTTTCATTGTTGCACGCACACATACAAACATTTTTTTTTTTTTCACGTGCATTTTGAAATTGACATTTTGGACGGGCAATATGAGAGACGCTCCGCACACACACCGCCGGTGTCGCCGGTATCACCGGTACCGGTACCGGTATGGGCTTCCGTACCATACCGAGAAGCTCGGTACGTTCGGTACGGTGTCTATACCGGTACCGATAAGTTCGGTACGTTCGGTACGAAATTCGTACCGGTACCGGTGGTGCCGGTACGACAATCCGTACCGGTACTGGTGGTGCCGGTACGATAATCCGTACCGGTACCGAGAAGTTCGGTACGTTCGGTACGATGTCCATACCGGTACCGAGAAGTTCGGTACGTTCGGTACGATGTCCGTACCGGTACCGAGCATACCCGTACCTTACCGAACACGGAAGGTATTTTCAAGAGAAACACTGATTTCGACACAGAATAATACGTGCGGCAAAAAAACAAGAATACGAAGCGTTTTACCCCATTTTACAGCGTTTTGTGCTCAAACATATAACAACACCAATAGAAACGTAATTGCGCATTCCGCGCTTTATTAGAGCGCGTCGGATGAATGGTTCAAGCCATCCGCCAGGAGACCAGGAAACGGTTGGTGGACGACAGGTGATGTAGTCACGTAATCAATATGCTAGGAGCCCGCTCGTGAAATCAACACATATAGCACCACGCGAACACGAAATATTTCGCGATTAATCGAGTTTTGCACGGTGGTCTGCAACTTTGAGCTCACCAACCCACCTCGATATTCCTTTTCTGGACTGCGACCTGGCGCATCTGATACCGTTATACGCCGCTTCAAGACAGTGGATTTGCTTTGCGGGCTGTGGTCGCTTGTGAGGAGCTGTGGCTGTCTTCAAGCGAAGTGCAAACGTTCAGGTGGGGCTTTTTCTTTGTTGCCCATTTGGTATACCTAAAACATTGTTCATTCTCTAGCACCCGATCACCTCGAAGTTGAGGTGTAGATCTCTGTTGACAAAGCGTACACGGCCAATCTGAAGACAAACACAAGCCGTCGTAGACACGACAACAAGCTGTATCACTTGCTGTCTGCTATCCGAGGAACCAACCTGCCAAAGATCCAAACACGGTGTGCAAAAAAGAAGTGACAGGGTTTTATACTACGATGTATCACCTAGATGGTGTTTAGACCCACTCGGATACCCGGGAATGGGGAGTGGATAAGATCATCCTCAATGGGAGGTGCCGCTGTTGGCCATTGTCTGTCTGTTGAGCGAGACTAGACACAAAAAGGGAACGGGACATGGAGGGCAATGTCGCCTTGTCGGTTTGGGTTCGCGAATACCTTCTCCTGCCTCGGGCGCGTCGTGCACCGCGTCCCGCTGGTCCGTTGGCGTATGATAACATACTCGGGTATTCCAGCCGGGTCTCTGACCTCGACCATGTTGTCGTCACGCGAAGAGGTGAGAGGTGGTGGTTGGCGAGCGAGACTCCTCACGACGGTGTGCTGAGCTGGTTTGTTCATGCCACATTAATTGTTTATCTCCTTTTTGTTTCGTGTACAATAATATCGTCTGCACTGAAATTTGGAAATCGGCACGTATATATACCTGTTCCCAACCCAATTGATACGGGTCGGGTGACGCATGGTTTTCACCCCTCGTGAGGTCCGACGTTCATTGGCACGAAACCAAAGGACGCCCCCACCAAGTTCGATGTGTCGCGAAATTACTAGAAAAATCTGTTTTGACAACTGACAACGGTACATATAGTGACACCTTGCCGATGAGCGCAGCGGATACCGGAGGTTCTGTGGTGGATAACGCTTATACCCTGAATTAGCACGAACAAACACTAGCGCAAGTTATATTAGAAATAATATATACTTCTAAATCACGGGTACCTGGCATACAATCGCGACAGATACGTGGCAGCATCGTTTCAGGCCTGGGATTCTGACGACGCCTTGAGCCCCGAAAGACTCGACTGGAGAGTCGTCCGCTCGAAGTCAAACAGCAGGTGAGACTATCGCAGGGGGCGAAAGTCCTGTGGGATGAAGATGATCTGGAGGATGAAACACGCGCTGTAGAGATGACGAGCCCACACAACAAGAACACGGGAGCCACTGGCGTTTAGGAATACAAGTACAGAAGTCTTGCGACGCCAGAGTTGAGTGCCGATCCCCAATTTCCACGTATATACGTGATATTGCAGCGTGGCTGAGTAAACCAAGAGTAATTATGTGTCTCCCCCGATTTTGAGTTTTACGCTTGACTGGGATAAGCTTGGCATCGCACTGGGTTGACTGTAGCGGGAAAACCATTCACGTCTGTCTACCTGCCTGTACCGCCCCCAGGAACAACTGAACTTGGGCTGGTTGCTCGCCATCGAGCTCAGACAATGACTACAGCAGCAATAGACAGTGCGTAAAAACACACGATAATACGAACACTCCATATCCTAATGCGAACACCATCGGCACGGCGCTCCCAGGGTGTATATCCCCAGGTAATAAAGATGGTAAACACATATATTACTGCTGGCGTAGACTATACACCCTTCGAGAAGAAAGTCCACATCTGAGCGAACCTTTGAAGCTGTTTTGACACAGTACCCGTTTCACTTTGATCTGATCCCTATAATGGACGTACACGTAGGATTTGCATTAAGTGCTCGACGGAAGAGCACGTTTGACCAACCCGTTCAGTACAACTGTAGTCCCGTTGTGGTGACAAACCACTTGGAATTAGAGTGGTTTCCGAATTAGACTATGCAAAACATGAAAAGAAAGCAGACAACTTGAATGAGGACCGGACGGTTCGACGGTTGGACGCAAAGGGCATAAACGCAGACAGAAGGGCGTGAATGAGTGTGGGAGCATTAGCGATGCTGATGCAGGAGTTCGATCGGGACGCGGGAATGAAGACACGCGACTACGAAGGGGCATAGGGGCATGCGTTGACGGTATACACAGCCGCCTTTAAATTAGACTGCGGCGAAAGCCACACCCACATGACACGGCCATGGTACGTACCAGTACACTACTTGCACAGAATACCAACTAAGAGAAGTAGCGCGTGACCGAAACCGAGTTTTCGGAGAAATGCTTACTCTGACGATAATATTGTGGGGGTCCACTGCTTGAGGTGAGCACCCGAACGTTGACGAGTCCCGTCCGACCCCCGACGGGAAACATCCCTGATTCATGAGGGTGCAGTTGCTACTGTAAGACCAGCTTCGGTGCTGTAGAGGGTATAGATTCAGGAGTAAGGAAAACCCTAAGATGAACACAACACTCACATGGGAGGGAAAACTCGAACGTACCAAAATTTGATTAATATGTCGCTTCGAGCAGTGACCTCTACTCTAATCCGGTACACCGGTCTATGCTCACGGTTGTTTTGGGTGGTCGTCTCAACAAGGTTCTAAGGCTTGCCTATACTATAATCATGTATTATGTAGCGGTGCGACAACGGCACTGCAGTATACATACTATGAATCCCCCCCGTTTTCTATCATTTGTAGCGCGACACTGAATCGTGCCTTGGAATTAAATAGAGTCCGAAGGGAATGAAACACGAAACAAAGTATTGGGCCGGCACAAGTTGTACCTGGTACACAAACCAGTACAGCTCCCCCGAGGGGGCACGGCAGTGTTACTCCAACCGCTCGTAATGCTGTGACCTTGTTTCCCTTTCTTGCTTTTGCTTTTCCGTCCTCCCGTGTTTGTCGTAATATTTCTTTATATAACAAGCACACTTAATTTGTACAGGCCATTCGTATTTATTTTAATGATTTAATATTACTTCGTTCTTTGTCGTTAGTTTATTTACGAGGATGAGACGTTTTTTCGTAGGAAATTACACATATTTGTTTCTAGTGGCGTCCAGGTTCGGAATTAGCGGGAACAAACCACTGAGCTACTAAGTCAGCGCTGACTCAGTAGGTCAGCGGTTAAACCTTTCTAATACAACGAACAAAACATGTGCCTTCGGGCTCGATACGTCATATCGCCGGTGGTTCGTTACATGTAGGATAAACCACCTAGCTGCCGATATTTCGATATATGAAGGGTTGAACCACTGAGCTACTGAGTCAACTCAATGGTTTATCTAACTTCGAGCCAAAGAAGTTCCTATTAAATAGTTCGAGTCCCACGAGTCGTCGCACCCTTAATTTGTTCTGCCGCGGGTACAAAGTGGGAAATCAAGTGGAGAGAACGCGATGAAACAACACTCAACTAGACAGCCGAAATCGGAGTGAAGCAGTTGAGTGCAAGCATGCACGACTAGTGAAGTATACCATGAAAATATAACAAAACAGGCACCGATATGGGGTTTCATCTACCCAGGAGAATGGTATCGGCAGGCCGTATCGAGTCTAAAGTTCCTACTTTTAGTCGCGATACATGGGAGAAATCAAGCTACCCAGTCGGCGTTTACTGAACAGCCAATGTGAAGTGATGGCCGAGGTAAGGCAAGGGTTAAGGATGAAAGTGTATCTGGCAGCTGGGAAGCAGTGCTTCGCTTCTTCTTATTTAGATCTTCTTTATTGATATTGAGAGTGGAGGAGGTGCTCTGGTAGAGGAGTGAGAGGTAGGGGGAAGGGACTCGACACCTAGATATACCTGTCTCACCCCACGCCACAAGCTCTCCTAAATTCCTCCTATCTGATGTACTACTAAAACACCTTCCTATGGGTACCGATCGTTTTTCTGCTAATATAAAAAACTTCTCACTTTATGGTACTATCTCCCTTTTGGAGCATTACTTTCGTATAACTTGCTATTCGCCCTAGAGAACACATTCCTAAAAGAACTTTACTCTCGACTAACGGAATATCCGCCGGGTTAGTCAATTCTTTGAACCATTCTCGTATTCTTGGTATTACAAAACTGCAGACAATATTCTCTATATCTGTAGCACATGAGTACTTAACTCATATCACATTAGCCTACCCTGAATAGTCGTATATGCAGACCACAAGATGGTCGAAGGGGGATGACAAAGTTCATCCCAAATGACCAAGAAAAGGTGGTCGAAGACGCGGCTGTTCGAAACAAATAAAAATGGGGCAATAAATTCCCCCACATCTCATAATAAGACCCTTATACCGACGACGCCAGATGTGAAGTGATGGCCGAGGTAGGGTAAGGGTTAAGGACGCAAATGTATCTGGCAGCTGCGAAGCAGTGCTTCGCTTATCATGATTTATGTATCCTTTATTGATGGCGAGAGCTGGGGAGGTGCTCTCGTAGGGAAGTGAGAGGTAGGGGTGAGGGACTCGATACCCATACGTACTCGTCCCACCCCACGCCACAAGCTCTCTTAAATTCCTCTGAACTGATGTAATCCCAAAGAACGTTCCAATGGCCAGCGATGGTTCTTCTGCTATTACGGGGGTCCATAGTTAACGAGACCAAATATTGTTAGTAAAAATACCTAAATAGATAGGTGTTTATGTATGCCATAGGTCCTGTTAACTATAGACCCCCCCCGTAATAATATAAGAACTTCTCCCTTTATGTGCTATCTCCGTCTAAGAACATTAATCTCGACCAACGGAATATCCGACGGGTTAGTCTATTCTTTGGGTTATTCTCGTATTCCTGATGCTACAAACTGCAGACAACATTGTCTCTATCTATAGTCCATGAATATTTCACTCAGATCACACCAAGTACCAAGTATTTCGAACAAAACAAGTCGCAGGTTCGAGTCCCACCAGACGTCCAATTCCATTTTCTCTGCCGCGGGTACAGCAAGGGAAATAACCTGGAGAATCCCAAGACAAAAGAACACTCAAACGAGGAGTCGAGAGTGGAGTGCCCCACTTGAGCAAAAGAACGCATGACTAGGGAGGGGGGGCATGTGAAGGAACAACCAGGCGCTGAGAAGCAGTTTGACCAACCCCGGAGGCTGCTATCGGCGATAAGCCGTATCGAGCCCGAAAATATTTTTTTAGCTTCGTGTTTTGTAATTACCACCGAGCTACTTAGTCAGTGCTGGCGGAAACGCTCAGTGGTTGCGCCGACTGAGTTGCTCAGTGGCTTATCCCAAATATCTCCAGCGAAAAACGTCCGGGGTTCGAGTCCCGCCAGACGTCGCATTTCCGCTTTTCCTGATGCGGGTAAAACAAGGGAAATCAAAGAAAGATTACCACGATAAAAGAGCTGTCGACCGGAGAGTCGAGACTGGAGGGTACCATTTGAGCAAAAGAACGCACGACAAACTGACTGAGGATCTCAGTGGTTTATCCGAAACTTTTCGAACAATAAACGTCCCGCGTTCGAGTCTCGCCAGACGTCGTGCTTTTTCTGCCTAGGGTAAAACGAGGAAAATCAAGTAAAGGAAACCATGGTATAAGAACGATTGACCGGAGAGGCCAAAGTAGAGTACACTACTTCAGTAACATAACGCACGAACAGGGAGCGAGGACCATATGACGGAACAACCAGGTGCTGATTAGGGGCTTAGTCAACACTGGCGGATGTTATCGGCGGTTAATAGTATCTAGCCCAAAGGCATTTTTTCGGCCCGTTATAACTGGCTCAAACCACTGAACCACTTCGTCCGTGACTGGGTGGTGGATCCCAAACATTCTGAGCAGGGCACAGCCCGGGTTTGAGTTCCGATATATGTCGTATTCCTGTTTGTTCTACCGCGGGTAGAAAAAGGGAAATCAAGTGGGGAAAATCGAGATAAAGTGACGCTCGATCAGAAGGTCGAGCGTGTAGTCAACCACTTGATTGAAAGGACGCACAACTAAAGAGGGGGACCATAAAAAAGATAAAGCAGGCGCTGACTAAGATCTTGATCAACCGCGACAGACGTTTCTGTGGAAGGCCGTATCAAGCCCAAAAATTCAGACTCTGTTCGAAATATTGGAGATTAATCACCGAGCGACTCAGTCAGCGCTGACTGAGGAACCAAGGGGTTTAACTCCAGAATTCCTTCACGCTGCCGAGGATCATGAGGTGCCAGTATTGGACTGGATAAGGTCACCTTCTCGGGACCAGGACGGCCTCGAGCACGACAAACCCCGCGTTGGGTGCGCTTCAAAAGCGTCGCCCATCTCCGGGATTGAAATTATTGTGCAGAATAAATACGACTACGCTCGTAGGGTGGGTGGGGACGTCTGTATTGTTTCTTGCGCACATTACTCTGCTCTCACGGGCCTGGGTAGTCTTCGAGAAACTGATCACTTCGTGTTTTCAAACTCTGAGTAAGTCCAAAGATTGGGTTCTTGGGTTGGATTACGAGTCTACTACAGTGTTCGTCCACACTGCCAACGATCATTCAACGAAATTGTTAGATAGGATGTGGCCTCCTGCCCCTGTCGGTGGTCCTACCCAAGCTCCCTTATGTTTCTTTGGCCGTTATTGGCCATCTACCGGACGTTGCGTTGTCTCACTCAAATAATTTCTTAATACTGGTGTATTTTATCAGTGCGTCATCGTGCACGCGGAGAAAACTGCTTCCCATGCTGGATACAGTGGCGCTCGCCGTCGGGTATGAGTGGTCTCGCTTTCGTTTTGACTGATGTTGCGCCTGCGTGCAAGTGGTCGATTCGATGTAAACAATTCCTCCGTTCTCCACCTTCCACAGCCCGATTTCCATGGTCTCGTCAACAGTCACACCCGTCGAGCACTTGCTCTCAAACACTTGGAAAAGGGGGTCCATGATGGTTATTGGGTGCAATCCGTAAACGCATGGCACAGTATTGTTTGCGCAGTTTCTTCGTGTTGCTGCCTCGTGTTGACGTTTCGAGAGAACCGCCGTCCTAGTGGAACCTCCGATGCTTTTGCCGCTGTTGCTGTGACTGCGAGGAGGAAATGTTTCTGCGGTTAAAAGTTGCGCTTGTAGTAATAGAGCTGGGAAATTATCCACGTGCATTGCAGTAATGTACCTTCCGCCAATGTGCAGGCGAACCAAACGTGTATATTAATCGCGTCAAAAGCGCCTACTGCGATCCCAACAGCATGCCCGGTGCTTCCCGTCCTCCGGTCAAGCACGAACGTTAATACCCAGCGTTGTTTGTTTGTCATCGAGATTATGTGTGTCCTATCATCGTGACATAGTACTGTGGAAAGATAAAAACGACCCTGCCAGCTCCAGCCAACCTCTGAGAAAACCTACAGTGTCCACGGCGGCACCAGTACGACGACAACCCCTGCTACCGACGCACATGTTATGCTGCCATAAGATTTGCTGTCGACAACTGGTGTTTTGCTTCATCCATCATGTATAGTATGCTTAAGGTATACAAATATGGCCCAAAATACACTACAGTATTTTGTTACGCTGCCGCCGTTCATTCAATGCAAGTAAGGCATTGGACGGGGCCTCCTGTCCCTAAACAGGGGGGCCTCGCCAGAGATAAAGTAAGTTCTCAGCGCGGCGCCCATCCCAGGGATTGAAATTATATTGCAGAAAAAGACTACTAAGCCTGGTAAAGTCTGCATTTCGTAAGAAACATAGCAGTTGTTCACAGTCACGCAAATGCCCGATGTATTCCGATTGGTAGATTGGTGCGATTTATGTAGCTGGAAATTGTCTAAGGGGCATATGCGGTGGACGTTTTGCTTTCAAGAATGGGTTGCATAAAAAATTTTTTTGGATGGATGGTTTTCCAGGGTCACGGGGAAGAAGGATGGGAGGCCCCTTGACCTCAGTCTTTTATGCGACACAATGCAACTGCACCGATAGTAATAACAACAAGAACACCATCTGTTCTTTGCCTCCCGCGCCTTATGGCAAGGTGGACCGGCGCCACACCCGGTGCACGAGTTGTCCCCTTGTATGTTTCCTGTGTCTATTACCCTGTTCTGGCAGGGGAGCTAGCCTTGAACAAAGTGGTCGACTCGAGGGTTAATTTTCTTAGTTGATCTCGTTAAATCGTGACTCCACATTGTGTGCAAAATTTGACTTCATCTGATTGGGTGACGATTTTACCGGTAAAACACACCAGGTATGAATCAACCAATGTCGAACCTTGGGCAGCAAACGCGGTAGGCAAGACAATCAGTTGCTTGGCTTTGCTGGTACACGCGGTCATCTTGACCCAGCCGCGGTCCTTGTGGAACTCTTGCTGCTTGCTGTTGAGGCTGCTGCTGCTGCAAGTCTAGTGAACAAATCCATCTGCTTCATGATCGGTTGCTGTGGTTGGCCGAGCAGCAGCGTCAAACAAACCGAAACCATAACAGTATTCGAAAAACAAACACCGACGTACAAAAAATAAAAAGATTAAAACCCGGTATTCTACTCTCTTGTTGCGAGTGTATAGTCGTACAGAAACGGGCAACATCACAGGTGTTTTGTAACTCGGAGCGAAACCAAGGGTGCATACACCCGGTATCATGATGTAAGCAGGCTTAGAGCGCGACCGTATCTCTGCATGCACCCTCCTATATGAAACTTGGTATAACCACGTGCGGGCAGAAAATAACCCGAGAGCAGTGTGATCATCAACCATCATGGGAGGATGTACCACGACACAAAGGCATCATGGTGCTCCGCGCGCCGCAACTCTCTAACGTGGCGCTTCGTAAATGTCTACTCGCCCAGCAATCCGGCCTGCGTCATGTGAACGATCTGCAATCGTCGAACTTATGTATAGTAACGAAGTATACATTCGACACCTCTTGCCCCCGAAACACAGAAGGGGTCAAAAGCCGTACCTGGTATACATCAGACCTATCTGCGTTGTTGATTGCTGTGTCGGGCTTCTGTTGTGAGGAAGCAAACCCGCTACTATATGCCATATATTGCAAATTTGGACGCCCAGTGCACGCGCCAGAGATATCGAAAAATATGCCGGGCTGATTACCACTGGGTGCTTTGATTTTAACTTCCATAACTTCCATTTGGACTTGCAAAACTTTCATTTTGATTTCCATCTGGAACTCATGCTTTGGAAGTTTTGGAAGCCAATGTGGAAGCTTCCACCCGACTTTCATTTTCACTTCACGACTTCCATTTGGAAGTCGAAATGGAGGTTTTGGAAGTCGGGTGGAAGTCTTCCACACCACTTCCATTCTCCATTCAACTTCCAAAACCTCTATTTTGATTTCCATATAGAAGCAAAAAACTTCCATCTGGAAGTCCAAATGGACGTTTTGGAAGTCAAAATAGAAGTTTAGGAAGGTTTGGAAGCCAATGTAAAAGCTTCCACCCGACTTTCATTTTGACTTCCATTACTTCCATTTTGAAAGTCACAACTTCCCTTTTGACTCCTAAAACTACCATTGGGAAGTCAAAATAGAAGTTGTGGAAGTTTTTAACTTCCAAAAGTTTAGTGTGAGCTTCCACCCATTTACCAAATAATGAGGTGGACCCGGCCAACATCGACATGATGCACCTCTCAAGCAAAGTTTATTGAATTATCGCGATAATACCTCACCGAACATAGTCCATTGTGAGCTCCGTCAAGGCGTTCGCGGCCAGCTGACTGCTCACTAAACTCCGCGGTGAGTGCGCTCTTAGTATGCCGCTCATTCCTGGAAATGAAATGACCAAGCAGAATATACACTACTACGCCTGACGGGTGGATGGGAGGGTCTGTGTTGTTTCTTGTGTCTAGTACGTTTCACTCGCAGGGTAAGGTAGTCTCCGACATACTAATTGCTGCGTGCGTTCTCACTATGAGTAAGTCCAAGGATTGTTTTCTTGCATAGGGTGACTATTTTAATACAGTATTAATTCATGATATCGACGATTATTCAACGGAAGTATTAGATGCGATGAGGCCTCCTTCTCAGGTCGGTGGTCCTACCCAAACTTCCTTATTTTCGTTTGTTCGTGAATAGCCACCTTCCGGGCGTTGTGTTGTCTCACCCAAACTTGTTTTCGTACTGGTATATTTCATCCGTGCGTCGGCGCGCACGCGTAGAAAACTGATATACAAAGCTGAAAACATTCGCAGCTCGCCGCCGTTGGGTATTATTGGTCCTGTTTCTTCTTTGACTGCAGGGTCTTTGTGCAAGTAGTCGATCCGATAAAGAAATTCACTCCGTTCTCGGCCTTCTACCTCCCAACGTTCATGATCTCGTCAACAGACGCACCCGTCAATCACCTGCTTTTCATGACGTGGACAGGGGATAAACAACGGTCATTGGGTGATCCGCAAACGCGTGACGCGTATAGATTTTGCAGTTTTTTTGCGTTGCTGCTGCGCGGTGTCGTTTCGAGTGAGCCGCCGTCCTGGCGGGATCTTTCACTTTGTTGCCGCTGTTGCCTGCCGCCGCTGTCGCGGTGAAGAGGAGATGTTTCCTGGATTGAAACTCACGCTATTAATATTAGAGCTGGGAAGTTATATACGTACACCGCGATAATGTCCCTTGGCAATAAACAGGTGAACCAAGTGTGTATATTAATTTCGTCGAATATGCCTATTGCGCTCGCAGTAGCTTACCCGGTACCTCCCGTGCTCCGGTCAATTTTTTGTCCATTTGTTTTTAGTGATCACTTTTATTTTCCAGCCTAACCCGTAGGAGGTTTTACCCTCAGCGGTCTGCTTCTGGACAAGCCGTGGTCTCAGGTGTCTTCCCTGCTCCCCCCTCGGAACGTGTCTTTTTTATTGTCGCGCATAGGGTTCAGCATTCCAACTGCTCGTCGATTTTCATCGAATGAAGCTAACTCACGCTCTCGCGCTTTCCGCTGATCAATTTTTTATGCAAGAAAACGTCCCTACGAGCATGCACTCGGTGAGACTCGAACCAACGAAATTGATCTCGATAGGCACGCGGACCACCTACTAAGCGACCGGGGACTCCTTGATCTCGAACGTTAATACACAACGTTGTTTGTCATCTGACTTACGAATCCCCTATTATCCTGACAGAGTAATGTCGAAGGATAAAAACGACGCTGTCAATGCCAACCAACCGTCGGAAGGACCCAAAGTGTCCGCGCAGGAACTTGTGAGACAACCCGTGCTACCGATGTAACTCGGGATGATGTAGAAAATGTGCCGTCGGCAACTGGTGTTTTGCTTCATCCCTCGTGTATAGTACGCATAAGGTGTACAAATATGGCACAAAATACACTACAGTATTCGTTAGCGCTGCCGCCGATAATTCGATGTAGGTATTGGATTGAATGATGCCTCCTGCCCAGCAGCAGGACTCCGCGCTTAGTGCGTTCTCAGCGAGGTGTCCATCCCTGGGATTGAAATGTTCTTTCAGAAAATGACTATTAAAATCAAACGCCTGTACGATGGGTGGAAAGTTCTGTAATGTTTCTGTGCCTAATACTCCGTTATGGCACGGGAGCTAGCCTTGAACCAAGTAATCGACTCAGGCGTGCATTTTTTTAGTTGATCTCATCAAGTTGTGACTCTTCATTGTGTTCCAAGTTACTTGTGTTCATCTGATTCGGTGACGATTTTGTCGGTATAACATATTAATCAACCAATATCGAACCTTGGGCAGTAAACGGGGGAGGTAACACAGTCAGTTGCTTTGCGTTGCTGCTGCACGCTGCCGTCTCGTCCAGTCGCGGTCCTTGTGAGACCCTTTTTGCTGTTGCTGCTGCGGCTACAAATCCAGTGAACAAAACCACCTGCTCCGTGATTTGCTGCTGCTGCGACTGGATTTTGTAACTTGAGAAAATGACACACAGTTGAGAAAAAAACGTCTGAGCGGCTAACTTCTTCAATTCGTAAGATAATTCAAGCCTGATAGGCTCATAAACTATGTACTCCTCAACAGCAACCGAACGCACTTGCTCTTGATAAAATCGAACGAGTACAACCGGAGTTACAGCAAAAAAAAGCATTCCCGTGGATTCTTCATTTATCGCTTCAGACGATTGTTTTTTCCGTACCTCCGGCTGTAGTGGTTCGATTTTATTAAAAGTAAGTGCGTTCGGCTGCTGTTGAGGAGTACATAGTTTTTGAGAGCCTATCAGACTTGACTTATTTTACAAATTGAAGAAGTTAGCCGCTTAGCATGTTAGTTGTTTTCTCATTTACTTGTCATTTTCTCAGTTATGAAATTCAGTGTGTGGTGGTTCGACGCTGTCGGTTGGCCAATGCGAGACCGAAAGATAATAAAAAATAACGATTTACTAACAATGAATGGTACACAAGATAAATAGGTTAAAACCCGGTAAGCAACTCCTCTGCCGCTAGTATATAGACGTACGGAAACAGGCAACATCAAAGGTGCTTTCAAACTCGAAGCGGCACCAAGTGTGCATACACCCGGTATAATGATACACACACGCTTGGAGCACAACCCTATCTCTGCATGCACTCTCTTATATGGAACTCGGTATAGCTACGTACGAGTAGCGACCCAACCCGCGAGCAGTGCGATCATCAACCATACTGGGTGGATGTACCGCGGTGAGATAACATCATGCTGCTGCGCGCGCCGTAAACCCTTTCCCGTCGCGCTTCGCAAAGATCTTCCTCGCCCATCAATTCGGCCTGTTGTGTGAACGATCTGTAATCGACGACTTATGTACCTGGTTTAGCAACAAAATGGGTTAAAAGCCGTATCCGGTGTACCTCAGACCTAACTGCGTTTTTTTTTTGTCTTCTTGGTAAAAGCGGAATATATCAGAGCTATCTGCGGTGTTGCTTGCTGGTGCAGGCTTCGGTTGTGAGAAAGCAGCGGTACATTTGTATACGCTTTTGATACCACGGCTTGTATCCCTGTGCATGCTACTTGTACTCCTGCGATTGATTAGTTACGCAGCAGCTCCTGCAGCTGTTCGAACATTCAATATATTCAAAAAAGGGCGGCCGAACACTAGAGCGAGGGAGAGTCAGGAGATATTCATGCACCTGAAGGCCGACGGTGCCGTATATTCAACACAGCCTATTATGTGTCCGCGATTTGCGTGTGCTTCCCGCTGAGGGTGATATGCACGCCGTTGCTGGCACATTTCTAGTTACGTGTCGTAAGCTACGTAGATATGTGCGCGGTTATACTGGTATATAACCATCTGACCGTCCCGCCCTGAAGACCCACAGGGGGCATAACCGTGGCTTGCCAAGCAATCTACTGCTGCGCTGCTCGCTGTTTAGCTAACTCTATCGTTGCACGCGTCCGTGCCTACTTAAAAAAAACACAACGTTATTATCCACCACCCCAACCGTCCGGGCTGCGTCTTGTGAACGAACTGTAATTGTGCGCGTGGTATATTTTCATACATTGTCTCTATTGTTTACATTAGCAGTTGTGTCATTTTTTGTTTGTATCAAAGTACCTACCGTATGTATGATGTAACAATAACATATTACAAGGCTTTCCTTCGGACTGGGTATTCCGTCGTTTCTTGTGCAAATACATTTAGTTTGGTTGGCTTTGGGCTATGACGCCATTGTGCAATAGGGGTAATAGCCCAAAGCCAACCAAACTCAAATGTATTTTTGCAAGAAACGTGAAGGATGTAATAATCGCGTTTATTTATGAATGTAATGTGAAACGTAAGATCGGGTGACGCAAGAGAATGACATTCGTCTAATAATAAGAAAAACATTTTTCATCAGTGCGGGGAGAGCGTGGAGTAGTGCATGGAATGTGGATGATTTACAACATGCAGGCAAGGTTTGGGACAGGAGGGAAAGCAGCAGTGCCGGCAACGACAACGGTTATGGAAATGTTCTATAGTTGCTGGGCGGCCGCGATTTCGATGTAGCCAGCATGGGAGTTTGGATGAGACATGATATGTAAGTAGTCTTCCAGGCTGCTGTAGAAACGAGGCGGGAGGGCCAGAATGTGGATCTGTTCGCTGGTGAACCCGTTGGATATGTGTAGGAAGAATTAATCGTGATTTTGAGAAATGTGGGAAACAATTTGTTGCCTTTCGTTCGTCCTGGATGGCGACAATCTTCTTGGCGTACTGCTTCGGAATTCCGCGAAGCCCTGGAGCAGGTGAAATGGAAGGGAGTCTTCTTGCGCTTGATGATGATGTCTCCGTCTTTGATGGTGGAGTCCGTCAGGCGGCAGTTGTAGCACTTGCCACCGACCTGGTCGAAGTAAACGTAGGGTGCGCGGGGCGGGAGTGGCGTGCAGGGAATGGCGGGGGAGGGGGAAGAGGGGGGGGGGGGGGGTAGAGTTCATTATTTGTACTGATCTACAGCGGCACAACAGCAGTACGTAATCGCTTGCTATACCATGGCAGCAGCAGAAGCAGAAGCAGCAAGGACGTGCGTAAAACGCAGCAGGAAAGCGGCCAAAATATTTTTTTTTAACGTACCAAAACGACCATTTGGGTGCAAAAACGACCCAAGAAAAACAGTATTCCGAATACATACGAACAATCAGTGGATATTGAGGCAGCATTAGCAGTAATAGCAGCAGCAGCAGCAACGGCTTCGAGAAGTAGTTACGGCAGCATTAGCAACATTAGCAGCAGCAGAAGCAGCAATGGATCGCCGTAGCGTTGGCAGTAGTAGCAGCATAGCAACGATATGAAAAAAAGAAGAAAAAAAGTATGTACCCTGGAATGCCGCGACCGCAAAAACTACGGAATTTCATTGACGAAACAAAAATATGTACACATAAATGACCAGCATGATGTACGGCAACAACGCAGCAGCAGCACCACAGCAGCAGCATAGCAGCGATATGAAAAGAACGAAGCCCAAAACGAGAAAAAAGCAGCGTGTACGCAAAATGCAGCAGCAAAATGACCAAAATATTTTTTTCCAGGTACCAAAATGACCATTTAGGTACAAAAACGATCAAGAAAAACAATGATCCGAGTGCATACGAACATTCAGTGAACATTGCGGCAGCATTAGCATTAGCAGCAGCAGCCGCAGAAGCAGAACGGATCGCCGCAACGTTGGCTGCAGCAGCAGCAGCATAGCAACGACATGAAAAGAAAGAAGAAATAAACTATGTACCCTGGTCTGCCGCAATCGCAAAACCTACGGAATTTCATTGACGATACAGAAATATGTACACACGCACAAGTGTAATAGACACACAAATCATGTCCAGCATGACGTACGGCAACAACGCAGCAGAGCCACAAAACGACCAAGAAACCCAATTATTATCGGAGTACATACGAACATTCAATGAATCTTGCGGCAGCACTAGCAGCAGCAGCAGCAGCAGAAGCAGCAGAAGCAGCAACGGATCGCCGCAGTGATGGCAGCAGCAGCAGCAGCATAGCAACGATATGAAAAGAAGGAAGAAAAAAAGTATGTACCCCGAGGCCGTCCGAAAAAGATTTTTGGTACCTCACTATAGACCCACCCCCGCATGCTGTACGGCAATAACGCAGCAACAGCAGCATAGCAACAATACGAAAATAACCAAGCTAAACACGAGAAAAGTAGTACGTACGCAAAATGCAGGAGCAAAACGACCAAAATATTTTTTTTTACGTATCAAAAGAACCATTCGGGCACAAAACGGCCAATAAAAACAATAATCCGCGTTGGCAGCAGCAGCATAGCAACGATATGAAAATATGGAAGAAAAAATCTATGTACCCTGGTATGCCGCAATCGCAAAAACTACGGAATTTAATTGACGATACAGAAATATGTACTCACACAAGTGCAGCATGATGTACGGCAACAACGAAGCAGCACCACAGCAGCAGCAGCAGCAGCATAGCAACGATATGAAAAGAACCAAGCCAAAAACGAGAAAAAGCAGTACGTACGAAAAATGCAGGAGCAAAACGACAAAAATATTTTTTCACGTATCAAAAGAACCATTTGGGTACAAAAACGACCAACAAAAACAGTAATCCGAGTACGTACGAACATTCAGTGGATATTGCGGCAGCATTATTAGCAGGAGCAGCAGCAGCGAACATTCAGTGGATATTGCGGCAGCATTAGCAGCAGCAGCAGCAGCTACAGCATTAGCAGCAGCAGAAGCTGCAACGAATCGCCGCAGCGTTGGCAGCAGCAGCAGCAGCAGCATAGCAATGCTGCAGCAGCACTACAGCAGCAGCAAGTGCACAAGCAACAGCACAGCAGCAGCACTCATGGCGTGGCGTTGACAGCAGCAGCGGCAGCAGCAGCAGCAGCAGCAGCAGCAGCAGCAGCAGCAGCAGCAGCAGCAGCCGAAAACGAGCAAAAGGAGTACGTAGGGTCACCAAAACATGTACTCACAGAAATCTTGTGCACCGAAAATGCACCACAGTAGCAGCAGCACTCACGTCGTTCGGTGCAGCGGTGACGGCGACAGCTGAATCCTCCGTTCCTTCGTTCACGTCCCGCAAACAGTTGTGCATATGCGCGTTCGCGTGCATTAGGTAAAAGAGGAGGTGACGCAACGCACGAAGGGGAAAGAACGAGCATGGATGAGTAAAAAAATAAATAAACGCTTTGAGGTAGGTTTGCATGAAAAAGGCAATTGAAAACCCCCAAAAAACGTACTGGCAACAGACAGCATGCAACAATAGACCTAAGACACTCACCACCGTCAGCAGTCTCGAGGGAGTACGAGACAGCCCCTTCCTTGATCGGGCGAGCACAGAACTCGCAGTCGATTGCCCAGTACAGGATGATCCCGCCACCAGAGCACGTGAGATCCTTGCAGGTGGCGAAAGGCCACACGTTTTTGGCACCAGGCGCGGAGTTCTTGACCAAGTAAGTGCTGGTCCGTGCACCGGCCGCAAACAACAGCCGGCACCAGGTCGGCCTTTGTCGTTGCCGCTCTCTCTCCAGAGGGCGAGGACCACGCGCCTCTCGACGAGGGGGAGGTTAGCTTAGGGGACGTGTAGAAGGGAGAGGCGGGGGTTGCAGCACCAGCAGGTTCGCCACCGACAGCAGCAGCTTGGCCGCCGACAGCTGCACCTATGCCGTTCGTCGAAGGCGAGACGCCTCTTTTAGGCGCCGTGCGAAGAGCTGTCTATTGGTTGGCAGTTTGCGAAGAAGAAAGAAGAAAGGTTGTTTGGCTGTTCGGCTGTTTCAAAGAAGAAGGGCTGTTTGCGAAGAGCTGTCTATCAGTCGGTCTGTTTGCCAAGAGCTAGCAAGTGACAACGACCCCAAAAATCGTAATTATAGTTGGATTTATGTTGTACCCTATTCGGGATGCATATTATGTTGTACCCTATTAGGGTTACATAGTACTGGTATATATCAGTGTGCAGCGTGATCACAGACCGAAGTAGTCCTTGTAAAATCGTATTGATCGGGGTAGCTTTCAGGAGAGTCACGGAAAAAACCACGGTAGAGTACCTTATATCCCTAACCAGGACTATATGTAGAAGACGTGCGAACGACCGACCCCACAACTTGTAAACTTGTGTAACAACTGCTCCAACAGTAGTAGATCGTTACTCTATTGCAAAAACACCACACTATGAGTGGAATAGTATAAGAACAGCGGGTTAGGCAGCTATTAATAGCTAAGTTGAGTATCAACCATTCAATCGGTCGAACTTACACTGGACACATGATTAAATATGTTTGTATCTAAAATCGTCGGATAATTACGACCCCCAAAGAGGATACCAGCAGTGTCTTATACTGTACCAGGTATGTATGAGCTCAATCTTCTGTGCTGCTTGCTGCTGCGGGCAGCTCCAGGTTGGAACGTAGATGTGGAAGTGGTATTCATGCACATGACCCAGCTGACTCCGCTGCATTAACGCTGCGAAGGCTACTCCACTCAAGATACATATACCTCTCTCTGAGGATGCTAAGCACGCGAAAGGTCGTAGATGTACCCGAGGTATCGGAATTGACTATGTGCTCGGGTATTCCTCGTGAAGCCCAGCTCAGGCCTGCGCACTCGACTAATCGCAAGAATGAATGCGTCAGTTGGTACTGTACTACAGTTGAAGTCATGCCCGGTATGCTCACGTCATTGACTCGTACAGACCGGGCTCATTTCGCTGCGGCATGTGGCTGCTTGTTGAAAGCAAGACGTTGTATCAGCGTTTAAATGATTGGTGTGCTGCTGCCGCTTGCTGCGAGTTGTGCTGCTTCCCTGCTACTTGGCTGCCTTTTGTTCACTATAATATGCGCACCCGCGTCCCACCACTTCTTGGTGATACACATCAGTTTTGGAAAAGACGGTTTGAATCTTCATCAATATGCGAACCCACAACAAACCTAGAGACTAAGTACAACGAGCTGCGGCTGCTTCCTAGGCGGAGCGACAAATAACGCAGCGGTGTTCGTCCTCCGCTCGTAGGAAGTATACTCCAGCGGCTGCCATCAAAGCATATTTGTTTCTGGCATAAACTAAGCCCCGCGGTATATCCAGCGGTCCGCACCGACGTAGATTGGTGAAGTCGAGAAATTGGCTATCATCACCAACTGCTGCACAATTTCACCACGAAGGCTCTCCGGCCTCCCGATGGGCAGAGTCGCGACTGGGTCAACGGGTTTCTCAGCAGTTTCTGGTGGTGAAATAGAACATATAATTCAAAACAAGGCGGAGGTCAGGCGTTTCTTACATCATCTTCCTGCGGCCAACACCGACATGATGCACCTCTCAAGATATATCTTCCAAATTATCTCGCTATACGAACATAACCCATTGCGATCTCAGCCAAGGCGCCCGCGGCAGGTTGACCACTCAATCAGCTCTGACTGAGTGGCTCAGTGGTTTATACTTGATAGACGAACAACGCACACCGCCCTTGGTTACCGCTACATGTCCTCAAGTATACAGTACCTCGCGGCTGCGCGTTGCATCCAGTGAAATCTCCGTATCTTGGTTTTTGCTCTCAGCTACCTGAAAAACATCAGTAGGCAAACATCAAGTCAAAATTCCTGCCGTAAATACATATCGCGCACCTGAAGGTCGCGTACCAGCGCACATGTTCTTGAACTTGATACAACTCGATGACAAGGCTATTAATATAGTGGTATTCGTGCTACTGCGTACCTGGTAGTGCTTTCAGCGATCATTGGCAACCCCGACCGCTTCGTTTGCTCGGAGTCTTTAATCGGGAGTAGCTGACCGTCGTGTACGCTATATATTTACATTTTTTTACACATGCAAGGGGGGCTCCGCCGAGGCGGGCTGACGCCCGCCTGCGGCTCCGCTCATGCCCGTAGTTACTGCGGGCGTAGCGGTATCTCGAGGCTGTTTGTGCAACAGTACTGGCGAGGGATGCATTACGAATAGAAACCAATTATGAGAAACTGAAAAGAAAAGGCTTCAAACACAAGAAAACAAGCATTGCCATCCGCCATGCGGCACCAAAACGCATAACTCGTTCGTACCGCAGCAGCAGCGCTACAAACGTGCTACATACGAGACGCTCGGCGTTCGTACTCTACATTTACAGATGGACATAAAACAGTTAGTTGATAGCAGTCGATCGAGTTAATCGACAGCACGAAGCGCCGGTGATTACGTGGATGCAGCAAGCTCGGCAGCAGCAAGCACAGCATAGCGTGCAGGTACGGATCATACAAACATTTCGCAGGCACGAGACCTCCGCCGAGACGGAAAATAAATGTCCATTGCGAAAGAGTGCTAGCACAGCTTCCGAAGCAGACAGGTCCGTCTTTCAGGTTCAAGATGAGGACACACAACACCGAGAGGGCTTGATTTTCATAACAACCATGCTCACCGGGTTCAGCAGCAAAAAGGTGTCGCAGACATAGCAGCAGAGGCAGCGGAACATCACAGCAGTAGCACATGCATAGAAGCCTCACCAGAGCAGGTGTAGAACAGTCGCCGTTGCAGCAACAGTAGCGCATCATGCACACCCGAGGCTGCCCCTGGCCGGACGATCGGGGCAAGGGAGTCCGGTGGCGCACGAATAGGGAAGGTGAAATATTATACTTCAGGCGACCTACTCCGTGAGGAAGACTCCGTGAGCGGGTGCAACAACAGCAGAAATACCGCAGTAGCAGCAGCAGAAGTAGCACATTATGCAGGACCGAGGCCGCCCTCGACACAGCGGTCGAGGCAGGGGAGTACGGGGGAGAACGAGGGGGAAAGGCATAACAGTGCATACCTTGACGATCTGCTCCGTGAGGGGGACTGAGTGAGCAGCAGCAGCAACAGCAGCTACAGCAGAACAAAAAAACACTGGCACGTAGCAGCACCAGAGCAGCAGCAGGAGCAGAGCAGAAGCAGCCGAGCAGCAGGTTTAGCAGCAGAAGTAGTAACACACCGCGCATGCCCGAGGCCGCCCTCGGCACAACCGTCGAGGCAGGGGAGCACGGTAGGGCACGGCGAGAGAAGGTACAATGGCGTCCCCGATGGAGTTACTTTGTAGTATGTGAATCTCGTCCCTACTAAAGTCAAGCTGCATGTACGAGTCTCACCGAGTGCTTGCTGGTGACCGTAGAGCCTTTGCTTGCGTAAAATCTTGACGAGCCGAAAGCGCGGGAGCGTGAGTTAGCAAAGTTCAATCATCGACGAGCGTGAGTTAGCAAAGTTCAATCATCGACGAGCGTCGGGAACGCTGAACCCCCTGCCCGATACAAATGAAGGCACGTACCGGGGGGGAGAAGAACACGGCACTTGTGATCACGGCTTGTCCGAAGCTGGAAAGTAAAAGTGAGATTGAAATAAATACAAAAATAATAGATTAAAACCACACCCTCGACTTTCAGTAGCGAAACGTATCGCAGGCTGATCTAGTCCATGCGGGGAGCTGCGTGAGCAGCAGCAGCAGAACAGCACAGCAGTGGTGGTACGTAGTAGCAGCAGCAGTAGCAGTAGCAGTAGCAAACTGTACATGTACTCCCGAGGCCACTCCGGCACAACGTTCGGAGCACGAGAGCATGGTGGGGCACGGCGAGGAAAAGGCATAATCACACCCTCGAGGGTCAGCAACGAATCATGTTGCAGGCTGACCTACTCCGTGCGGGTTAAAAGAAACGCGACGTCGTCGTTGTACCTCGCCGTAATCCGCACACAAACTCGTTCATTTATTAATATTGTCGTTGGCGGTCACATTAGAAAAAAGAAAAACGCCTTCACAACACAACCGACACTCAAACTCTACGCTACATGTGATACTGTCCGCTGGGTGTAAGGGCCATTGCTAACGAACCGAAAAGAAACACGATTCGTGACGTTTTGGCATGCCAAAAGATCACGATCCATGACATTTCAGTTCTAACAAAAAAAGCCGAAAAACGTCGCGTTTCGTGATATTTTCAAATTATTAAAATTATGATATTTCAAACCGAACGGTTTTTGGGGGTGGAGCCAACTCTCGAGTGTGGGGCACGGCTAGGCCGGGCTGGGCCGTCCGCACCTGGCCCAGCCCGTGACATATTCGAATCACGGGCCGAAGCCTGACCCCGCCTGCGAGATTCACCGACCGTCGGCCAAGCTCGTTTCGCGAGATTCCATCTCGCAGGCCGTCTGCCCGGCCTGTGGCTTGCGACATCCTCAGGTCAGTTTCGCGTTTGTCTTCTAGCAGTGGCTCCTCCTCCAGGAAATTTCGAGGCCACAACTTCCTCGTTAGCCCTCGCCCAGGGGTGTCTTTGGGTAGCCGCCAGTTGTCCACAAGCGGCGTACCAAGCAGAGTCCGCCATGCCCCCATACCGACCTTCGGATACCGTTGGTGCGCGTGGGTTGCGTGGTACCTTGATCAGGCGTATTTTGAGACATGACAAACGTCACGAATCGTGATTTTGTTTTTTGTAGGGAAAAGCTAAAAAAAATGACGTCTTGAATCGTGTTTTTTTTTTGTCGTGGATCACGACAAAAAAATCACGATTCACGACAAAAATCTCGCGAATCGTGATTGTTTTTGTTCGTTAGGAGTGGCCCTAAAATAAACAAAATCGTAGACACCGTTTGTACCTCCACCACAGTGCCCCTCCTCCCGCGGCGGAGGCTCATCCGACTGGGTCGTTATTAAAAACCCCGTCTTATCTGGCCTACGAAGTCTGGCTGTTCCGCGTGCAGCCGAAGAGGCTAGCGATGCTCGCTTCGCGACCATTTGCTTGCCTACATAGCTCAACATGATTTGAGAAAACCCGTGCTTTCACAAGGGAAATTACACTAATCGGCAATTCAGCGCTCGTTTCTGGAACGCCCAACCCTTAACACAAGCGCAACAGCGGGGCACAAGACAGGCCACCCCAGCCCATATTGCTGACAGCCTTGCCGCTACAGGCTGTCAAAGGCCGCGGAGGCTGCGGCCTCTCCCGTTTCGTCCAAACGAGAAGAATTCCATTTTGGCTGCTGGCATCGAAAACAAATTGTTTTTTTTTTTTTTTCGTAATGAGCAAGCATAGATGCCGGTTGACGGCAAGTTTTCCCGTTGATGGACAGGTTTCAAGTACCCCCCAATGCTAAAAGATATTATATTTCAGAATAGGGTTCGACGGGTCTGTCGTAGAGTCCAAGCCTGGATGCCCTGACCACCACGTGGTCTGATGAGTTTCTTTATAGTCGTTGTATTAGAGGACAGATGAGGGGAGAAAGAGCGGAACCTAGCTCGGAGCTCGGAGCAGAGAACGGAGCAGCTCAAACTCTCCTCGTGAACACACGGCATAATTCATAATAACGCCTGCGAAGATATACGCAACCCTCTACAACTTGTAACCGTCGCTGCTGGAACGATCCAAACGAACACCCTCCCTGGCTCTTCACAGCAGTGACGAGACCGAAAAGACATTCAAGACTTGCCAGGACCTAAGAACAGCCAACGACAGTCCCGCACGAGGAAACCCGGCCACCGGGTCAAAACCCCCTGTATAACACATATACTCCAAACCATTGCAATTGAAACAACGGCCGCATTCCAAACGATGACCATGGCCAGAAAATAAAATGCCAAGCGGTGCCCTACTCCCCCATGCCCCTCAAAGTAGCGCAGGGTTGGCGACCTGACAAATTTTTCCTCGCATCACTCAAACATGGTACTCATCGAACAATGCTCATACCCCTCACTCACCCTCCAAAGGCAGCTTCAACAAGAACCTACGATAAGACTTAAAAGGGGTCGCAGCAAGGGATTTCGTCAAAATATCCGCGTGCTGCTCTTCCGAAGCTACGAACTGAATGTCGATCTTCTTAGCACGAAGTAGCTCTCTGACAAAATGAAAACGCACGTCGATATGCTTACTCCGAGCAGAACTAAGAGGGTTTTCAGCCAACGCTATGGCCCCCTGATTATCCACGAAAACCCGGACACATGATCCGCTTAGCTCTGGACAGATAAACGACAACACCGCGCCCGTAAACAAAGCTTCCTTCACCCCTTCACCCAGGGCGACATACTCTGCTTCTGCTGTCGACAACGTAACACACCTCTGCGTACTATTTGCCCAACTGACGGCCGCACCCCCTAGGGTAATTACCGTCCCCGATACCGAGCGCCTATCGTTCGACTTATCCGCATAATCAGCATCACTATACGCAGTCAAATCCAAACCCGAGCCCCGTACAAAAGTCAATCCCATAAACCTGGTCCCGTGGAGGTAAGCCATAATCTTCAAAACTGCCTTCCAGTACCTCTCCGTTGGGTTGTGGGAGTGGCGCGCCACAGCACGCACAGCGTTCGAGATGTCCGGCCTCGTCGTGGTCGACAGCCACATCAAGCTGCCCACAGCCTCCCTGTACGGCCAGTCTCCTCCAAGTTCGCCCTCCTCTCTTGGACCTAGTTCCACACAGGGGGTCGCGGGCACATCAGAGGATGAGTTAACACCAAAACGATTCAGCATGCTCTCAATGAACGCCTTCTGCGTAATCTCCAATGTCCCCAGTTCCCAGTCGCGTTTGAAAGCACAACCAGTGTACCAAGTCAGTTCGCCAAGGTTATTCGTGGGAAATTTCATAGCTAGCGCGGCATGGAAATCTCTACATATCTCATCCGATCCTGCGATCACGATGTCATCTACATGAACGGCCATGATAAGTTCTACCTTGCCGTCCACAACCATGCGAAACACACACGGGGCAGACCTACACTGCTCCATTCCGTACTCTACCACGGTCTCTACCAATAATCCGGCCCACTGCCGTCCGCTCTGCTTTAGACCATACAGTGATCTGTTTAGGCGGACGATCTTTCCTGACATGTCACCACACCCACCGGGCAGTTTCATGTATATCTCGGCGTCGAGTTTCGCGCGAACAAAAGCTTGTGCGACGTCTAGATGAAAAATCTTTAAACCATGTTCATTTGCAACAGCCGCCAGAATTTTAACTGACGCTGACGAGGGAGTCGGTGCAAACGTTTGAAAATAATCTACATCCTGCACCTGGCTAAAACCCTTAGCCACAAGTCTGGCGTTTGTCTTTACTATCAAGCCATCCTTATCCGTCTTGTAGGTAAACACCCACTTCACACCTACAGGTTTCCGCCCTTTTGGCGGTGTCGCGGCTTCGTACGTACCAGTCGTTTTGTGACCGTCCAACTCAATTTTCATGGCCTCGTGCCACGCCGCTTTGTATTGAGAACGCTCTACATCTGCTACGGACTGTGGGGGCGGTTCTACGTCTTCCGGGAAACCACTCGGCATGCACACGCTCTACTCCCCTTTGTTCTCCACAGCAGGTCCTCCGGCCATAAAAGCCACTGCGTCCTCCGTCGTCCAGGGCGTACGATCCAGCATACTCCCAGGCTTCGTCCACGACTCGTACGCTGCCGCAAGCAGCGCGTCTGCGGTCCTTTCATCCATCCTTACCTGGTGCACAGCAGGTTCACCCTCCAGGCGTTGGCATTGGCCCCGGGTCCGGCCCCGTACAGTCGGGGGGAGCCGGCCCCAGCTGCTGAGCTCGTGTGCTGGCCTCCCCGACAGGACCGCGGGGGGATCCTCACCGTCCCCTTGCCCGGTGTCGGAGGCTGATGCTGCACCAGGGTCGTTTCCGGCCCTCCCTGTTGGGACCGAGGAGGCGTCCACGGCGCCCCCTTGAGACGAATCCATCGTCTCGGCTGTTTCGGCCCTCCCTGTCGGGACCGAGGAGGCGTCCACGGCGCCCCCTTGAGACGAACCCATCGTCTCGGGTGTTTCGCCGCCGGCCTCGCCGGCGGCAGGTGCCTGCTGTGCGCGCTCCTGCATAAACGCGTCCAGGTCAAAACCCCACGTCACGTCGAGGTCGTTCAAGTGAGCCAGACCGTTGTCCAGCTCATCCACCACCCCCCCCCACCCTCGATCCGACGTGCTCACGTCGTCTGCCTCTGACCCCCCCTTTTCCGTAGACAGGGAGTCATTGGCCCGGGCAAGTACAGGTGGTGCAGGCGACACGCGTTGCCAGATGGCATTGCGCGTTATTAGCACAGTGCGGTTCTTTGTCAGCACTCGTACTGAATCTCCGGGGTAGTTTGTTGCAGGGCCGAGGTAAAAGCTCTCTTGCGCTTTCGCCTGTGACTTATTTTCCATCTTCACCTTGCAATAGCCAGGCTTGAGGAAGGGCAGTAGTACTACCGGGGGGGGGCTACCATGCCACATCTGTTGTGGCGACTTGCTCTGCGGGTTGGCTGTGGTTGCTGCGCGGTTCAAGGCGTCACACGCCCAGTGGGACGCTTCCGCCCACAACGACGGCGTGGCCGGGAGTTTCGCGCCAGGAAAAAGCTCTTGAGCCTGGATTCGGCCCGACATTGCGGCCGTCTCTATCAAACCTAGCGCGCGCTCTGCTACTCCATTGTATTGGGGACTGTCGGCCGTCGTGAATTCCTGCTTGATCCCTCGTGATCTACGCAGGTCGCCAAACTTTCCCCCGCGGAATTCACCACCCCCATCAGATCGGACGATTACCACCGTAGAAGGGACACCGTCTGCACGAGAATCCGCAAGGAACAGCTCGAACATTTCCGCGGCGTCCGACTTGTAGCGCATAAAGTACACCCACGTATA
Organism: Macrocystis pyrifera; assembly: GCA_031763025.1. Classification (NCBI taxonomy): domain Eukaryota; class Phaeophyceae; order Laminariales; family Laminariaceae; genus Macrocystis; species Macrocystis pyrifera. Next base: position 6,958,368 of record JASSKH010000025.1, read on the forward strand.
CCGTGGAAAATCGTCGCGCACGATGAGAGTATACCGCTTCCGCCCGAGAGACTCTACCACCTTTGGTCCACTCAAATCCACAAAAACACTCCCGAGCTTCTTATCTGCTCGCGTGTGTGTGGACTGCTTGATACCTTTGCGGAGACCCTTTGCCATGGAGCACCCTTTGCACTCCAGCAGCTTTCCCTCGAGGACAATCCCTTGCTGCTCCGCGGTCTTGCGAAGTAGTACCTCGTGGGAGTGTCCAGCAGCGCAGTGGAAATCGTTGATGTTGATTGCAGACTTGTTGGGCAGTTGTCCCGGGGCGAGTACAGCACAGGCATTTTCCCCACAACTGCGGTCGACCCGGTAGCCGTATAGGCTGTAGAGAGTCCCACTCAACGGGAACACGATCGAACGCTCCGACTTGAGCCTGATTACAACCCCCGTGGGGCGCCCTTCGAAAGTATGGCCGTTTTTGACCAGAGTGGGCAGGGAAAATAAGTGGTAGCGGAGATCCGGCACGTGCGCAACGTTCGTAAGCAGCACTTGCACGGGACCGTTTCCGGACCGAAAGACAACACTCACGTCACCGTAACCTTCGATCGCTCGGGTGGATCCGTCAGCGATTGGGAGAGTCAAGTTGCATTCTCTATAATTGATCATGCAGTCAGCGGAGGGCGTCATGTGAGTAGACGCACCACTATCACATATCCAAGCCTCGTCTCCTACCTGCCAAGCAGACTCCCCTTCCCCCGAACCATCGCTCCACTTTCCTGTCTCTTCGGCCTTGAAAGCTGAGGCCTGGACCGTACCGTTTTCCGGGTCGTCGTCCCTTGCCCCATCCTTACTCGTCACCGCCATGACAGCTTCTTCTTTCGATGAGGGGCAGACATCAGCAGCGCGCCCCAGCCCGTTGCATCGACTGCATCGATCCGTGGACATGGGACAGGCATCGGCAGAGTGCCCGCGTCCCTGGCATCGACTGCATAGCTTCGCCGTACACTCGCTCCTCCAATGGCCCTTCTTGCCACACCTATGGCACTTGCCCACTGGAGTATTTCCGCTGGCGGCTTTGGCGTCGTTACCATTGCCACCAGCAGCCGCGGCCGAGCCACCACCGTCCTCGTTGGAGCCTCTACCGCCTCGTCCGTGACCCCGTCGTCCACCTTTTTCTTTGCCATTTCCTCCACCTTTCCGGCGACCACCGCCACCGCCGCCGCCGCCGGCGTACATAGCATGGCCTGCGTGGCCAGCGTTGGACCCCTTCTTCCTGTTTCCAGAAAGTCGGTGATGCCGTTCTCGAACAGCCTTGATGATGTCATCACGGCCGATGCTGTCACGTGATGCCAGGTTCCGAGCCTCCACTTCGTATTCGGCAGGCAGAGCGTCAATAAAGATGGTGTACAGCATGTGGTCGTCTACTGACATTCCTGCTGTTCGCATTTCCGCGGCAAGATCCTCGATCCTGCCCATCTCCTCGAGCGGGTTGCTCCCCGGCGCCATCTTAAAACTGTTAAGGCGTCGGGAGAGGTCTGATTTGGCCCCCGTCGTCTGAGGGCCGTACCACGCAAGGAGAGCGTCCCACGCTTGCCTCGGCGAGGTACACCGGTGCAAAGTGCTTTTATCGCTCTTGCTCTTGAGGGCCGTCGACAGGAAATTCCATGCCAGTGTATGCCTGTGCACACTTGCGCGGCTAAACCCCCTAGCGACAAGCGTCGAGTTGTCGGTGTCTAATTCCCCTACGGGAATGTACTGTGGTGGATCCGACACGAAAGCAGACAAGAAACCAACTCCTTTGGCGTAATACCGAGCGTCACTTGTCCAGGGGTTGAACTCAGATTTTAGCCCACTAAACGATGGCACAGGAGTGTGTTTGAAGGCCAAATGGTGCGATAGAGGCAGATCAAATCCACCACCCAACTCACCGCCGGGGTATGCACCCCATCCTCCTGTCCTCCCGTGCTGGTCTGGCTCACCCCTCGGTGGGCCAACCTCGACAGGCAACGCAGTTCCTCCGCATCCAGTTGCTCCCAAATCTGGCGAGGCGCCCTCACGCAAATTTGTCTCTTCTTCTGCTGCAATCTCTCTTACAGCAGTGGGTACTGCCCTTGTGGGCTCTCCCCTACAGCAGCGCTACTCACAGCGCTGCCGGACTCCGATCGGCCGTTGTTCCTCATGAACTCGGCCATCATGTCCCTCATGGCGTTCAGCATCGACGCCTCTCTGTTCTCCATCGCCAGCTTGATCTCGCGTCGCAGCATTTCAACGTCACTTGGAGAGTCGCGCTCTTCTTGAATTGATCCCTTCGAGGGCATCGTGGGCTTCTGGTACTAGACCTCAAACGTTCAAGTTTACTAGTGTGTTCGTAGAGTCCAAGCCTGGATGCCCTGACCACCACGTGGTCTGATGAGTTTCTTTATAGTCGTTGTATTAGAGGACAGATGAGGGGAGAAAGAGCGGAGCCTAGCTCGTAGCTCGGAGCAGAGAACGGAGCAGCTCAAACTCTCCTCGTGAACACACGGCATAATTCATAATAACGCCTGCGAAGATATACGCAACCCTCTACAACTTGTAACCGTCGCTGCTGGAACGATCCAAACGAACAGGGTCAATGGTAGGTGTGACGGAGAAAAGGCGAGCCGTCAACCAAACTGCTTGGCCACAAGACTTCAACAAATCAAGTATCGACCACTCAACTGGGCCAACTCACACCCGACGTGGTTTAACTCACAGTTGGCGTATTGGGAAAATTTCTGCGAAACGTCGAGCGTAGCGCACCCGGCCAGCCGGCAGCCAGGGTAAGGCGCAAGCACGCCCGAGGCCGTGGCCGACACGGTCGGTTAACCGCACATTCTTCCCTTGACGGACAGCTGTCAAGGACATCCCAATTTAAAAAACATATATTACAGAACAGTGTTTGACGGGTCAAAGGTAGGCCTGACGCGGCAAAGGTAAGCCCGCCAACCAAATTCGTTTGGCCACGACACTGTGATAAATCAAGTTTCTACCATTCAACTGGTCCAACTCACACTTGATGTATTTGAAATGTTACTGTGAAAAACGAGAAGAGCACACCCGGCCAGCCGGCAGCCAAGGCACGGCGTGAGCACGCCCGAGGCCGCCCCCGACATAGTCGGGTCGGGGACCACGAAATCACCGTGCAACGACCATATGCGACTTACGCTGGTAACCTGCTTTTGCGCATGGATGCTACCCGTTTCTCCGTTAATATCGCATTTTTGCACGGGCGCGTACCCCGACTGCTGGTACCGAATTTTGCTTGTGAATCGCTTACCCGTACTACCTGGTGTCTGATGTTTGCCATCAGCCGCGGTCACCGTGCTTGGTAGTCGTTCGGTCCTTCGTATTCGAACTACCCTTTAGTGGATAACCTGCCTACGTCGCGGCAGCAGCGGCCATCCGTATCCGCAACAGCTTCATATGTCACCCGTTTTATACCTAGCGACAGATTCATAGTGACAGCCGCAACGTGTACGGGAGCAGAAGTTTCGCTCGGGGGTGACTTGCTTTGTTATAACTTACATATTGTATTCGGGTACCAGGCACGTTGATATACTTTTACATCCATAATAGTACACACGGCAGTAATATACATCAATATACAGTACTACAGAGGGTCTGCAATCTATACGCCTCAGCAGCGTCTTTGACAAGCAGCAGCGAAACTTCGGCGGGGTAGCAGCCACTTCTGCGGCGGACACAAACGTCGGTGGGGCAGCTGCGCGTACATGCACGTACATACAGAGTGCATAAAATATCTCAGTGGCGACGCGGGTGATGCGTGTATCGTCATGCATTCATACACTAGCATATAACTCGAACGACTCGTATCAGAGGCGGTCTACGATAGATGGTTCGCATTGCCAAAAAATGATTCTGAGCCACCACGCGTCCTCACCGGGCGCCAGCTGACGGATGGGTATGCAACTTATACTCTACATTGTCGGGCAAACGTAGGTACGTATGTGCACGTGCGAGATGCATGTAGCATCAGTCGTATTTATAAGTTTGTTTCCCTTGGGGGGACATAGCATAGGAGCCTCAGAAATGTTAGGTATCGTAGAACGCCTCATCGACCACATAATACCATCCAGCAATGTCTCACTTACTGTGTCGTATACATGATTCGTCTCTATATCAATGGTTTCCGGCTCAAATGGGCAGCGATACGTTGCCTAAACGGCAAGAGTATCCCCTCACGTATTCGAATATTTACCCGAACCCCTTCCACTGCGCTTTCTACCAGCCCGCGTGTCAACTCTTTGGGATTATTTATATCCCCCTTTTTTTATTTGCCTTTTTGTTCCGGATCGCATTTCCGGATATATGCTGAGGTACAACAGCGCACCACAGCTTAATCGTGCCGCACGCGTGTCTCCGTACCGAGTGACGCATGTATGTGGCTGCCTAGCGACTGGAGGTCGCTACTGCTGTTGCTACGCTGTTTATATAACGAAGCTAATCGTGAAACACCCAAATGTTAGTCTGACGGTATTCTGGTAAGGAGCACGGCCGTCCAGAAATATTTTATCGAAAGGGTGCAATATACGCCTATCGTAGCGTGTGTCTCATGCTTGGGTCGTCTGACGTGGTCTGCATGTATCGGCTGCCCCCACTGGAGTACTCTGGCACTAAGTATCTCCATGTCGGGCTCGATAAGCGCAGTACTCCACCCAACGACAACATTGTGCAGTGCCCCCAGCTTCGATCGATTCCCCATGGCCTGGAGAGAATGAGCATTTACAGACGTGCTTCGCTCTCTTTGGCAGAATTAGTTAGTACCTGGTGGTAGCCTGTACCATATCAACACAGGCCGAAATTGTTTATGAAGTAGAGGGTTCGTTCGTGAAATCGTTCGTACCCACGAAGGGTGCCGACGCCGGTTTTTGCAAGTACGGCATAGGTTCGCTTCCTCCTGGATTTTTCCGTTTGCGACCGACTCCCAGGGCGTATGGGCCCGATGACAGAAGAAATCTGTTTCGGAAGCCGTACGGAAGATCGTCTCGTGACATGACGACGCCCACGAGTAGGCTGAGCCCAGTGCTAAGTCTTCAGCTACGTAAGAACTTTGTAGTGGCGCCTCATGCGGTGGTTGAGGTGCGCGCCGACGCCGTCGGAGTTGTTGTCTAAACCCCCAACCAAAGAAGTCGGGCTACCCGGTTCATTGGCTTCCGAAATTGTTTACATCTTGGCATTATGGCGCAAGGAATACGAGGATAGGTTCTGGTGATAAAACCCCCGTCAGGAACCCTCTTAATCAACTCTTGACGGCCCTGCCCCTTCTGTAGTAGCAGTTGTTCCTTGCTGTTGCGCGCAAGGCATACGCGCCAAGATTTGGGTAAAAATCTCCGATCAGTCATGAACGTCAAAGGGACAATTCATTGTCGCCCAGAGTGGTACAACACGTTGTATTATAGCTAAGGTAGAACAACGCTATTGACATAGCTTTCCAGGGTGTTTAATGCGTCTAGTAAATCTCGTTAGATATATAATGCCATGACTGGTTGTGGTCAGGAGGGATGTACCGTGCCGGACGATGGTGTCTGCATGCAAGAAAAAACGAAATACTTTTGTCAAACAGTACAAAAACAGAAGTTCAAGTTTAACACGATCCGAACGGGGGAACCGACACCAACTGTATCATCGCCGACCGACTCGCAAAATCAGAAACCATGGGTCTACGGACCTACACTTTTGGGTGTACTTCGTGATGTGTTCCTTGTACCTGAACGTTGGGTGTACTGCCGTACACGTTTATCAGTGTTTGATGTACGCCTGTTGATTTCACGTAGAGATGATGGATCAGAGATCAGAGCAATGACATGAGGGGCAGTCAGACATGCCACCAATGAGCTGCCAATCCTTAGTCAGTGAAATATAATCCTGATAGGTGTGGCTACCACCTAGGTCAAGTGTGGTGATGGAGATTCATTTCGAGCCTGGTGTACTGTATCCAACAATCCGTTCGGGTACTCCTTAGAGTGGGACAGAAGAGATATGTGCGGCCGGGTCCAGTTGTTTTTACTTCTTCCTTCCAAGTCCCACTATCACGACGAATGTTTGCTCAACAGTTGGCGTGCATTGAGAAGCAAGAACAACAATCTAGGTGACTGGGCATGGCATCTCGTTGGGCCTGTGAACGCTTTCGCTGGAAAGCATGACAACAAATACGATTGGCGCCTACACAGCTTAAACCAAACAAAGTTTATCGGGCTGATGAAGTATGGGACGTGTCCGAACTTGCAATGTCAGGCGTTGCCCGACCTACACTCAGGACGGCCTTGTTTCTGCTGCGCGCTCTTTACCTAAGCGGATGATAGGATCACTCGTCTGATGTTTAGGACAGCATTTCAAGGGGACCCAAATGCTGCACAAATTACCCCCCTCGCCCTCTTTCCCGACAGGAATCTCGAGCGGCGATGTTGATGGCTGGGACCTCTCTTAAGGTTGTCGTTATCTGCTCGGCATCGATCGCCATATCGTCGGGCGTCAATAAACCATGTTCCGCCGGCACCAGGGTGTACGCCCTGACCGTGTGGAGCGGGGACTGGCTCGACGGGCTTGTTCTGAGATGCACTGGTGACAGCAAAGAGCAGACCATCCCATCAGAGTTTAACGACCGTCCCGGAGGAGAACAATCAGAAAGTATTTGCGGGGGCACTGCAGGCGTGCAGAGTATGGAATGGGGTGTGCCGGAAGTTTACTACGGCATAGTCTACCTCAACATCACGTGTCTCGACAACCGAACCCACCATTTCTCAAACGGGTGAGCAGGTAGAAGGCAAACTAGGCCAGGGGCGCAGGAATAGAATGGAGCTGTTGTAAACAGTCTGAGCAGTGCACGACGCATTGGGGTGATCAGCGGGCAGTGGTTGTGGTATATTCAACAACAGGAAATTCACACACATAAAGCCTGCTCGATCGGCACTCACGTGTAATTACAACGGAGGTATACCCGAGGGGCGATCGAGAAAAAAGCGAATAGAGGCACGATCGCCACCATAGCGGAAGCACAACGGAACCAGCAGATTGGTATTTTGTTGTCAGAAATTGAAATATAACAGGCTTGATTAAAGAATATTTTTAACATTGATTTAATTGCCGGCCACTCCGGTCGTCTGGTATTACCCTCGAATGCTGCTAGTATTTTTGATGGAGTTCGACCCGTTCGTAGGTCAAATGTGTGTAGTTATATTTGCAGACATATAAAGAAACTGGAATCAACTGCTGAGAGCGTTTAACGTCGTGGATAGGGGCATTTCGATGGGGAAGGACGAGGGACGAAAGGTCCGAAGGATTATCGCGACAAGAGTGCAGGGCACGAGCCGTGGTGTGGGGTGCTGGTCGCTCACAACCCAGCCGGGTCCCTCACTGTTCGCGAGCGACCTGCTGATGGCCGTAATTAGCCAAGGACGTTTCACCTTCTATTTTATGTTCTTGAAACGTATGCAGGAAAAAAACATGAACAACTCGGCACATATCCATAACAACCAAAACTTTAAAGAAGTTCTGCTCGTAATAGCTTTTCGGAGGCTGGGATCTGGGATCTAAAAAATATCACCGCCCCCCCGTTAGGGGCGGGTTCATGAAATTGAAAAATTGAACTTCCATGCCAATTAAGAACAACATGCACCCGAAGTCGAACGCTTTCACAAGGTGTTTCGTTGGTGGAAAGTGACGTTGATGTGCTTTTATTATCGAAATTCAACATTATAGATTCTGTATTCAGTACTCTTCGCCCGGGTTTAACGGAAGAGAACACAACCCGTAACGTTTACGAGCGGTCGCCGTCTAAGGAAACTCATTCGGGAAAACCAGTAAAAAAACGAACACAGCAAAGATACCGGAACACCAGAAAGTTCAGGAAAAACGTATTCGACAATGTCAACCCTCGTTCGGTTGTCAACAATCGCATATACGTACGGCACTAAGTAAAATACATTAACTGACCTGCAGCAGCTGATTGCACACGTATCGCGCTATTACCGGCCGTTCGAAGCTCCATGGTAGTCACACAAAGAAAGCAACACCCATATTGATAGTCCGAAAGTCATCCTGAAATTACTGCTGTTTGAGTAAGTCGGACGTATTCACAGAGGTCAAATGCATTAGGTGGACGCAGCGTGATAACCGTCGAATCGAAAGGCTCATTTTGACGCGCACATACAAACATACGGTAGTTGAAATAATGGTGGACGAATCTATCGTAATATTTGCTAGTGTGGTTTCGCTCCTACCAACTGCTGACGTCGCAATAGCGAAATCCGCGTACACAAAGAAAACCTTCTTTATAGAAGTGGCTTCCTTGTCGATTCCCGCGAACAGTTACATCGATGGCAAAGAGTTTCACAGCTTCCTCTTCACTAAAGCACTCAAACCGTCACCGCTTCTAAGTAAATGTCACCTCTCTCGAATGCTGAAATACAGTCTCCGGCTAAACCAAAGGCCCCATACTTGCAGCATCCGCGACATAAAAGACTAAACACCAGGCGGCAAATGCTTGGTATATACTGTGGGTTATATTGATCTTGCCGTTTAAATTTCTTCCTGTGAGGTACCGCCCTAACGGGTTCCGGGACCTTTCCTAAAGGAAAGAGCCTCTCACCTCAGCCACAGAGGTGTGTTCAAAATGTTCAGACCGGGTGACTACCCCCGACTCATACTTGTTTCTAGTGTTGATTCTTATTCGATGACCGCAGATATGTCAACATTTACAGCAGACATATAGGATGGTATACCACAACCCCTACGGTTCCCTTGCGAGCAGGTTCTGCGGTGCTTGTGCGTTTTGGTTCCAGATCTTGTTATTGTTCTGTTGTGTGACCACGGCTACCTTAGAAGTCAGAAAAAAGACGAAACCATCATTCGTCTTTTAATGCTCTGAAGCGTATGTTTCCACCTCGCGTTCTGTTTATGTTTAAATTATTTATCCCCTCGCAGTCAATCATATGATTTTTGGAACATAACAAGTAGTCGCACCATCTCCTGCGAGGAGGCCCAGCACGTGCGAGGCATTACGTATACTATCGACTACCCGGAAGGCAGCAGCTACCCGTACTTCCTCACCAGCGTGGGCTTCATGTGCTCGTCTTCCACACTCGGTGAGCGCACAGCACGACTGCTATGGTCGCCGGTGCACAAAGGTTTTTGGAGGGGCATGGGAGCTCGGACTTATCCCACGAAAGGGAGGGTGCATGTTTTGCCTTCTGAGGCAACATATTCTGGCCGATATACCTATAACAAGTTAGCAACTATTAGTATACTCATTGGTACGATAATTTTAGCAAAATATTTCTCGTGGAACTACTGTAGTGCATAAGAATGTTGGTCTGGTTGCGCGAACAAATTTCTTCGCAGTCATGTTTCGGGTGATATATTGAGCTCCCAATGCGAGGAGCTCATAAAATAAGGCAGCACCGCTACCGTGGCATTGCTGCTCTCGTGACGTTTCATGAGGTCCCCCTCGCCCAACCACTGGCCCTGGGATAACTTTGAACGTGACACACGAAGAAGAACACACAACCTTGTCTGGCGCTCTCAGTGCTCGGGTGCCCGGACATCGCACCTGAAAAATGGCATCTACCGAGTTCGAGACGCACCAAGCGGGTCGTTTGTCCTGTCGAAAACTGGCTCGGAGAAAGCGTTTAGCACCTTCGGGCACTATTTCACGCGAGTCGACGAGAGAAGAGGCTGTGCTGAACTCTTGTCTCGATAACACGTAGGCGGGGGGCAGGGACAAGTGCCCGACATGTGGCCTAATGTCTGAGATACGAAGAGAGAAATAACTGGAGAATAATCAAAGACAATAGATGGGTTGAAACAACCTGAAAGGATAACAACTGGCCTAGCCATGCTGTAGACCAATACATGTCGCACCAGGTAAACACATACCTGGTATTTGTGAGTGGTAGTCCAACAATATCGAGTAGTTTTTTTGTTTCACTAAGAGCGTCACTCATGAATGTTTCGGTGTTGAGTACCACGCGTACCTCTCTGGTGGCACGCGCGTCATGAATAGACAAACGTACGTCTAGATTGAATCACGGGTGTTTTCCACATGAGATTTGTAAAAGCTTCCCTAAAATACTCATTATTTTCTAGGAAATTAGGAGGTGCGTGATTTGTGGGACCCTTTCGAAACTTATTTTGCGGCAGGAGTGCACTGAAATGCTCCGAAGGCCTGCCCACTTGGCGAGCGTCCTACCTGGGGAAACGCCTGACGTTTGAGGGATGTAGTCAGCTTAACTCGCTGATTTAAGGATTTCGTCGGAAATTGTTTTGACATCAGGAATTCGGGCCATTTTTGTGTTCGGACTCTAAGCCTTCGCATGAACTTTCGGTTCCCTCGTGCCAAGAGGCTTACGGGCGGGGTGTGTTTGTGTACAGTATGATTTTGGTTAGTCAGTTATCTGGGGTGTTAGGGTTGTTTTGAATGATCCAATCTGGGGCTCTAGATATCTAGCGAAAACATAACCCCACAGCCTGCACCGCGTCCGTTACAATCTCGCCAAATTGACAACAAAAGGTGTGTGCGGAGGTTCAGGATCTATTTCAAAAACATTGCGTGAACGTCTGAGGTTTTGTGAAAAAAACGGGCTTTTTACGGAATTTTCTACAGAACATGGTTTCGGTATGAAAATCGAATTTTAGTGCCAAGCGTTTCTCGATGTTATCGATCCTACGCTGTTAATTCTGCGAATATTTGCTCAGTCTCGTTTTACAGGCATGATTTGGAGTACCTGGAACCAGTTCCTGTACAAAACAAGAATAATGAAAACAAAAGTTGTCTTTCTACGGAGACTCCTGACTGTTGTTGGTCTTATTGAAGGCCTATGGATATATAGTTTCGCCACCGCCAGCCTTAGGATCTGAACAAAATACGCAACAAGCTATTGCCACCCTCTCCCGTTATATACTACGGTCAGTGGGATGCGTAATTTGATATGTTAGCAGAGGCATGCGGCATTCGTGGCAAAGGCAATTTGGGACATTTCGTTTCAACCACGCTGTGGGTATAAAACGAATGCATAATAATCCAAGGCGCAGCTGAGATCGGTGCTACGGTAGGGCGGGGAAGTGCTCAATGCCATGCATGGCCGTAGTTGTATGACATATAGACCCTCGCATCCCTATAATGCCTGCACGGTGTTCAGGGTGTTCACAGCGGGGATACTTGAAATCATGCATTGCCTCAGTCACATGACCGTGCACCCTCGATCCCGTCAATGCCAACTCGGAGCATGACGGGTTTTCAACGACCAAGAGGACGCTACTTGCACCGAACGCAAAGCGCATGCAATGGGGCATGATACTCATGTTTGCACTTCCGCATTCACGTCAGTCGGCACGTCAGTCGTGCGAGTGGGTCTGTACCTCAGATGCGTTCTACGATAGAGGTAACACTTTTGCGTTTAAAAAGTTTTTGAATGACGGGGCTCTTTAACCCGAAATTGTCAGATGCCAATCTTGTTTCGAGAAATGGAGGTTGTGGGGGCCATGGGGTTATTCATCGGGATGCAATTTGATTATCGCTGAAGTCAGTGTTCGGGTGAGGTGTGGAGCTCCTTAAGGTCAAGTGAGGAGCCTCAGAAACTATAGGGTGAACCTCTGTCGTAGAACGTTTCCTCACACAAAATCGATCCAACATTGGTTTGTTTGTTGTCGCAGAATATAGCCAATAATCCCATGACGGTGTACATATCGAAAACAAAACAATAGAAGACTCTCAGGACTGAGGCCATATTCAAGGTGGTCCCCTGACCAAGTGGCCCTGAGCGGATAAAAATAATGAATCTGAAACGACCCCCCCCAAGCGTAACACCGATGAATGCTGGGTTATTCCGACAATTGAGTACCGGTACTGAGTCAGTTGTGGAGCCCGGGCAAACGTTTTCTTGTTGATTGGGCCGATTTAATGAATTAAAACATGGCTTGAAAAGAGCATTGCACCCCAGACGGTAAACCGACCATGCTATGACGCGCAAAATAGAATTTAGCGCGGTATAATGTTTGCGTAATAAACCGTTGAGAGGATTCTGACTGCCGATGATAAAACCGAACGCACCCAGATGCAATTTGCACGGACTGCGGCGGCGACACCGTGCTCAAGAGCGATGAAGACCAGCCGGAATACTGCGAATTGCCCAGCTGCTCAGAGACGGAGTGCTGCGAAGAGAAGGGTAAATGCGTCGAGAGTGCAGCTACGGTAGGCATGGTAGGGGCGTGAAGCGCGCACCTGGTACGTACTGTTTATGAGGCTCTTACGTTGAGGAGCTCTCTTTTTCACTCAACACCATACGCTTTGAAAACCCATGGTACGTTCAGCCCGACATAACCATACATGTTTTCCTTGTGTGTGGTCTCGTACACGAATCTTTCAGATGCTAAACATAATTGTGCTGTATCATGCTCGTCGGATACAAAATATATCACGTGTACAGCCCCTGTTCAGTTGACAATTCCTTGTCGGTTTTTGTGAAATATGTTGAGCGTCATTAGTGCTACCACAGTGCCTGCCGCAAGACTGCTAGGCTTCTCGGTGTTTCGAAGACCGTCACCGTAGTGCGGCAGGACATCAAACACAATGCGCTGGGTATGTCGAACTACGAGTAACTGGGCGTACCCACAAGTACAGCAGTTTGGGCTTGTGGTGAACTGTCAAAGTACTGGGGTGCACCAAGTCATTTCGTTCAGAGTCTGTGTTAGCATATTCTGAGGGACTGCCGTGGTTGACGACGACGTCTACTATTAATATGTACTTTGTTGTCGGTATTACATTTGACAGTACAAAACGAGACGATGACCTACCTCAGAATGTGTCTGCAGTAGAAGCTGTGGTAAGGCATCAGTCCCACTGAAAACAGTACACAAGCCCATTACATGTGCACCAATGAAGAAATGGGGTCCATTGAGGTGCCGGGGCTTGTTTGTTCTTGTAATATAAACGTACGGCCTTACTTGTGTTAGTTCATTGATAGTGTGCAGCCCAACCTGTAGGAGGTACGGTTTGTGCCCCCACCAGGCGGACGGACAAGCGGCGGTCACGTGTAATGCGTGCCGTACTAAGACGTGCCCACAATGTTCAATTTGGGCATAGCGCACCAAGAGGTAGCGATGTACCTTGAGATTCACGCTGGCAGTGTTTGCACCCACGACGATATCTTTGATATTTTGGTACTGTTCGTCCTTGTTTGCCATCCTCTAGTATGCAGTGTACAACCGTGGAACATGTTGAAACACAAAATAACCGCATGGTATCTGAGTCTTTCCGTGGCCAAAAGTGCGAGAGAACGTTTGGCAAAGATGGACGAAAATCCACGAATACATTACGCGACAAGTGCTGACAGTTTGAGAGTTCAAAACTCCAAACTGATTCGTGTCCTCATTTGAACAGCTAAGCCTTTGTGCTCAGCGGGGAACGCCAAAGTAAAATCATGTTATAACAACTTATGGGGCTAGTCTCAACGTTCACATGACAATACGCCCCGGGTCTATGCCATACAAACAGGTTAGTAACTTTCGCGTATTGTAGTGGGAATGCTGAACCTGTGCGCGATAAACGAAGGCCAGTACCGGCGGGAACAAATGACGATATTCGTAGTCAGGGCTAGTTTAGAATACCTTTGGGGGTTAACAGCTCCCAACGGTTTTTCGTTAGGATCATAGGGTGATGCCAGTTACGAACAATGCACGTACCATCAACCATAACCTGTAAGATCATCAATTGCCACCGCGAACTACCTTGCCTCATGACATAGCGTTCATCCAACGTCCTCAGCTTATTCTCTAACTGCCCTGAACCGCGGTTGATGTATCTCTCGCCTGCATCATCCGCAGACGACGGAGAATCCGAATCCACGATGATGAACATCATAATCGGCGTCCTAACCACAGTGGTTGCCGCCATGATCATATCGGCTAGCGCGTGGATGCACAAGAAGTTCAAGCGGAAGAACGATACCACCGATGGGGTCGTAGCGTTCCCCTTGGAAGGCTGAAGAAGGGTCAACTAACCTGCGGGGTAGGTACAAGGGGACGTGCCAATCGTTCAGTGCCCCGACTAAAATTCTTAGTGGTCTTGTCTAACGTATGATACCGTCCACTGTCATGGTACTGCTGACGGTCTGCCACGTCGTTCTCGGACACTTGCCTGGAAGAGCTTTTTTAGCATATACGGTAGAGGCTTGTCATGCTCTGGGATTGTACACAGTAAAAGCCAACTTCCGAGTTGAAAAGTTGTGTGCGTTCACCGCAGTAGTAACAAAAACCGAATATAACGACTGCGAAAGGGAACTCACACGGTGCACGGAGTATGTTTTGGCCATGCGGCGGTGGGCGGGGTATCTATACGCCGAAACATGTTTTTCCTGACGAGGGACACCTCGCTTGGAGATATGCCTTGTTTTTTTGGCATCCTCCGTATGCTTCGTATTGTAACTGTATATTTTGATTTCGCGTAATGATCGACGCATGCTATGGTACGGGTTGCAGGTTCCGGCTCAATTTTGTCTGGCCGTTGGAGTTCTTCGAGCGAGCAACCACCAGTTCGTTACGATGTTCTTACCAAAGTAATGTATTCTTTTACGACGCACTGTAGTGTATTGTTATATTGGTCGAGTTGCGCGATCACACGTGTGCTCGAATCGTGTGTCGGGTGACATGCTGAGCTCCTCATGCGTGAAGCTCAGAAAAATAGATGCCACCACCCTTACCATCCGCAGCATTGCTCGATCGTCAAAACTTTCCGGGTTATTCGTCCGACTGGGTGTACTGTGTTTCTTGAAGAAAGGGTTTGGTCGCGATCACACTCTCCTCGTTCGAGGAGCTCCGTGTAGGGATTCCTGCAGCTTATTCGTATTGTAAGGCGCGTCTATTCGCTTTCGGAAGGTCACGACGACTACGAATTGGAGCCCCTGACTTTACATCGAGGTCCACGTTGAGGGTATGGGTCATGGAGGAAAAGGCCCCTGTCTGAGGTGATATTTCCCTTCGCCGTTTTGTATTGTCAGGGGGCCGTACAGGAGCCCAAGCTTGATGCACTTTTTATTGGCTTGTTAGCGCGAGCAGCAACTCTCTATCCCACGCACGGAGAATCGCAGGTCTGGTGCTACGAAAGCCCCGACGTCAGATACAAATGATGAGGCACGGGCGCTTGTCGGGAGCTGTGTCAGAACCACAGCAGCAGGCGTATCGAGCGTTTTGATGCGGGTTTACGAGGTTTCCACTGCTTTCGTCACGGAGGAATCGGCAATTCGTTGTTGCGTGTTTTACGTGTAGCCTCCCCAGGAGAGCAACTGCCTCTTCCAAATATCTAGAATGTCGTAGAATTGTGCACATGGTACATATCGGAGGGGGACATATGAATACATCTGTGTGTGGGGCTCGAGGTAGGGGTCTAGAACACGGTTATGTTAATACGAGTACTATTTACAATCAGGGTTGTATGTGATTGCACGAGGGGCCCAGACGGCTGCTTTATTCACGCCACATGAGAGCCTCACGGACGCGAACCTGACCACGGACGTTTGGGCCATGTGCACCAAACCTAAGCCGCCCGCGGCATGATAAAATGATCGAATCGCATATTTCGGGTGCGGAACGTTGACACGGTGGACATTGCACAATGTGGGCGTGCAACTATGTAAAACACCTGAGGTGGTGTTGGGTACTAGGGCAAACAAGGAACAAGTGGGCGGGGGGCGGGGTACGATGGGGGCAAGTGACATGAAAGCACACACGACTAACTCCTGATGTGTTCGTGCAGTGTTAAGCGATACCGATTACTGTCGTTGCTGGTCGCTCTTCGTCTACCTACATTGCTGACCGCTGCTGCATCTGCAGCCAATGTTCGGTCCGTCTGTCTGGCGGTAGTGCTAGCATCAGCGGTATGCCGCGTGTCTCGCCCTGACGCAATCACAATCATATTTATCAAATGGCACTATACACGTACACATGAACAGTGCATAATGGACAACAGGAAAACAGAACAAGTAGGGTGAACCTTGTTTCACCCTTTCTTTGTACACTCGTACGTACACGTTTGGTTAGTTTTACGTAGGAAGGGCTGTAGGTACGAGAAAACAATAAGTATGATTTATTTTCCGAATTCGGGGAGAACAAAGCCGATCAGGTGCTGTAGGTGCGAGAAAACAACAATAATTATTTATTTTCCGAATTCGCAAGTGCTGTAGGTCCGCGAAAACAAAAAAAAAATACTTATTTTCCGAACTCGGGGGGAACAAGTGAATAAAAGGGCCGACGAAACACGGTACTGATCATTTTCGTGGTCGGAGAAATGTGCCCATCACTTCTTCGTGTTCGGTGCAATATTATACCGATCCTTTTGTCGTGATCGGGGCACAATTTCTCCAATCTATGTGCGGTCGGGGTGCAGGACGTGGGGAATTTCAAGCTCGACAATAGTTTGTTTCCCCGCGGAAAAGTAGGCCTCTCTGTCACCCGGAGAACGTGGTATTTGTCAAGGATGTCGTGGACGCTGCCTCTGCCGCCGTGCAGTCACGGGACGTTGCTGCCATTGACACCTGCCAGATCGCTCAGCCCCAGGATGAACAGACGAGTGCAAGAAAGGCGAGAAACGTGAATTGTTTACCCCCCCCCCCCTCCGTCTAGAAGTGGATGCGTGTTCAATGGTTTAATGGCTTAGGCAAACGGGCAATGAGTATTCCCCTCCCCCTGCATAAATATGAATGGGTTGGATTGGCATCGGTTGACAACGACGCTGTAAAACACGCCTCTCACTGCGTGATCTAGACAGCCAGGTGACCGTTTTTTTTTTTTTTTCCTCGGTTACCACGGCTGGCCGTCTAGTTAGATTATTTCTCGTGCGGGGAGAACCCTTACTCTGCACAAGGAGGAAGATCGTATTACGTAATGTGTATATGATGAGGCACCCACGAGGCCGTTACATAGTAAACCCATTGCTGTCTCTGGAAGTGGCCAAATCAGAAACGAAATCGACTCAAGCTGTCATCCATATGCATGAAAATTCGCCTCGATAGCGGTTATTAGTAGGATGGAGCTCCCCCTTCATGCGACTCGCCCAACACCTCACGGCGCTTCGCGCTTGGTGCAAGGAATATCTGCGTGATCGGGAAAAACCCGACGTGCCCCGTGCCAGCGTTGTAGGGATGCAAGGGTCTGTAGTCGTAAGACTACAGCCATGTATGATAATGAGTACACCCCCCTCCCCCCTCGTCTCCTGACTCCGCAGAAACAAGCGAAACCGAGAAATGGTACTCTGAAAAATGAATGTTCGTTCAATAGTCCACTCTAAGGCACAACCGAGAGGCGCAACATTTCGAGTTTCTCACATTGGCTCCTGCCGTAAGTGTTTTTCGATGATCCTGGGGATTTATTGGATCTCGGTGCACCGCTGTTCCGATCTCCTTCTGTATATCATGCGGCGCGTAGGCCAGGTGCTTGTTCTGTTGAACAAAAGTATCGGTTTGGCCTATACTGGGCCGGAATGGCAGGTGTTGTGGTCGTTTTAACGTTCCAACCACGGTGAAGCTAAATCTTCAGCACTCCATCTGTAGCTATTTCAAGGTTCTTTTTTCTGTACATAACTATCTATCGCCAGACGACGGCGTGCAAAGACCAACCCGTGCTAGGATAGTCACCACAGCGCAGGTCCTCAGACGATGAGTTCGGACAGAGCGGCGGCTATTTCTTCTTCTGGTGCTGCTGCATATGCTGCAAATATGCTAAAGACAAAAACCTACCGTGGAATCACTCCGGACAGAGCTCCGCGCCTAGACTGCGATTACCACGAGCGGCAACTATTTCTGCATGACAGATAAGCTGGACCTCACTCCGAGTGAGAAATACTAATGTTGATTTTCGCGTGCAAACCACAAGCAAGTTACCCCCTCCCGAACCTTTCACCTCGACATGATGTATGCCAACTGCGTTGCTAGTTGTAGTGTTGTGTGTAGAGGCCGTGTCGAAACTGGTATGGCGAGGGATGTGTACCCGGTATGCTTGCACGGCATCGTTGATCCCTATTGGACTGCAGTACGCTTTCCACGCTCGCATTGTCACACTCGGCGTCGTTGGCACGTTGGCCATACGCAGGTTACAACCAACCAAGCGCGGACCGTACATGGTGCGCACCCACGTACGGTGATCCTCATTATTTGGTAAATGAGTGGACGCTTCCACAACTTCCATTTGGAAGTAAAAAACTTCCAATACTTCCATTTTGACTTCCAATGGAAGTTGTGAAAGTCAAAATGGAAGTTTTTTACTTCAAAAAGGAAGTTGTGAAAGTTAACATGGAAGTTTTTACTTCCAAATGGAAGTTGTGAAAGTCAAAATGGAAGTTATGGAAGTTTTGGAAGTTTTTTACTTCCAAATGGGAAGTTTTGGAAGTAGAGTGGAAACGTCCATTTAGTCCATGGAAGTTTCCATTTTGGAAGCTAGTGCAAGCCAGTGTACGTTTTCACAGCGGAAGCCAGTGGAAGCAAAGTGGAAGCTTCCACTGCCATGCCCGGTAGAAGCTTCGTCCAACTTCCACTAACCATGATATACTTTCACCTACCGTCACCCACTTCCACTTCACGTCTAGAAGTTCCGCTTGACTTCTACCTTCGAGGAAACTTCCATCGGCGTCTGCAGAATCTTCTGTCCACTTCCATCCTCATCGTAACTTCCACTTACTTCCATCTACTTGCATCCGCTTCCATTCAACTTCCATAACTTTCGTTTGGCTTTCAAAACTTCCTTTTTACATTTAATTTCAACGAAACTCGCATCTGAGTACGCAGAATTCTGACCACTCCCCCCATATTCAAGCGCGACTTCCACCTATTTGTACGTACTTCCCACGCACTTCCATTAAACTTCCAATGGCTGCAGCTTACTTACTTATTCATCTTCCATTTAACTTCCACTTCAATGGAAACTTCCACGCACGTCCACAGACGCTTCCATTCACTCCTATATTCAAGCTTACATTCCACCTAATCCCACTTCCAATTATCCAACTTCCAAAGTTACATGTAACCCCTACTGACACGGAAATTCATATCAGCGTTCGCCGAAGCTTCCATACACTATCATATGCAAGAATAAATTCAGCATTCTTTCACGTACTTCCACGTGCTTTCATCCACTTCCATTAAACTCCCAAGAAATACGTTTGCCTTGTATCACCATGGAAAACTCACATCTACGTCTGCAGACGCTTTTATCCACTCCCCGGGGTCCATATGCATGTGGGCCTTTGGCCTAATGACTTCATTTTGGAAGTGAAAATGGAAGTTTGGAAGTCAAAATAGAAGTATTGGAAGTCAGGTATGAGCTTACCACGCGAATTCCATTCTACATTCAACTTCCAAAACCTCTATTTTGACTTCCAAACGGATTGGTTTTTCTTCCCCAAAGAGAAGTTTCTGGTTTGCAAATGGAAGTTTCGACTTCCAAATGGAAGTTTTCGACTTGCAAATAGAAGTTTCTGACTTCCAACAACTTCCAAACGGAAGTTGTAAAAGCCCAAATGGAAGTTTTGGAAGTCAAAATGGAAGCTCCGCCAGCAGTTCGAAACTTTCCTCTTTTGATTTCCAAAACTTCCATTTGGACTTCCACAACTTCCCTTTGGAAGTTAGATACTTCCATTTGGAAGCTTCCACCCGACTTCCATTTTGACTTCCACAAGTTCCATTTTGACTTCCAAAACTTCCATTTTCACTTCCATAACTTCCATTTGGAAGTCAAAATGGAAGTTTTGAAAGTTTTTTACTTCCAAATGGAAGTTTTGGAAGTCGAGTGGAAGCTTCCACCCATTTACGAAATAATGAGGTGAACCCCCCACGTACCTTCCCACATACGTGTCTTACACACGTACACGTACAACGTGCATTCCTGTCGAGCCGTGGGTAGTGGTTGCATGTTTGTATTCAGAGTATTCAGGACTTGCGGGGCTTCTCACCGAGAGTCTACGTGCAATACCTGTTTTAAGGCGAGGTGTACGTGCGATACAATATAGTTCATTTCAGATACCTCTAGGACCTATGAGATCTCGTGTCAATTTTAGCTTGCGGAGCTTCCCGTCCTCGGTTGTTGTGTTCGAGGTGTAATAGCTCCTCAAGTGAGTATCCTAATGAACAATGTACGGTGCAAACTCGACCGAACCGCGCGTCTACCACCAGCACGTTGATGGCGGCATGCCCTAATAGTTTTCAGAGCTTTCTGAATGTCCTCGACGGGGTGATGAATGCCCTGGGTATATCTTAATCGTGACCACCAACTTCCTCGACGCTCCGGAAGCCGCGCTCATATATGCCCGGGGCGAATCGACAAATATATGCAAAACTCGGATACATCGAGTGATAACGTATGAGGGTGCTACAGTTTGTCTGTTCTATATTATACAGACACTCATGAAAGGATAACATAGTTGGCGGCATCGTTGCGATTGGTGCGATGGGCAAAGACTGCATCATACAAAGGAGAAAGTGGTTTATGTCGTTAGCCTTGAGAACATAATGCGCACATCCGTTTTTCTGCGTCAAAGCTATATACAGTACGACGAGGGGGAACGTTTAGTTTTATGGCGTTTGTTCCGAACGAGGTGATGTCATAAAAGAGAAGTGGGACGAAGCAGTTATTTCTAGTTCGAACATTGGTGGAGGCGTTTACGTTTCGACTTGCTAGTTGGAACCATAATCGACGTTAGGTGCACAACCACTTTGGCCACTTGTAAGACCACACCGCATCTGATCAACTGTGATATACAAGGGCATTATGTGGCAAAATAACTTCACGCCGTCCCTCAGTGTTAGTTTAATTCACCACGACCGAGAGATATTTACAACTAGGTACTTCTGCTGCTCAGTACAAGTTCATCCACGAGACAACTACCCCGGAAAAGGTGTGATGTTCCGGACCCAACGTGGCTGGGAGCCGCCAGGTGAAATAACTATAAACACTTGGAACCATTTAGGACCATTTTAGTCGTCCCGTTTTGGTAGCCGGCATTCCAGGCCGTTGGCTTCTTGAATATACGACGACAATATTTCAACCGCGGTGACGTTTTCTAGATGCAATTTGAAATAGGTACGAGGCTGATAAGGAAATAGACCGATTTTTCTTCGAGGTGGAGAAGCTGACGGTAGGCCAGGACCAACGCCTGCAATCGGTTTCCGATCAACACCGGCGCTCGCCCAGCCAAGACCGGGAGATAAGCCCTGTTGTCGTACAGCCGTTGGCGGGAAAGTGTGATACCGTGGACGACTGCATTGGGACATGGGGCGGCATTTAACCCTTCTGGTATTGCACTGTGCAGACATACCTCAAACTCACACTAAATCCAAATAACATATCCCCACACACGGAGTGCAGCCCTTCACGGGTAAACATAATTCTTCGCCGCTTAACCCGCGTAGACACTTTGTACTGTATTTATCTGGCCTATTGAGGGGGGGGTGAGCAGGGGGCGTCCGTGAGAGAATACGGGGCAACTTGCCTTTCCCTGCACTGAATCACCCCTGCGCGGGCTGTCGTATATGCCTTCCGGCTCTGAGGGACGCTCACCAAACAGCTACCGATTGATCAATGATTTTGCTTTTTTGTCGCATCGGCCGACGAGGCGACCGCATTAGTTAGACATGAGTTGAGGATTTCTCCGTCAACCACATTTCGGTAGATTCTTCGCTGTGAGCGCCGCCGATAACATCCGAAGGGCCCTATTGATAGTAGCCAGCCCGCGTCGTCAAGATGGGTTAGGGTAGTTGAATTGCAATACACGAGACAGATTGGTTCAAAAGAAGTCAACAGCTTTTCACCGACTCAAATTTGCTGTGTCAACCCTCGGCTAGCCCCCCAGGTATACGGCAGCGATGTGCCGCACCTACTGCATAGCGTACTTGGATGCTAACCATGGCGTATCCGAGAGCCAGGTGTAACGGTTGTCCCACTGTGGTTTCAACGAGAGCAGCGCAGGGCTACTATCGGCGGACAACGCAGAACAGGCTGTGAGACCATCATCTCATTCGTCGTATCGGCGGCGTTGCCAGCGCATAAAAGGGCAGAATACAATATTTCACACGATAAAGTCGCGTGGTCACATTGTATCTACGGTGAGGTCGTAGAGCTCATGCACCAAACCATTAGCGACAACGCTCGACACACAAACATGAATATAATTCCATTCGAGCCCTCGAAGTTAATCTTACGCGACTCAGCATTTATAGGATGGTCAGACGCCCCCCTCCTACCCGGTCTACCGTACTCGCGCCCCGAACCATAAACATCAATACACACGTAGTGATCCTGTTGGTATCGCAAACGAAGGCATCACTTAATCATGTCGACTGTGACACCCCATATCCTCCTTTCGCCCATTTTAACCTCGAATCTATCCTCAGTCACGTAAAGCTCATAATTCTTGCTCTTGCGCCGCCTCCAAGGAAATTGGTTGACCCATTCCTGCGTGTTGGGGCCACATCTCTCTACCATCCTCGTGCCCTCAAGAGAAACGTCCTGCGTTGAAGGCATGGAAACCGCAGAAGCAGCGGAGTTGGATAGAAGGTGAGAAGGACTTCCCTGTCGGAGTCGTACAACGCCCGATAAGGTTGGGGTTTCGTCAGAATGATTCACTGTTTGGGTATCTTTGGGAGCAACAACCTGCACGTCAACCGAGAAAACTAACCACCGGCACAAAGTACAACTCTACTTCGCATCTTTAGAGCCCGAATGTGACCAGGATACGCTACAGTCATTTAAAAAGCTACGGGGGGGGCAATACTTTAGCATATTTGCAGATTTGGATTCGATCCTTCATCTCAAACCAACAAACAATCAAGACTCACCGCGCTTGCCCTGTCATCGAGTGTCATCTCAACCTCACCAAGGCGCCCCCTGGCCCTCTCAACATCTTGAGGGTGTTGTCACCGCTACGGAAGCCACCCCCCAGCGACCCACTTGCCCTTCCCGCTGGTGGGGACGCTTTCCTCCGGCTTTCCTTTCCTCAGTGCCATTCTGTCTAGGAAGACACGCTTGAGACAGCCAGCATCCGGGGCCACTATGCCAGTCGAGACAGTCCGTGCGCTTCCTTTGGAATTCGTGATTTCTGGGGAAGCTCCTTCCAGCACTTTGCGGAACATGATGAACCCTTCTTTGGCGGGCCACATGATCGATTTGACGCTCCCGGAAAAATCTGGCGGGTTCAACACATCTCCCACTTACAGGGCGGGCTTCGGGTCGTCAGCACCGTGGCTGTTGCTTCCCGATCCGGACTGATCGTGGTCCGACTCTCACTGGTGACGTCCGGGGCTGCCGGGAGTATGAGTGGGGGTAGAGGACGGATTTGGGCTCTGGTTGCGACTGTGGCCATGACTGGCTGTTACTGTTTGAGTTGTTGGAGCTCCCGGAGTGGAAGGTGGGCGTGGGACTGGGACTGCGGCGGGGGGCTGGGTCAGGGCTGTCTTGGGTTCTGGGGGTGACGTAGGTTGGCTCCGCGCCGGGGCTGGGAATGAGACTGAAGCGAGTGCAGGGGTTGAGACGGTTCTAAAGGCAGGGCTGGCGGCTGGGCTCCTGCTGTCGTCGATAAGGTCGTGGTCAGCATTGAAAGAAGTGCGGCTCACGCAGGAGACTTCCGCATTCTTGGTGGCGGCGTCCGCGTGAGCATGTCGGAATGGTGCGGAGTGAAACGTGTCCGGTCCGCCCTTCGCGTCAACGTAGCTGGTCAAAACCAATGCTGTGCTCTCGCCGTCATTGCCGCCGTTGTTGTCGGATGGAATAGATGAAGCTAAAGGGGGAGTGGAGATGGACGGGACGGAGGAGCGCGGGGGGGGGGGGGGGGCAACATCGTCAGGTGTGGCTGTGTTTGGCGTGAAACGCCGTCAGAGAGGTCTTGAGCGCGGGACTAAGCTCCACGGGCTGTCTGCCGGGTTCATCCCGTACCGTCAAACAGTCGCAGGAAATGACATGGGTATCGAGGGTTCACCGCCGATGTTGGAACAGAGTTGTCAGACCAAAAGCAGTCACTACTTGTGTGTTATGCTAACGCTTGGATGCTGCCTTAAACAATGAGTGACCATCTGAAGCAGCAGTTGTAGATAATGTTTTCCTTGTCGGAGTACGACTCCGTCGTTTTTGCTGATTGCCTATCAGCATCGAATATTGAGACTAACATACTCGATTCACCTCAATACCTTCTACCTGTGGAAGGAGTTTGTCTACTGATCTGTAGTGTTCTAGCTAATACGGGGATGTAGGAAATAACTTATTTGGGCGATAGAGCTCAGCACATGCTGAACCAAAAATGCGTTTTTGTTTCTTTAAGACATCAGCATAATCTTATCAACAAGCTGCGTACAGTTTCCGCACAACGTGGCATCTTGTTCGTGAGCCGTGACAGTAAACACCAAACAGACGTAGGTAGGCGATGTTTGATTCAGCAGTCGGAAATCATACGTCGTAGCCACCCGCGGTCATAACCTATATGATCAGCGGCGCTACGAAGAAAACTCTGACTCCCCACGATACCACATTGTCTAAACGTCAACACTGGGATGTTTCGGTCAAAGCGACGAAGGTCAGCGCGCGTGCTTCGAAGGTTTGATTAGAGTATAGCAACAATTAAGGCATGCGCCCTGCGGCAATATCCATGCGGCGCAGAAAAGAGAACATCTGCGGGAGGTGGACATCCTGCGAGCTGGTGATGTTTCGAAACTTTGGCAGAAACATCTGTTGCCATGTACGTACATACCGGGTATGCTGTGGTTCACACTACGCATTATGTATAGCACATGTACCGAGAATGCTAAGTTAGATAGCAAAACGCGCCACTTCAACGAACGGATCCAGAAGTTCTAGAAGCGTTGCTTGACGGTAGGGATAGATGGGGGTCTTCCTGTCCTGTTCTTCGCTACCTCCAGCTGTACCCAACAAAACGGGAAACATCACACATTGATGGGTGAGCGATTTGACATACCAGCCCTTGTCCCGATTTGGCCATCGTAGACACGGTGATCGAGTCGAGATAGTAGCGAATATCCTATGCGGTCCCAACAATTCCGCCGTCCGCAATACGCACGACGCTCTCCTTGCTCTCCTGCACGTTATACAACGCCATCAAGAAATTTGGTTAGTGAGTGGTAGTAATAGTAGTGGTAGTAATCGAAGTACTACTGTAGTTGCAGTAGTGCTAGTAGTAGCAAGAGTAGCACTGGACACTTTCGTTCTAAACGACGTTTAAAATCTACTGCAGTAGTAGTAGTGTGGTGATGCTTCTGTATAGTACAAATAGCAGCAGTAGCAGTAGTTGTGGCAGTAGTAGGAGTAGTTGTAGTTGTAGTTGTAGTAGTAGCGGTAAACTAGCGGGGGGTGATGGGAGCGGCAGCCGCAGCAAAGCGTACCAGATGCAATATCCCAAGGTATATATACACCAGGTATTATACAGGATCTCGTTCGTATTTCAAACAGAACGTTGCAGAGGCTCACGGAAAACAACGCTAATGTTGACCTTGGATCACGACGAGTACGACAACCAATTTTGAGCTGCACTCACAAGGTTTTCCTCCATGAAACCCGGAAGAGAGCCGACGGCCTCGATCGTGAGCGTGCTGTGTACATCGAACAGAGGAACCTTTGAGCCCTGTCATTGGGGAGATCCGTAGGGGTGGCTGCTATCAAGTTCAACTTTCCAAAGGGACTCGAGATGTTTTGCTACGAGGTACGTACGCTCATCAATTGAGCACACGTTTCGTGTTTAGTTGCTTTGATTTTAGTACTGGGTACTGTCACGGCGAGCAGAGGGCATTTCACCATGTTTTATTTGTAGACCCGGAGTTATAGTACCTCGGAAGGATTGCATAGAAGGGGATCGTGCGTGGGGCTCGGAGGGAGCTGGGTATGTCGATCACTGGAAAGTACGGACTTGAACCAAACTGAGAACATGTGATGAACGTTTACGTTTGAATCCTTGGCACGAAACGCTTGCTCTGAACGCACGGAACACTCGCCCTGAATGCTTGGAACGTTATCTGCACGCTGGCGAGTCACCCTTTTGACGTACCCCTACGATTTGCCATGATCTCCGGGAACCCACCCGGGTCAGACCGTAGAAGGAAATGCATACTTTAATACGATGTCTCATGCAATACTACTAATAGGATAGTTGACAGGTGTACAAAATCGTGATGCGCATAGGGACGCTTCCCGTAACATGACTCCCCCGCCAGAATCGAACCCGGGCTTAATCAGTGAAAGTCATGTACCCTTACCATTCGAAAACAAAGGAATGTCGCTTGCTGTGCATTGCATGCATGACCTCTTCTTTCCTCGATGGCATGCTCGTTTACCAGCTTCAACTGTGCTTGTACACATGCTCCATGACATTATCGAAAATAACGTATGCATCTCTAATATGGACGTTCACCAACATTGCTTGTACCTTTCGGAGAGATCTATACCACTTGTAAAACTTATTTCTCAAGTCAAACCCGTGATGCATACTACCGCTTCAATTACCAGGCAGTGTCGCTTGCTGTGCTTGCATGACCGCTTCTTCCTTCAATCGCATGCTTGTTTACCAACGCTTGCTGTGCTTGCATGTCCGCTTTTTCATCCAACTGCATGCTCGTTCACCAGCTTCAACTGTGCTGGTACACATTCTCCATCGCATTATCGAAAATAATGAATTTCTAATATGCACGCTCAGCAACAACATTGTACCTTTCGGTGAGATCGGTTCCACTTGTACAACGTCATTTCGCAAGTCAAACACGTGATGCATACCACCGCTTCAACTACAAGGACGTCTCGCTTGCCGTGCTTGCATACTCGCTTCTTCGTTCAATTGGATGCTCGTTTACCGGTTTCAACTGTGCTTGTACACATACTCCCATGGCATTGTCGAAATAATGTATGCAAATCAAATATGCACGTTCACCAACAACATTGTACCTTCCGAGAAGTTGATGCCACTTGTACAACTTCATTTTTTCAAGTCAAACTCATGATGCATACCAACGCTTCATCCACATACATGCACGCGCACACACGCACACCAACGCTTCGTTCCCATGCATACGCACACACGCATACCAACGCTAGTCCCTGACGTCGCGTTGCTTCGTCCACATGCATACATACGCACGCACGCAGAGCAACGCCTCGTCCACATGCACAACATATTTTACTGTTGCAATGTATGCTACCAAGCCACTACCGCCGTGAGTTTACCAGATAATAGTAAGATCTAGTTCTGCTTGGACATACTATAGGATCGTCTCGTACAGAACCCCTGAAAGTAATCACTAGAGCGTCTGCGCGAAAGAAAAACCATTACGAATTTAGCTTATCTATTCCCCCATTGCCGACGACTAATCAAAAAGTCTAATCAAATTTGCATAAAAAATGACGAAGTTAGGCATTTTTGGATAGCATATTTTACTACAGTAGAGCCATATTTTGTGTGATGGGAGATTCGACCGCTGCATTCTGATGGCCGAAAACTTTCCGGACGCTTTGGATTGGCCAAGCTTGCCCCGAGAGAGGCCTCGGGCCGTGTCTGCTACCGGCAGGGTTTTGCGAGAAGAATTAATTGCTGGCGCTGGTGCTGCATGTCTCTGCTGCCTGCTGCTGCAGCAAATAAGTGCTGCTGCAGGTGCTGCTGCACGTCACGGACTACTGCTACTACTACTGCATGTAGTGTGTAGTGTGCTGCTGCTGCTGCTGCTGCTGCTGCTGCTCGCTGCAGTGCTGTTGTTGCTGCAAGCGCTGCGGCTACCGAGCACTGCGGTGCGCAGGCCCTGCTGCAGCAATTAAGAGCGCTGCTCCAAGAGATAAGCGCGACTGCAAGAGCAAGCTCTACTGCAAACAAGCGCTGCTGCTGCAAGCAAGAGAGCCGGCTGAAGCATGCGCTGCCGCAAGCGCTGTTGCAGGCGCTACTGCTGCTTGCGGCGGCTGCTGCTGCGAGCGCGTGCACCCTTGCCGCCACGCTCCCTCCTGATCTTCGCCGCTACGATCCATTTTCGGGCAGAGAGGACAACGAAGGAGGGGGATCTTCTCGTTGTGGCTGCGTTGCTAGCACAACGAGTGTCGAGGAACGCAAGATAGATTGCACTTCTGTCTGTTGGTGCTTGCTGCTGCTTACTGCTCGTGCAGCTTGCTGCTGCTGCTGCTGCTGCAGGTAGGTACTACTACTGCTGCTGCTGCTTGCACGACTTCTGTTCGACTCGTTCGGTCGTGCAAAAGTGCTGCCGCTGCTGCAAATGTTTTTTTTTTTTCCAACAGAAGAATCCAATATTTAGCTATTTTTCGTCTCCGATTTACGCGCATGCCGGAAGGCCTCCGTTTATGATTATCTTTTCGACGGCAATCCCTGATACACAAACCTATTATGCGCAGGCACTATTTTATAAATTTTGAAGTATGTCAGCTGTGAGTTCGACTGATTAAGTAGTTGATACTCAACTTTGCAAGCTGCGTACACTCTATTAAAATAAATCAAACTAAGAAATAAATAAAAAATGAACGAACCTCTTTGGGTAATATTCAGTCCGCGTGCAACGAAAGGATCGTGGAGGGACACACGCGATTATATCAAACAAGTGAGCCCTAGCCTGACCTCAAGTAACTTGGTCCCACATTCTGGCGACGGGAGTGTGTGGGTTGTGACGAGCAGGAGGTTGGGTGCCAAGCAGGTCTCCAAAGCCTCCAAACCTCGGTTTTAGTGACACGAGCAAACGACGACACGTCTTGAACCTGTGGCACCACGTACCAGACACCACCATGGCGCAGCCGGCATACCCGGACGTCGTTGCCCTCGAAGCGTTAAAGAACGGCGATGCACTTGCCATTCACCACCAGCTGCAGCTGGTTGCCGAGCACTATGCTCCCAGGACGCGGGAGGTTTGCTCTTGACGCGGCTACAGCAGCAGTCGCCCAGACTTTTTATGGGTATCAGGACCACCCTCTTACATTGCCCGGTGGGTTGTCTTCCAAGGAGCGGAAGGCGACTGCCAGAGCGCATCCTGGTCTGTGCGGGGTTAGCCTGGCGGCGATGATCGCGGGCGTCTCCTTTGGCGACGTATTAGCGACCGCCGAACGCAGGGAGGTTCTTCCCACCTGCCACGTCTTTCGTGATCAGGTGTCTCCTGGCTTTAATTTGTACCCTGCGTTGCTGCCACGTTCTTGCTAGGAGACTTCAACGCACCATGTTAGAACCGTGTTGCAGGAAGCGAGCGCTGCCGGTGGAGGTAGCGGCGGTGCAATATGTTCTTATCCTGCTCTTGGCACTGGTAGAGTGTGGTACAACGGCCCGGTGAAGGATCTTCTCGCACGAGTATCACACCTTCAACCTACAACCGAACCATCATTGAATATAAGCAGGTACTCGTATTTCGATATGTATCTACACTATAATTCCAAGTAGTTTTGTCTTGATATACGAGCGTTCATTTCACTGGGTATCATGGGATACCTGTACGAGTTCGTACCATTTTGAGTATAGGTGCTCGAGAAAGGGGACATTTTTTAGAACGCAGACCTTGTTGCGGGTTGGATCGGTTGCTCGTATGTACTAACTCTACTACAGCAGCAGCGCAGCAACAGCAGCAGTACCAGTACCTATGTTTCCATACGTACAAATGTGAAGGATTACTCGTACCTATAGTAGACTGCAGTAGACTCACATCATGTCTTCGCGAGTCCAAAGAATACTGAAAGTGTGTTACGAACCACGGTAGGTATTGATAGACCTAGGTACTTCAATCGTAGAACATTTTGCCTCGTTTAATGACCACGCGCGCGGCGGCAGAACGGTACTGCTAGAGAACGCGAGCCGGGTTCATCAAGGTATACGCGGCGTTCGCCTATACGTCGAAGCATAATCTTAAAGCGGGACTGCACAGCCAGGAGGGAGAAGAGGCCGACCGTCGAAGGGCGGGGAAGGCTGCTTCGTCGTGCCCTTTCCGCCTTACTAGTGGTTTGTTTCTCTAAACCCGGTACTGTCGTGATAGACGTTTATTTTTCAGACAGTAGTACGCGGAAACTATACTTAAGAAAATGGAGAGTAAAAACTTCCCATAGACTTTTGCACAATGGTTGACATTTGGTTTTTCCTGCTGAAGTCGAGGTACTGGTATGACACCCACTGCATCCTCAAGGCGCTAGAGGACATCGCGCATGATACGTCAGATGCCACACCTTATCGGACAAACTTCGAAGCTGATGTTCTCGACAACGAGAAGAAAAACGCAACTGCCGAGCAATTCGTGCCTGGAAAGATCTCGACGAGCTCGTTCCAAAGCCACCGTTTAGTTTTGTGTGCCATATATTGGTTTCGGTTTCGTGTACCAAAAGTTTGAGATAACCGACTCGGAAATTGGGCTATCTTGCGTGGTGGATGGTACACAGATGTACGGGTGTGACAAGGACGAGGCTCCCAATAAGCAATCAACCGATGGGGGTGGGGTTTTCATACCTTTTGCGGCGATATCGATCCGGGAGGTTATCTGATTTTGTCTCAAGGTTATTTCAGTTGTAGATGTGTGAGATGCTTTCTAATGGGGTGAGGGGACCGTATCGTCCCCGGGCGCGGCGGGGCCCCGACGTCGTCCCAAGAGGAAACTGTCGGCGCTTGCTGGTTCCATGAGCCCCGACCAATGAAAACTCAACCGATGTGGCTAGGATTTCTATACCGTGCGGGGCGGTATCGACCCTGAGTATATCTGTTTTTTGTCCCCTGGGTTGTTGGTATTGTGTATGTGCGGAAGGGTTTACGATCCGGGGATGAGACCTTGTTGTTCCCGCGTGGCGTTGCCTCCATAGCCCCAGCTTGAATCAACCAGCCAACGGGGTTGAGGCTTCCACGTTTCCACTCTGTGCGGAGCGGTGTCGAATCGGGAATTCGGTGTACAATTCCATGCTGGTCAGAGTCGTAGAAATATGGAGTGGTTTCTAGATCTGGTCGTTAGGGTTTTGTTATTTCTTTGCCTCGCAGTCTGTACCTACAGGATTAGTATATTTCACTGATATGAAATCAGGACAAACACTGGGGGATTAAGCTGGGTAGAAATAACGATTTCATGCGAAGACGGGACACAACTTTGGCCCATGGGGCAGACAATCGTTTTTTTCTCTGCTGCAAATCAACCACGGTCAGACATCCTACCGCATCCCGTGATTGGCCATCAGATCACATCACATCACCCCGCACCCATCGGGAGCCAATAACTTGACGTATCGTGTTTTCTAAAAATAATACGATACAGCTCTTCAAATCAACATATTTCGGAACGTATTGAAGCCCAATCTATGCCATCTCCTCGTGTCCAAAATACCCACCAAAAAGATCGCCTATTGTTCCGGGCGTGTGGACATCTCGTCCGTTTCTTGGGTTCCGTGCTCACGTTCTTCTGAATTCGACCGTGGAAACAAAACCCACACCCAAGCGCTCCTTTGCCTCTGCCCCTTGTATGCGGGTAGGCGTCTCTCCAGTTGCTCCTTGATCATATCGTCTGTGGCTTGGAGAACGCCATTGGTCCGACAAACGTCGATATCAACCATAATAATATAACGCACGCGTCCCAGCGTCTGGACGCCTGAACCATTCGTTGAGTTGGAGGTTATATTGCCGACCCCGATTGAGACGTTTTTCGGGGTGGTCCATACGCCAGATTTCCCAGTCGGCGATACCAAAGATCCTTTCAAATTGTCGCCCACTCTCAGTCCGCGCATAGGACTTGAAGATGCGGGGCTCCCGGCGGAATGTGTGGGCGGCTCCATCGTCGATGTCGTGCGGTCTGCTTCGGGTTTTCCACTGTTGGTGCTGCTTCCGTGTTTATGGTTGTATTCACGCTCTATTCTCTTTCCGCCGTGAGTTCGGTCACTGTAGGTTCTGGCGCTGGGTTTTGCGCTGCGTTCCCCGTTGCGACCGGGGCTAGCGGTAGCGGCGTGGATTTCGGATTTGTCGTCTATAGCTCGGGTGGCGGTGGGAATGTCGGCAGGGCCGATTGCCGGATGGGAACAACAACACCGCCCGTTCCTAGCAATGTAGAACGCCGAGGTAAAGTCCAAACGTCATTCATAGGAACAAGTCATTGCCTAAGGGTTCAGACGTACCGTAGGGCAGTGCGAAAAAGTGGAAGAGGAGGAATACGAAGAGGAGCAGGAAGAAGAGGAGGAGGAGGAAGAGGAAGAAGTGGAGAGTGTTGAACGGGAGACATCGTAGCATTGCGTTGTGTTTCACGTGAGACGCCGCCCAAGAAGACTTGAGGTAAGGGCTGAGACTTCCTCGTGGTCTGCACCACTATCCTGCTCATTCGGGCAGTGCACTTATGCATACAGCAGGGGGTGTGGGGAGGGGAGGATCGCGAAGGGGGCTGTCAGCGAGAAAACATGGTGTATACAGCAGGAACCCTCTTAGCGGACCGTTCGCGTTAAGCGTACACCGCTGAATAATCGAACTCTGGACCAAGGCACTTACCGACCGCGAAATTTGCCACGTGTGCATTCATATGACGGTATCCACGCATACGAGTATACCGTGCTTTCGATGCACTAACTCTAATTTCCGCGATGCTTTTACGTTCGTTCCAAGCACGAGTACCAGTACCATAGCTGCGGTGGTGTGCTAGTTCGCAGAGTGCAGTATTGTAGTACTGTAAACCAGATTAGACTAGTGAGCTAGGAAACGAGGTACTGGTCCGGAATAATATGACAAGAGATCATGGTCAACAGCAGGGCTTTTCGGGGGTCAGGTCAAATCTCACGGGTCGGGTCGGGTCGGGTCGGGTCGGGTCGGGTCGGGTCAGCTGACCCGACCGGACCCGCGAGATTTTGAAAGCCTCTTGACCAGACCCGACCCGACCCGCGAGATTTAAAACATTGTTGACCCGACCCGACCCGACACGTGAGTTTTGAAAATATCTTGACCCGACCCGATCCGATACGTGAGATTCGAAAATATCTTGACCCGACCCGACCCGACCCGCCACCTTCGGATTGACCCGTGAGGATACGGGTTTCACGCGGGTCGAGTCACCTTGACCCGCGACTATTTATCTCGACTCGCAGGTCCGACCTGCGGATCCGGCCCGTGGGTCGACACTTCAAAAACAATTTAATATTCATTTTTGTTCCCACAAGCGATATGTGGCCTGGCTGTAGTGGGTATAAATGGATGCGGGCATGCGTATATATTTGTAGGAGAAAAAAGCTTGTGGGTAAGAGAGCGGGAAGTGTTTTGAGTGTCGGATCTCGGAGAGAAGCGTCTCAGCAGCAGTGGATGTGTACTGTGTGCTGCGATCGCTTCGTAGAATGTGTGTTGACACAGAAGCCTACTGCACAGAGGCGACACTTCGAGTGCAGCTCAGTGTGTATCTCGGAGCGAAGAAACAAAGAAAGATGTCATGATTATTGACTGACTCCCGGGTCAGGTTCGATGGTGTAGAAGTGGAGTGAAGGCGAAGGGGGCGGCGAGGGCGCGCTCTGCCCACCTTTCCAACGAAGACGTCTAGAACACTCGAAGACTGGTCTAGAAATGTTCCAGAATCCAAGATACTGGCCTCCGGAACCAACAGCCGGTTCTAGAACGATTCACACCACAAATTCTAGATCTTCTGGAACTATTTCACCAAGTCTGCAACTGTTCTAGAAGGTTTCAATAATTTGTTCCAGAAACTACTCTAGAAATTGTTCTAGACACTGTTCTGGAAATCGTCCTACTCACACGGACTACCAGAAGGCAGTATCCACATGATGTGTGTCTACTGGACATAAACGACAGCGTGCTACTCCATGTCTCAACACATGAAGTACACACAGGCCATTCTTGCTGTGTTGCTGCAATCGAACACAGAGGAATCACGCGACATGATACTACTGTTGATACTCATGAACATGATGCGTATCGCCGACACGACCCCTCGATCAGGTAACACGGCAAAAAACCTTGGAATATTTTCTGGAACAGTTTCTAAAAGATGTTATAGATCTGTTCTACTCAAACGGACTATGAAGGCGGTCTCCATGTCTACTGAACATATCCTATAGCATACTGTGCTATATTCCAACACATTCATGTGCGCACATACATACACAGGTCAGTCTTGCTGTGTTGCTGCAATCGAACACAGAGGGATCACGCAACATGATGCTACTGCTGATACTCATGTACATGATGTGTATCCCCGACATCGGATCCGCGGGCCGGATGCGCGGGTCCGACCCGCGGGTCAGCAGGAAAGAACTCGCGGCTCACGCTGGTCCGACCTGACCCGTTTCTCACGGGTCATGACCTGACCCGACCGGTGAGCTTTGCATCACTTCTTGACCCGACCCGACCCGACCCGTGATATTTGAAAAACTCTTGACCCGACCCGACCCGACTCGTGATATTTTGAACACTTCCTGACCCGACCCGACCCGACCCGACCCGTGACATTTTGAACACCCCGTGACCCGCGAAGAGCCCTGGTAAATGGGACCAAATATTGTTAGTAAAATCAGGTATATGTATAGGTTCTTGTTTGTGCCGTAGGTTCTTTGTACTACGGTCCCCCCTAATAGTGATCACGCATGGCACGTTATATACCTCTGGACAGAAAATTGGCAACAACTACACAAACCAGCTGCGGCTGCATGCAAAATAGACGGACATTGCATTAGGTTCGTAGTTACCACTCGAGCGAGTCGAGGGCTACTAAGCAATGAATACAATATATAAAAGCACTTTCATCTTTCGATTTCGCCAGGAATTGGTGTACGCGACAAACTCCATAAGCCATGCATGTTGGAGTTTTGATACTGCGCGCTAAAATCCGGTTGTCGGTACACGGCGTTGGTCGTAATATTTGCTGTTTCATGCAATACGCCGGCACTTGTAACTCATCAACAAGCCGCCGTTTGTCATATTGCTACGGTATGCACCCATTGAAGTATTCCTGCAGTCATAGTATAGTTTACTTGTATTAATCGCGACAATCGTTTTGCAGACCCTAGACGAAACTATTGAAATGCGCCACTGAGGCGAGCAACGACAGCCGAAACCTTTCATCGTGGAGTCATCTGCAGTTAGTTGCAGGGGATACGTCTCATGTTGACAAGAATGAAGAGGGAAAGAGCCCCGTCTAGCTCCCAGGCTAGTCAGGGCAGCGTATGGGTTTAGCAGGGGCCAGATAACTTCAACGGTACGCAGAACCACATCATGACCCATGGGGCTGAATTGGATATATCTTGTGTAAAGAGGTGACACGATACATCAAGCCCAAGTCAAAAACTCTCAGTTTTCGGGAAAAGTATTAGTCAAAGCACTTCATTTATTCTTGAAGTGTGCAATTAATACCAGAGATACAACCACGTTACATACAGTCTGCCGCGAACGCGTTCCCAGCAGCACACGACCATGCCATTGGTGTACATATAGAAACCAACCTACAATTGGCCGGAGCATATTTACTACCGCGGTGTCTACCTCAGCTCGATATCATATCCTCTGCACACCACCGCTACTACTGCTGCTGTTGCCGTCGCTGGTGGTGCTGGTGGTGCTGGTGCTGCTGCTTGCTTGTGTTGGTTCGCGGTTCGTGGTCATTGGGCCATGGTGCGAATGGTCTGTTTGATCTTCATCGCAACATCAACAACTTGTTAGACATCCCATCACATCAAATCCATCACATCCATCATGTCAAGAACCAATGCACCACGGAAAATAATTTGACGTATCGTGTCTGCCAAAAAGATAATCACGAGACTCTTTTCAAATCAAGACGTTTTGGAAATTGAAGATCTATGCTGTGACCTCTCTTCGTGTCCATCTATGCCCACGGCCCACCGATCGGATTGCGTTTGCCCGGCGCGTCGACGTTCCGAACGTTTTCCGTGCCCACCCTTCCCCGACAGCTTGCGCCGCGATGCCCTGCTCAGCAGCATCGGAGCAAAGCCCTTTTCCGCCTATTATAGAGAAAAAGAGTACACAACCGGCGACAACGGCCATTTCACAACAGCCACGATGAGGGTCTCTTTCGCCTTGCCTCCCGTCGCCTCTGCGCCATCTTCACTACCGTCTTCAACGCAAACATGGGTGCTGCTTCGGCAGTCATCGTGAGCTTGACGTCTTGCGACAAGTTCCCCGGGACAGAGTTAGACGTCCATGGGACGGTGACGTTTGTGAGGGACATCGAGTGCAAAGAGCACACGGTGAGGGGCGTTTGGGGTCGACATCACCACCAGCACAGTAGTAGGAGGAGCAGCAGCAGCAGCAGCAGCAGATGCAACAACAGCGGAAGCAGCAGCAGCAGCTGCAGCAGCAGCAGCAGCCGCAGCAGCAGCAGCAGTAGCAGCAGCCGCAGCTGTAGGAGACGTACCGGACTCACTCCTTGTTCCATCTTGCAAGCTCGTGGGCCCAAGCATCGCCGTGACCTGTTATTTGTTCAGCATTTTTAGGGTACTGTTGTGCACCTTTTTATCATCTTGGTATTTTCCCGCTTATGCCTGTGGCCACATGACCGCCACCTTGCGCCGTGCCTCACTTATTGGTTGAATTTGCAGGTCATACACGTGGATCAATACCTCCTTCTGTGCTCTCACGCGGTCCTTGAGACGAAGAACATCCATTTGATCGTGCACGAGGGGGGGGTAACCATGACACTTTGCGCGCCTGCCATGGTGATCGCTCGCCATGAGGTAATAATCGACTATGTCACGAGTTCGCACGCAGTATGCACCCGATACTCTATTTGCAGTGAGGGTTTGGCGTGTACCAGATAGTGAGTTCTTTGTTTGCCGGTGTACCAGGTACAGCAGTACCTGGTATTATTTTTAGTGGCGGGCGGACTAGAGGGCACGGGTCGCTTCAATAAATTTCAGAGACTACACAGTCTTATGCTAATACCACATCCCAGTACAATACGAGTAATACAGGACACACGTCCTACAAGTGTCGAATGTACAGCAAAGTACCCAAGGTACCCTGGTACAGTAGTCTGCAGCGAGCATCACTTAATCAGAGAGCTGTGCATTTTCGATGAGCTACATTTTCCGGGTGATGCTGTTGTTGAACCACAATAGAACTACTTATAGATATCTCGATCTCTGAGCGTGCTCCGTTGGTACATCCCTGGCCTCTCAGAGCTCCCACTTGGGAATCGCCTACTTTAATTACTTGCCGGACCTTTCCTGCGGGTCTTTGTTTTCTCCATTTCTCTTGTCACTTTCAGTCCTTCTTTCCTTTTTGCTTCTTTCGTTTCGTGTGCGTGCGTGTACTCGAAGCATCGTTCTGCGAGCGTACCCGGCGCCGTCGCGGGTGTCGGCGAATGGTGGCCGGTATAATAAAGAGGGGATTGCAAGGCGCGTGGTCGCCGGTTTCGTGTCTAGGCGTCGCGTTTGCCACGAGACACGACGGAAGCATGAATGGGCTCTGTCTGGCCACCATTTGTGGTTTCTGATAGAGTATCTACGAGTTTATAAGGGCCGTTCGGCATTGCAAGATTATATTCAAGCGGTGCTTATTTTTGCGACCGGGCTGAAAATCAAACCCAGTCTGAACGCCAACATTGTCAAGCTGGCGCACGAGGTCCACGGTGAGCACCGGGCTTTACCCGAGGCGGGCGACGGGGCTCACTGTGAAAGAAAGGGAGGGAGGAAAGCTTTACCCGGACAGAATCGGTGGCGAGATGGTCGCGAGAGGGGGCGGGCGGGGTACGAGGCTGAGAGAGAAACTCTGCTGTTTGATTTTTTCTTTTTTTCATTTTCTCATTTTTTCTTTTTGACCGGTGTAAGGTGTTCCAATCATGTAGTATTATTATTACACGAAAGGGGACGGGGATTTTTTTTCTTGCAGAAATTTTCTGTTTCATTTTCATTGTTTTTGTTGTGTTGCTGTGCCGTTCTGTGCTTTATCTTTCTTACATACGAGTACAGACAGAGCATGTCGAAGGAAGGAAATAAGTACCCTACCTGGGATATGTACGTACGTACGACATGTGAGCGTTCGCGGAAAACCGCTAGCGACGCGAATCGTATGTCGCGTCCGAGCTGTTTTCTCCTGAAGCATGCATGGCGGCGAGACTCTTGACATTATCAAGTCGCCAGTTTGCAACTACTATCATGAAAGAAACAATATTCAATCATGGACCTCTGTCCGCTTCGCATACATTGATGTACTTGTCCTTCCTGAGCCGCGAGCGTAACGGTCGGCGTAGGCCGCCCGCGGAGCGAAGCGCCTTGTATTTAATACCAGGTAGGGAGAATATTAACCATTTTTCGATGAGATCTTGAGCTTGAATGTCACTGTTATACCAAGGTTCTGCTGGTACGGAACACGGCAGGCGCCCGCAACAGGAAAGGGCGCCATCCATATTTTCCGTGAAGCGCGGAGGCTACATTTTATTGTACAACCAGTACTTATTTTTTAGTACCACTGCCGAATAGGACACCGAAAATTCAGCCTAACAAATGGAAAAAGTAGGATTAAGATACCGTATTCAGGAAATACAAAAAAATATTGAGGCGCTATACTGAATATAGAATAGAACCTGCCGCGGGCGGAAGGATGCCCTATTGTAGATACCACGAACCATGAAGAGGATACAAGCCCACCGTAGAAGAATGATACCCCACTGCCTCGCCATGGCTATATATTTTCTGCTAGGTTCCCTTCGATAATAGTCCACAGCAGCCACGACAACAGTAGATACTTGCCTCTATTGTGCCACAATCAAGCAGGAGGGGCAGCACTTCAAGGCGCTCGGGATACTCATGCACTGTAGTTCATCCATGTTCAGCAGTTGCATGTTTCCTGTACACTACTGTTACGGGAAGCATCCCTATGCGCATCACGATTTTGTACACCTGTGAATGGTCCTATTGTTGCGTGAAACATCGTATTAAAGTATGCATTTCATTCTACGGTCTGACCAAGGTGGGTTCCCGGAGATCATGTCAAATCGGAGAGGTACGTCAGGCGGGTCACTCACGAGCGTGCAGATAACGTTCCAAGCATTCAGGGCG
Organism: Macrocystis pyrifera; assembly: GCA_031763025.1. NCBI lineage: Eukaryota > Phaeophyceae > Laminariales > Laminariaceae > Macrocystis > Macrocystis pyrifera. The sequence continues at coordinate 6,997,350 of JASSKH010000025.1, forward strand.
AGTGTTCCGTGCGTTCAGAGCAAGCGTTTCGTGCCAGGGATTCAAACGTAAACGTTCATCACATGTTCTCAGTTTGGTTCAAGTCCGTGCTTTCCAGTGATCGACATACCCAGCTCCCTCCGAGCCCCACGCACGATCCCCTTCTATGCAATCCTTCCAAAGTACTACAACTCCGGGTCTACAAATAAAACATGGTGAAATGCCCTCTGCTCGCCGTGACATCCCCCCACGTTCGATGTCTTCAGACCGAAAGAACGAATGTTTAACGTAAACCCGAAGAGCAGAAAATACTCGTGAAAATAGCAAAAGAAAAAAAAAAAAAAAAAAAAAACTCCCGGTCCTCCTCGGAGAATCTCGGGAGAGTAATTGAAACTCGAACCAGAACAACAATCGTACCTTACCGTAGGCAAGAGGGCGGTCGTATCCTTGCACTGTCTAACCCCCTTTTCTCCAAACAAGAAAACAAACTTACGCTCGCATCGAACTGTAAATATTGTACCAAACGGCCAAGCGACGCATGTAATTCTTCCAAAGTCCCCTCAAAATTCCGTCCTTGCGGGTTTTCCCCCTGCTCCTTAGCTACAGGCGTCGGTATGTCACCACGTTAGGACGTTCTTTCGTGATTCCCTCCCGTCACCGCCGTGCACCCGATGTTGCAGCGTTCTTCTTCTTGGGGTGCTGACTTTAGACGGTGGTAAGAAGAAAGGCGGTCCTGACCCTCGTACGTTCTTCACGACCTGTATGCGCCGCATCAGTATGACACGCTCGGAGCATGTACTCACCTGTGAAAAACATTATTTTGTTCTTGCCTCACCTGCATCTGCGGTAAGGAGCTCTTCTCGGTGGCTTCCGTCTGCACCTTTAACAAAACCTTACCAGTAGAAGATCGCCCTTCTGGCCAGACACAGACTCCTCGGTAAGCTACCATCGTCCTACCACACCACCTCAACTCTAACTGAGACTGCAGAGAGTTATGACCAGTCCTTCGTCGTGTAGCTATACGTGGCCGTTCCGCCTACAAAAGACACTGCGGTGAAAGTGCAATTTGCCCCTCTCTATATATCTACACGCTTGACTGTGTCTCACTTGTTGTAGCGGTTCACCGCTTGGTATTCCAATGTACTTGCCTACTGGACTGTGTAGATATTGGAGCCATTCACGTACCTTTGCCAAACGTTTCAATTTTGCGCAGCGGACTGTGTTGATGCTGCCACCATTCGTTTACCTTCGCCAGACGTTTCTCACGTTATCTTCCACAAGTGTTTCTTTATATGTTACCAGACGTCTTCCGCCCTAACCTTTGTCTATAACAGCTGTCTCTATGCGGATATCACATTTGGATTAATGGTTTGCTTTGGTTCTGGCGATGATCTCAAACTTCCCTATGTTGAGTGTGGACATACTTTACGAATGTGGAGATGGTTTCGTAGATGGGTTTACCGCTGGCTGCAAGACGTTCATGATGATGAGTCATCGTTCTATTTTGGCCTCCCTATACGGTATAAGGTTCTATTTCGTATACTTCGCGTGCTTCAACTTTTTGGCACTAGCGAATGTGGAGGGGGATTTTGTATATGGGTTTACCACGGGCTGTCAGAAATTCATGAAAGGTCCTCTTTCTACTTTTGTCTCCTCCTGTAGTATGTAGTTCTATTTCGCATACTTCGCGTGCTTCAATATTCTGGCACTACCCAAGGTTATTGTCTGATTCCGAGTAAGTAAGTCGTTTGAAGGTACTGACGTTTACTCAACTCACTGACACTAGCGAATGTCGAGGTGGATTTTGGATAAGGGTTTGCCACTGCAATAAGAAATTAATGATGGGTCCTCTTTCTACTTTTGCCTCCTCCTATGGTATATAGCGTTCTATTTCGCATACTTCGCGTGCGTCAATGTACTGGCACTACCCCAGGTTGTTATATGATTCCTAGTAAGTAAGTCGTTCGAAGGTACTGACGTTTACTGCATCCCCCCTGCACGAACACTGTCCACTGGTGCGACTCTTTCGTGCTATATTCAATCATGAGTGCTAAACGGCGTTCGTCTACAACCACTTTCGAATCGTACTCCTCGCGTACCGGTTTTGTTGGGAATATTTGCAGAAACGTAGTGACACCCCGCCAGCACGGGAACTGTCAAATGGTACTCCAATCGGTCTGGATAAGATGACTAGTCGACATTGGGAATCGCGTCAAATGATAACATCAACACGGTGCGACTCTTTTGTACTAGATCAGTCATGAGTCCTAAAGTGCGTTTGTCCACAACCACTTTCAAATCGTACCCCTCGAATACCGGTTTAGGTCGAAATAGGTCAGAAACACCCACCGCCCGCCTTTGCTATGAAGACGGCATACAATCTCTCGTCGTCTGAGCAAACAAGGCAAATCTTTTGCCGCAGCGGCGGCACAAACCCTCACGTCGTCTGGGAATACGTGGCACCGCCTTAGCCATTACGATGGTACATATCCGCCTGTCGTTTGAGCGAAAGTGCCACAACGACGGCACGTAACCTCACGTCGTCTGAGCACAAATGACATAGCCTTTGCCACAACGACGGCACATAAATGCTGTAGTATCCATTACCATGTCGTCTGAACACAAGTGGCCCTGCCTTGGCCATGACGACGGCACACAACCTCTTGTCATCTGAGCGAAAGTGAATGCATCTAAGTTGTAAGTGGCACGGTGCCCTAGTATCCTTTACCCATTATGTACCAAACGTGAGTGCGTCTAAATTGTATGTGGTACGATGCTATAGTATCCATTGCCGATTATGTAACGGAATGAACACAAATCTAACTCCCCCAAACCCGACAAAACATGCGTTTCAGGGGAAGGCTCACCATCATCTGCCCCTGCGATGACAAGTGCTCACCTTCACTGTCAATATGCTGTGCCCTCAGTGCTTACGTACACTGAACTCAACCCACGGGGGTCACAAAACCATACCCCAGGACACTCAGTAGCACACAAGCCTACCGAACCCCTGGAAATCCCACGGCATGCAAACTTGAGGGAGGGACTCACCTTCACCTCCCCTCTCAGCGATAGCATAATGGCAAGTGCTTACGTCCGCTGTCAAGGTGCTACGCTCATCATTGCTCACCTTCACTCTGGTCAAATATTGGGGGCGCTCACCTCGCCATGCCGCCTGCTAGTAATGACAACGTGCTCACTCCCCTGCATGCTACCATACGAAGAGTACCAAGCAATCTATAAACCCACCCCCCCCCCCTGTTTTGTGTGTTATGACATAGCATAGACGAAACAAGTCCGTTTGAAGGCTGGCCCCGATCTTAGTGGTAGTAAGTAATTTTAATAATATCATGGTATTTTTGCAGAGGACAATACTCGTGTAGGTTTTTAGGTTTTGGTGTGGTGCTCGAAGTAGGTTCTCTTATGCGTAGGTGTATACTGTTGTAATTCATACATATTCATACCGGTACTCGATAACTATTGGTACTGCTGTATATACCGCTATAGAACGAGTTGACGTTTTCCAGGCACCGTTGTTCCGGGACCACGACTATATCGGTGATAAACTTCACTTGTAATACGAAGAATAAACTTCACTAAATTAGTGACATGTTGGCAATCGTAAGCATAACTGCTGTGGTTCGTATTCTGCTACAGGACCACCGCTGTGTGGTTGATTTAAGGTTATGTTGATATCTATATACGTGGAATAATGGTTGTCAGGACCGCACAGGTCAAAGTATTAAAACGACTCTACTTCGTACGAATTTGGAAATACGTACCAGATACAAGTATAATACATGTACGGTTGGGGCGAAGCAAATGTCGTGCCCCCCAGAAGATGTGGCAGAAAACACAAGAACCAGCAAAATAAACAATACTACAACGCTTACTATCACCAGAGAGAAACAAATAATCTACAGGTAAAGAACAAGCAAATCGGAGCGCAACGAAAACAAAAGACAAAAACAACCTCCAGAAAGCCGCAGCAGTTTGTGGTATGGTCCGGTTCTATCTACTGCTGCTAATCGATGTCATGCCTATTAATAGCTATGTCCTGTGCGCCGTCTCCTCCCTGTTTTCGTCAACCGTGCTCCACCCCCGGAAATGATATGGGCTAGGCAGCGCAAAACAAACAAAACAGGTTCGCCGCCCATATGCTGCCCGTGAGCCTCTATTGATGCATTTTTGAAATATACTTTCGGTTTTCAATCGCGCGTTGATCTTTCAAGATTATACAGCATAGACATTCAAAAACACGCCCTGCCAACTCGCACTCCCGGCTTGCGTTATGCCCCCACCACACTTTGTATATATTGCGAAAATCACAGCCTCACCAATGGTGAGGTTTTAGCTTCAGGACCCACGCCAATAACAGCAACGACAAATTGCAATATTTTTGTAGACCATAGGGAGTCTTTGGATTGAATAAAATAGGAACCAATGTCAACCACGATCAAAACCAACAAGACTATTTCATATTAATAGCACGACCCAGATCCGGGGTAAATACATTGAGGCCCGAAAGGTAATCGAATCTTCGTGTGTCTGTGCTCTTGACATTTTTTGCAGATTTGAAAGGTTTATCGAATCTTCGGCCGTATCATAAACTCTGAAGTACAGTCAGTAGTATCGTAGCTCATTCACAGCGGTAGCTATCTCATCGCTTATCTCGGCAGCATAGTGTGCAGAAGTGTGTGGCGTATCTGCCAAGACTCAACTGAGCCTGTGTGAAGCAGATCGATATGCTTAATATACTGAATATACTTCGCAAATGAATCATGGAGAGAAAACATACTTTGCAGTAAGCCTGAATAATGTACAGCGGTCGTGTGTATACGCTTGTGGTACTATCCCTGTACTGCAACCCCTCGAATATCGTTTGTAAGTACGATAATATGTGTGTGTTGTCTTCACATACCGTCCTTTTGACCCAACTACATCAGTACAACCAGTGTCCGTTCTGATTTCTTACATTAGAGAGATACTATAAGTAATTATGTGCAAACCGAGATCAACCAGAAATAATCGCAGATTAATGGGTAAAGCAAGTTAAATGCTAACGCACCAGGTACGAGAACACCATAACACGAGCTATGTGATAGCATATATTTTTAATAGTTGTCGTTTCTTCTGGTAGACGTCAGTTTCCACGTAGCTTTGATAGGATGCTTGCACCCAAATGATGGCCTGTTTGTTGTACTTCACAGCTGAACGGCTTTATAGCAATACTTCCTGCCGGGAGGCAGCGGTGTGATGCTCTGCTGCGGTAACAAGATGCACACTGCTGTACATACGTAGGAAAAAAAGATAAATATCTCCACCCTACTAGAATTAAAAAGAATGGTAGACCCGAGAGTCCAAAGAGATCTCGCCACACGTCCTACCAGGTGAAGTTCTAGTTGTATGAATACCATATACACATACGTACATCCTCCGGGTATGTGCTTTTTCGACGAGTCAAGATGACTTGTCCAAATGGATCTTTTCTGTACACATATATATGTACCGGGACAAAGGTAAATAGCCCCACCCCAATAGAAGCAAGAGAGATAGGCCCAAGGTCCAGAGAAATCTTGCTTGTGGTGTGGTAACAACCCATTCCGTGACTGAATAACTTCAATCCGTGCGACACAGCCCCCCCCCCTCGAATTTTTCGCTTAAGGTACACCTTACAGTAAGAAACCTATCAGCATTTTCGACGGTGGGCACAACATCAGAACAATGAGAAAAAGCAATCCTTCGGTTGTGTTACACCCGCTACATACCTGTCAGCCGGGTAGTGGTCAGGCTTGGCTGCATTGTACATATACCATACAGCCCGAACCCTCCGGACACAGCAAGCCACCCCTCCCTCTCTTGTGTGCAAGCTCATCATCACGCCCAGCTGAAACTATCTCACCACGTGTGACCCGTGTCCCACAAGGGCTTGAGTACCCGTTCTCCATCTGCTCCAGTTTCCCTTCTACGTTCCTTCATTGCTCGGTGTTCAGTCCTTCAAGTGTTTTACCTGGTCCCGAGGACAGCCCCCGGTTAGTATGTATCACAAACAATGGTGGAACCGTGGGCATCGAAGAAGGTCAAACGTGCCTCGTACTTTCCGTTGGGTGTGCATACTGTATAGTCGTTCAGTCGTCTCGGTGTCTTGCTAGAGATGCACCACCTATGTACGACGATCAGTCTATTACTTCCGATGTAGTCAAATCATCGCGACAAGAATACTGGTTGCCAACAACAAAAATAGGTGTACACACGTACCTGGTATAGGATAAAATAATCCCAAGATTGAATGTGAGATGGTACAAAAGCACGATGGACATCATTTCACAGTATTTCAAACATTCCGATCTCCCGAAATGCACTTCGATCACCCTGAGTTCACTATGATACCCAAGGGCTGGGGGTCAACAGGACGGTTATCGCAGAGCACTTAGCTTAGACTTTCTTTGCTTCTCTTGGTGGTGTTTGCAATTAACTCGCGTTGAACTGCATCAGTCTCCGTAGAGACGTGAGCGTAATGCGACCTTTCCCTTCTGTTGGATATTGTATTTCGGTCCAGCGTTGTGAAAAGTGCTTCCCCTTTGTTTGTTGGCGATGCTGGAGGTTCCTTGGTTGGTTTCCTTGTTGACGTTGCTTCCGTCTTCCCTAGTAACTATAAGTTTCTTCAGAGCGGTGTAGTCAGGGGGGGAAGCAGCACTGCGATTGGAGATTGTTAAAACTTCGGCCGTCTTCCAAACTCGTTCAGCGCGTTTTGCCGCGCAAGAGAACTATTAACTCTTTGCGAATGAATATATATATTGACAAGGGACCACGTTGCTCCGGCTGATTCGATGAGAAACCTGGGTTCGAGAGGAATGGAGTCTCCGAGGTTCCTTTCAATACTTTCCGCTCGTGTGTGAATTCGAGAATATGTTTGGTCGTTGAAAGGCATGCATGCATTCGTCGGTGAACGAGCGTTCATGTGATATGCGATGTGGCATGCATACAAGCACAGCGAGCGATATACGCATGGAAGAGCGACGAGTGTGCTTGCATGCGATTCAAGATCAAATATATTTTGAATTCGTCTACGCGCTGACTATAACGTCTAGTTCCATGGGCGACCCGATCCCAGCGGTTGCTGTGCAAGAGAACAATTCGTTGCTAACGAATTGAAGTGTTGACGGGGAGCCATATTGCTCCGATTGATTCAATAACAAACGTGGGTTCGGCACGGGCGGAGTCTCCGAGGTTCCTTTGATTACATTCCGCTCGTGTTGGAATTCGAGAATATGTTTGGTCGTCGTAAGGCATGCATGCATTCGTTGGTGAACGAGCATTCATGTGATATGCGATGAGGCATGTATACAAGCACAGCGAGCGATAGACGAACAGACGAGCGACGAGTGTGCTTACATGCGGATCGAGACCAAATACAACCTGAATTCGTCTACGGGCGGGCCTTAAAGTCTAGTTCCATGGCCGACCCGACCCGGCACCCAGAGCGGTGGTGTAGTCAGTGAGCAGCAGCGCTGCGACTACAGCGTTCTACTCTAGGTTGAGGGGTGGGGTCTCCGAGGTTCCTATCATACATTCCGCTGGCGTTTGAATTCGAGAGTCTGTTTGGTCGTCGAAAGGCATGCATGCATTTGTTGGTGAATGAGCCTTCCTGTGATACTATAGCGACAAAAAACAGACGAGCAACGAGTGTTGCATGCGGATCGAGACCAAATATAACCTGAACGCGTCTACCGGCGGGCCATATCGTCTACCTGGTAGTTCCATTGGCGATCCGACCCAGCACCCAGAGCGGTGGTGTAGTTAGGGAGCAGCAACGCTGCGATTACTGCATTCTACTCTAGGCTAAGGATATATATATATATAGGTATATGGGTCTCAGCCACGCTCACGCCCCCCCCCTATGTATGTCCTTACCTGGTCATATTGTATATATATTCTGTGGTAAAAGGGGAAAGAAAAAAAATAGGAGATACGTACGTATATTTTAACAATAATTGAATTAAAATAAAAAAGTGTCTTACCTGCTATTCATATATCTTCTGTCTCTTAGACCAGCTATTTTGGAAATTTATTTCTGAGTTATCAGAACTGGGGTTTTAGGCCGAATATACGCGTTTTACTCGGCGGGAAAGCCAAAACCACCGATAGACTCCCCAACCTGCTCCCCGTAGTTTCTTGCGAGCTTTCAGGAACAATTTCCCGTTTCTCCAGAGTGCAATTTATATTTTGGAGCAGCCAATCACTTTTCTCGGAAGGGTCAGAAATAAGCAGGGCTTTTCGCGGGTCATGACCCGACCCGCGGGTCGGGTCACGGAGTGTTCAAAATGTCACGGGTCAGGTCAGGCCAGGTCAGGAAGTGTTCAAAATTTCACGGGCCGGGTCGGGTCGGGTCAAGAGGTTTTCCAATCTTGCGGGTCGGGTCGGGTCGGGTCAAGAGTTTTTCGAAACTCACGGGTCGGGTCGGGTCGGGTCGGATCAAGAGGTGATGCAAAGCTCACAGGTCGGGTCAGGTCATGACCCGCGAGAAACGGGTCACTCGCGGGTCGGCCCAGCGTGACCCGCGAGTTCTTTTCTGCTGACCCGCGGGTCGGACCCGCGCATCCGGCCCGCGGATCCGACACTCAAAACACTTCCCGCTCACTTACCCAAAGGCTTTTCTCGTACAAATACTCAATAATACTCCTTTGGTATCTTATTCAAACATTGAAACACTGCCAAATCCATATACGCATGCCTGCATCCCTTTATACCCATTACAGGCAGGCCACATATCGCTTGTGGGCACAAAAATGAATATCAAATTGTTTTCGAAGGGTCGACCCACGGGCCGGATCCGCAGGTCGGACCTCCTGGTCAAGATAAATAGTCTCGCGGGTCAAGATGACCCGACCCGCATGAAAACCGTGTCTCACGGGTCAATTCAAAGGTGCCGGGTCGGGTCGGGTCGGGTCAGGAGGTTTTGAAATCTCGGGGGTCCGGTCGGGTCGGGTCATGATATTTTCAAATCTCACGGGTTGGGTCGGGTCGGGTCAACAACTTTTTAGATCTCGCAGGTCGGGTCGGGTCGGGTCGAGTCGGGCCGGGTCACGCGGCTTTCAAAATCTGCGGATCGGCTCCGGTCAGCTGACCCGACCCGATCCGACCCGACTCGTGATATTGATCTGACCCGCGAAAAGCGCTGGAAATAAGGCTGTTGGTCAGAACTGGGGCCAGAAATAGTGGATCTTCGAGGATTTTTGATGAGAATCACGATGTCCTCAGAGCTGGAATTATGGACGAACAGTCCGACTACGACTATTAATATGGAGAAACGGAAACGTGCTCGAGAAAGCTCTCGGAAAACTAAGGGGAGCATCTTTAGGAGTCTACCGGTGTTTTTGACAGTGCCGTCGAGTAAATCGCGGGTTTTCGGCAAAAAAAGCCGGTTCTGAGACCCCTTCAAAAATTTCCCATATTAGTTGGTCGTAGTGTTTTGGAAATTAGTGAGGTTGTTATTCCTCGGACTTCGTGTTGTTGTAAATTATGGCCTCTGCCAGATGATATCAGCAAGAGGGCTTCCAGCGAGGGACTCCACCAGTCTCGCTGGCCTCGCACTCAGTAAGTCTTGTTCTTAGAGCTTGTATTATCACGGAGTGATCCTCATCGGACCACGAGCCAGGTGGCTAGGGGACATCACACAGGATCCCCGGCCACTGCTCCACTCACACATGCGATTACACTGAAACCTCCACGGCTTGGTATCTTTTGGCTACAGCACCCCCAAAGCGAGTTCACTCGACACGAACGAAGAAGCGTCAGGAAACATCAAAACAACGCACCCGGGACGAGGATGATGAAGCGGCACTGCTTGCGCCACCAAACCCCGTGCGGCATTCCACGCCCGCACCCGATCCTCCGTCCACGCGGTATCCTTGATGACACGATTGCGCGCCACTCGCTTAGTCCGACGTGTAGCCCCAACAAGGAGCTCCTCCAAAAAATCACGTAACGGTGCTACCGTTTCCGCTAAACGTGGTAACGATGTACGCAACCAGTTGACAGCCTGCAAGAATTGCATTAGTTCTCCAGCGTTTTCGGGACGACGCATTTCACTTAAACCTTGCACTCGAGCGGGGTCATGGGACACGACACCATTGGAATACACCTTACCACACCAGACCAGTTCACGAGAGAAGAAGGTACACTTGTGGGCGGCGACAAACAGTCCAACATTCTCCAGGCGTTCTAGAATGTCATCAAGCAGCTGCAGAAGAGCTTCTTCGGTGTCTGCGAAAAAGAAAACGTCATCGACCCAAACTTTGCAATCCAAACCACGCAACACTTCAGTCATGACACCTTGGAAATAAGAAGTCGCATTCAAAACACCTTGGGGAACACGGGTAGGCGTGAACAAACCGTCGCTTGTCGCCATGGTGAAGACGTCTTGCGCCTCCGGAGCCAAAGGCATCTGCCAGTACCCTTGAAGTAGGTCCAGCTTGCCGAAGAAACGCGCCCCCAGCAGATCTCCCATGTCTTCATGGTTGGGCATGACGCCCGGGGACTTCTCCACCTGTGCGTTCACCGCCGAGTAGTCGCTCACCAAACGGAAAGAGTCCTTCTTGGGCACCGCCATCGCCGGACTCGCCCACACCGCCTGGATGTTGTGGTAGACAAAGCCAAAAAACACCAAAGCAGCAATGCACTTCGAGAGCCAGTCCCTTTTCGTCGGTTCGTACCGACGTGGCGTTGCCTTGACAGGCTTCGCCTGTTGCTTCAGCTGCACTCGCATCGGCTCCACTTGCGCTGGCGGATCACCACACAGCGCACGGCGAAAAGCACCCACGCGACGAGCCAAAATTTCGCGCAAACGGGTTGCTCCGCCGACGCTTAATCCACTCTGCTCTGCCTGCTGCACGCTGTCCTCCAACGCCCGTTCTCGGGCCGTCCGCTCCTCCTCCGGATCCATGAACATGTCTGGCCCCCGGTCGACCAAATGTTCCACCGCCTTGTCCTCCGGAGCATCCACCGTAGCCTCGGTCTGAAAAGCACGCACGGAAACCGTCACTCTGCGCGCCGCAAGGTAACTCGGAGTCTCCACACCGGTCGATACCGGCACTGCGCGAGGGCGAAGCTTCTCCAGAGCTTCACGGTAGACGTCGATGCCAAGAGCTTTCATGGTAGCCATGCCAAACAGAACGACGTTATCTGTACCAGGCATGACCGCGAAAGTGATGGGCTCCAATTTCACACCGCTCCCCACGGCGTCCGTACACTCACGGCAATCGGCACCGTTTTGTGCGTGACCATCACTGAAACACCCGTAGCGGTTTTCGCCTGCTGCGGGCCATTTTCGAACGGAATTTGCAGATCGGCGCCGCCGAAATGCGAAGACAGCTGCTGAAGTAAGCCGACACCGATGGACGTGAGCGCCGACCCCGAATCAAGGATCACACGCGCCATCAGCGAACCAACCGACCCTGGCAAAGAGAGATCAGCGCGTAAACACTCAGCGCTGCGATCGACAGGCACTTCACCTGCCGTTGAACTCTGGTCGGTACCAAGAGTCACCTGACGCCATGGCTGCTCTGCTACAGCCGGCGCCGAAGAAATAGAATCGGCGGTCCACCCCGACCAAGACGCCGAATATACAGACGGTTCCGGCGCTACCGCCCCTGCAGCAGCACCAGACACTGACTCCGCCCGCTCGGTGGATGGCGAAGTACTCGCTCCAGCAGCACCCACCGATGTTCCAGCTCCTCCAACGTATACAGCTCGGCCGGCAACAGACGAACCAGATCCCGACCCAGCGGCTCCTGCCGCTGGCGCACCAGAAGTTGAAGAAGCAACAGCAGAAGTTCCACCGCCCGCTGTCAATTGATTGCCACCACGGCCACCGCGCCCGCGTCCATGGTTGAATCTGCCCCGGCCGCCATTGCGGCCCCCGCGATACCCTGACGACCCGCGCCCACCACTGCTGGGAGCTGTGCCGCCACCGCGAGCTTTTGGGCAATCAGAAACATAATGGTTGGGATCACCACACTCGAAACAGACGCGAACAAACGACTTTTTCGCGGACTGCTGCTGTTTCGGTTTCTGCTGCTGTTGGCGTCGCGGTTCAGCTGCCCCTGCAGCATCTTTCCGACCATACGCCTCGATGAATTTCCACTGTTCTGCAGCAGAAAAAATTTGGTCCATGACCAATGCCGGGTCCTTCTTCCACCCTGCAGCGTACGTGAGCTGACCTTTTACGTACTTTTTGAACTCGGACGGCCATAAGCCATCCACCAACGCCATGCTCACAAATTCCGCCGGTCCGGGCAACCACGAACGGTCCTGCGCGCGGTACATGGCATGCACCGCGTGATTCTCCGCAAAATACTTTTCCATAGCGGAGTTTACCATCATCGCGCGGTCTTTGACGGATGTTTCACCGCCCTGCTTTTCATCGCGCCTCATTGAGAGAACGCGACGCAAGTCCGCTGCCGCCCGCGAGGTGTCAAATCTGTTGCTGGTGGTTGTGTAACCAGCGTGCTGCCTAACAGCGTCCAACAACTCCGAGGCGTTCATCGTAGTCTGATGCTTGTAAAATCCCTCAAAACACCGATGAATGTAATTGGGGATAAGCTGGCCCATGCTCACTTTGGAGTGCTGAACCACCCCCTGAGCGTTGGCGAGCTGCAGCCGTTCCTCATAATCGAGGTACGCTGCGTAAAAAACACGAGAGGCCTGCTCGGTCCACACCTCTCCGTATTTCGGTGGAGTCAGAGACTCCCCTACCACCAGCGGCGTGCTTGCCGTGTGCGCCATAATCCACAGCAGTCCACCTGGACTCTACTGTAATAACGGAGAAACTGCCGCCTGACCTGTGCGTCCTCCAGCTCCCGGAGCGTCCTCCCCTGCTGTGCGCTTCAAGCCGTTTCGATCCGTCCAACGGGCCAACTGCCTTCCCAGCTGTGACCCAATACTCCGCAGCCGAAAACTCCTCCAACAGAAGTTCCGCGAATATCTAGATATTATGGCCTCTGCCAGATGATATCAGCAAGAGGGCTTCCAGCGAGGGACTCCACCAGTCTCGCTGGCCTCGCACTCAGTAAGTCTTGTTCTTAGAGCTTGTATTATCACGGAGTGATCCTCATCGGACCACGAGCCAGGTGGCTAGGGGACATCACACAGGATCCCCGGCCACTGCTCCACTCACACATGCGATTACACTGAAACCTCCACGGCTTGGTATCTTTTGGCTACAAAATCAACGAAACGAGCACATATTACACTGATAACCGTCCAATCAAGTGGTTGGAGAATTTAGATCCAGCCTACCGGCATTTGTTGGTTGTTCGTCTGTCATGCCGCTGCTGTCGTCGCATTCTGGAAGTTCTTTGTCTGAGTTCGAAGACGGCCATGCAAGTGGCGTACGAGACGATTACCGAACTAGACGACCATTTGGGGACATTTTTTGTCCCCATTTTTTTTAAACGCTTGGAGTTTATGAGGGAATATAAAATGTACGCAATTCGAGTGCGATTAGGGATACACAAATCGCTCGGAGATGAGCTATCCTCAACATAGTCTGACAGTCTCGGAATACGTTGACCAATGACGATGAGCCACGACGCGTGGTCTGTATTATCGCCGGGAGGCCGTATCGAGCCCAAAGGTACTTCTTTGTTCAAAATATAAAGGATAGACCACTGAGCTGAGTACCTCAGTAGTCTATCCTTTATAAACGAACACCTTGAGCTGTATGGCGTATCGGATGACGTCCTGAAGCCACAAATCGTCATAAAACATATATTGAACAATTTCGGTGGGACTACAACTGTCTCGCACCAAGACAAAGCGGATCTTCTTTTGGTGCCGACTGAGTAGCTCAGTAGTCTATTCTTTATAAACGAACACCTTGCGCCGGTTGGCGTGTCGGATGATGTCCTGAAGCCACAAATCGTCATAAAACATATATTGGACAATTTCGTTGGGACTACATCTGTCTCGCACCAAGACAAAGCGGATCTTCGTCTGGTCTCGGGACCAAAGGGTCAATCCGCACATCGGCACATCTTGACGGAAGTATTGCATTGGGTTGGCCCTGTTGGTAGGCAGACAGTGGAACGTCTGACCGGCCAAGACATTCGGAATGAATATTAGTATTATATTGCGAAGTGTGGCAGGCGGTGTGCACAGCTACACGTACCGGTCTTCTCAACGACTAGCTCCGCGATTTCAAATCCCACGCAGCTGGCCTACGCAACACGCTCATGTATACCCTGGTACAGCGTACTGCGGCCTCGCCGAAGCACTCGCACTGCACACCCCGGGACAGCCCGCACAGTCCAAGCCAAACAACGATACAGCACCCCAGCGGGTGGGTGCAACATCGTGGCGACGCCGTTTATATATCAAGGAAGCCAACTTGCAAGACCTCGTTGCGCAGGAGACCTGGCCTGGTGCTCTGAATGCCATACATATCAAACTGCTGCGACCGCTATTAAAAGGGAAGGGATGTCTTCCAGCAATCTGTTGTCGAGTAAGCACACGTAGGCGTTTCGCCGAAGAGGACACAATATTGGGAAAAAGACGAAGGTATTTACAGGAGAAAACACTGATTTCGACACAGAATATACGTGCGGCAAAAAAACAAGAATAGAGTGTTTGCGATAGAGGTAAAAAAAAAAAAAAAAAAACTTTACTTCCGCTAAAAAAAGTGAATTTCCTTCCCTTCCTGATTTCGGTGTGTTTGCGAGTGAGGTAAATCAAATCCTGCAGGCGACGCCTCCGAAAATAAGAAGGGAAGTGGGGAGGTGAGGCAACGCGGCAAACAAAAAAATAACGAATGCTGTGAACGGAAAAAAAAACAGCGTGCGAGTAGCGACGGCAGCCCAGCAACGTTTCGGCGGCACAGTTGACCGCGAAGCCACCACAGCCATCCCACGACTACAAGCAGCAATAGCAGCTAGCTGGCGCTAGACGCAGCTAGGGGCAGCGTGAGCAACAAAAATAAACAGCGTCAGCACCAGCACCAGCACCAGCAAGCACCAGCACCAACCAGCTTCCATTTTTGGATTGCTGTTGCTGCTGCTGCTGCTGCTGGTGCTGGTGCTGCTGCTGCGCTCGGCCTACGCACGCCACAGCGCCGGCGCGCTCCGCTCCGCCGCCGCCGCCGCCGCCGCCGCCGCCGCCGCTGCTGCCGCTGCTGCTGCTGCTGCTGCTGCTGCTGCAGCCGTAGTATGGTGAAATCGAAATGATACACGAGCTGTCATGCTGTCGCGCTCTCTACGAGCACGAGTCGCTCTCTACGAGCACGAGTACGAGTACGAGTGTGAATACGAGTCCTTTTTTGGGACGACGCATCCTCCACGCCGTCACCAAGCGGGCGAAAGCGTGTACCGTAGCAGCGGCGGCGACCCGCTGGCACGATCCAACGCCGCTCGTGCGCGCTATACTCAAGCTACACCTCTCGAGCCTCTGTGCTCCCAGCGGTTTTCGTGATGCGTGGCAAGCAGCATGGTGGCATGGAAGATGCTCGGTGTTTATATCCTTCGAGATTTTAGTTGCGTTCTGCGTCGGGATAATGCTCGGTGCGTGTTGGCCAATGAAACAGCGAGCCAAACGTTACCGTAACTTTCGCCGAAATCCTTACTTCGCTGAAGTCTTTTCCGGCCGTTTTTTTCAGAAATTTACCTACAAAATTTACCTCGGGAGAATTTTTAGAGAAGTAAAAGTAAAAAAAAAAAACAAATCGCAAACACTCCAATACGAAGCGTTTTACCCCATTTTACAATGTTTTGCGCTCAAACACACAGTAACCCCAATAGAAACGTAATTGCGCTTTCCGCGCTTTATTCGAGCACGTCGGATGAATGATTCAAACGATCCGCCAGGAGACCACGAAACGATTGGTGGACGACACGTTTCCATCGGTGATGTAATCATTATGCTAGGAACCCCCTCGTGAAATCAACACATTTTCTACCCACGCGAATACGAAATCTTTCGCGATTTATCGAGCTTCGCTCTGTGGTCTGCAACTTCGAGCTCACCAACCCACCTCGAGATTCGTTTCTGGACTGCGGCCTGGCGCATCTGAGACCCTCACACACCGCTTCAAGACCGTGGATTTGCTTGGCGGGCTGTGGTTGCTTGTGAGGAGTTGTTGCTGTCTTCAAGCGAAGTGCAAACGTTCAGGTGGGACTTTTTCTTTGTTGCTAATTGTGTATACCTAAAACTTCGTTTATTCTCTAGCACCTGATCACCTCGAAGTTGAGGTGTAGATCTCTGTTGACAAAGCACACACGGCCAAGCTGAAGACAATCACAAGCCGTAGACACGACAAGAAGCTGTATCACTTGCTCTCTGTGCTATCCAAGGCACCAACCTGCCAAAGATCCAAACACGGCGTGTGAAAGAATCGACAGGGATATATATATATATATATACTCCGATATATCACCTAGATGTTTAGACCCACTCGGATACCCAGGAATGGGAGTGGATAAGACCATCCTCAATGGAGCGTGCCGCTGTTGGCCATTGTCTGTCTGTTGAGCGACATTAGACACCAAGAGAGAACGGGATGTGTAGGGCATTATCGTCTGGGTTCGCGAATACCTTCTTCTGCCTCGGGCGCGTCGTGCACCGCGTCCCGCTGGTCCGTTGGCGTATGACAACATACTCGGGTATTCTCGCAGGGTCTTTGATCTCGACCAAGTTGTCGTCACGCGAAGAGACGATACGTGGTGGTGAGCGAGCGAGACTCCGCACGACCGTGTGCGGAGCTGGTTTGTTAATGTGTTGTTTATCTCTTTTTTGTTTCGCGTACTATAATCTCGTCTGTACTGAAAGAAGGAAATTGGCATATATATACCTGTTCCCAACCCAATTGATACGGGTCGGGTGACGCATGGTTTTCAACCCTCGTGAGGTCTGACGTTTATTGGCACGAAACCAAAGGACGCTCCCACCAAGTTCGATATGTCGCGATATTACTAGAAAAATGTGTTCTGACGACTGACAACGGTACATACAGTGACACCTTGCCAATGAGCGCATCGGACACCCGATGTTCTGTTGTGGATAACGCTTATACCCTGAATGGGCTCGACCAACTAGCGCAAGTTATATTTAAAATTATATATACTTAGATATCACGGGTACCTGGTATACAATCGCGACAGATACGTGACAGCATCGTTTCAGGCCTGGGATTCTGAGGACGTCTTTGAGCTCCGAAAGACTCGACTGGAGAGTCGTCCGCTCGAAGTCAAACAGCAGGTGAGACAAGCACAAGGGGCGAAGGTTGTGTGGGATGAAGATGATCTGGAGGATGACACACTCGCTGTAGAGATGACGAGCCGACACAACAAGAAAGCGAGAGCTAGTGGCGTTTAGGAGTACAAGTACAGAAGTCTTGCGATGCCAGAGTCGAGTGCCGATCCCTAATTTCTACGTATGTACGTGATATTGCGGTGTGGCTGAATGAACCAAGAGTAACTATGTGTTTCCCCGATTTTGAGTTTCACGCTTGATTGGGATAAGCTTGGCATCGTACTGGGTTGACTATTTACTTGTAGCGGGAAAACCATTAACGTCTGTCTACCTGCCCGTACCGCCCCCAGGCACAACTGAACTTGAGCTGCTTGCTCGCCGTCGAGCTCAGACAATGACTACAGCAGCAATAGACAGTGTGAAAAAACACACGATAATACGAACACTCTATATCCTACTGCGAACACCATCGGCACGGCGCTCCCAGGGTGTATATCTCTAAGTAATAAACATGGTATATACATATATTACTGCTGTCGTAGACCATACATCCGCCAAGAAGATTATCCTAATCTGGGCGAACTTTTGAATACTCTTTTGACACAGTACCCGTTTCACTTTGATATGATCCCAATAATGGCGTACACGTAGGATTTGCATTAAGTACTCGACGTGGAGCACGTTTGACTAACCCAATTAGTACTACTGTAGCCCCGTTGTGGGGACAAACCACTTAGAATTAGAGTGTTTCCCAATTAGGCTACACAAAATATGACCACAAAACAGACACTATGAATGAGGACCGGACGGTTCGACGGTTGAACGCAATGGGCATAAACGCAGACAGAAGGGCGCGGGAGCGTTAGCGATGCGGTTGAAGAAGTTCGATCGGGTTGCGGTAAGGAAGACACGCGATTATGACAGGGCATAGGGGCATGCGTTGACGCTATACGCAGACCCCCTAAATTAGACTGCGGCGCAAGCCACACCCACATGACACGGCCATGGTAGGTACCAGTACACTACGTGCACAGCATACCAACTAAGAGAAGTAGCGCGTGACCGAAACCGAGTTTTCGGAGAAATGCTTACTATGATGATAATATTGTAGTGGTGCACTGCTTGAGGTGAGCATCCGAACGTTGACGAGTCCCGTCCGACCCCCGACGGGAAACATCTCTGATTCATGAGGGTGCAGCTGCTACTGTAAGACCAGCTTCGGTGCTGTAGAGAGTAAAGATTCAGGAGTAAGGGAAACCCCAAGATGAACACAACACTCACATGGGAGGGAAAACTCGAACGTACCAAAATTTAATTCATATGTCACTTCGAGCAGTGACTTCTACTCTAATCCGGTACACCGGTCTATGCTCAAGGTTGTTTTGAGTGGTCGTCTGAAAATGGTTGTAAGGCTTGCCCCTGCTGTAATCAATTATCATATAGCGGTGCAACAACGGTACTGCAGCATATATATATACTATGAATCCCCCCCGTTTTGTTATGAGGCTTAGATTGGGTAGGTAGGCGATTGGCTAACCTTTTACCTTTAGCCCAACGGACTAAGACCTTAACAAATGGCGACGACGGCAGAACATGGGTCGTTGGTCGTGAGTTCGAATCTCACATCCACCATGAAATCGCTTTTTAAAGAAAAGTGAATTTCCTCATGTCAAAAATCTGAAAAAATACTTCTGGATCCCCACAAATTGGAACCGCGTGTGGTGTCACGCGTCGACCCGTATATCCGGTCCGTTCCAGGGGGGGAGAGTGTTATGAGGCTTACATTAGGTAGGTAGGCGATTGGTTAACCTTTTTTTACCTTTAGCCCCGCATCTTCGACTCATATTCTAGTTCGTGGAATCGGGGTTTCCACGAATTTCCCATAATTCTGCATATACGGCTCATCAGAGTGGGCTAGTTTTAAGATATTGTCTTGTATGAGATCGAAAGCCCGGTAACTACCTGGGTTCAGTCACTGGGAACGTATTTGTAGTACTTGGAAGGCGTATCTTAGATGGAAAACCAGGGGTTTTCCAGAGGAGCACGAGCTTGGTCTCAGACTCCGCGTGCACGAAAGGAATAAAACTGCTCTTCTTCTATAGCTAAGCAAACAACAACATGCAAACAACACATGTGAGTACAATGTTTACCTACTTAAAAGGGACACCAAGTGTCCCGCAACCCTTGATCTTAACAGTTTTCTATGATTTGTAGCGCGACACTGAAGCGTGCCTTGGAACTAATTGGAGTCCGAAGGGAATGAAAAATCAAACAAAGTATTTGGCCAGCAAAAGTTGGCCCTGGTACACAAACCAGCGCAGCTCCACCGAGGGGGCACGGCAGTGATACTCCAACCGCTCGTAATGCCGTGACCTTGTTTCCGTTTCTTGCCTTTGCTTTTCCGTCCTCCCGTGTTCGACGTAATATTTATTTATATACCGAGCATACTTAATTTGTACAGGCCATTCGTATTTATTTTGATGATTTATTTTTACTTCGTTCTTTGTCGTTCGTTTATTTGCGAGGATGAGACGTTTTCTTGTAGGAACCTCCACATATTGGTTTCTAGTGGCGTCCAGGTTCGGAATAAGTGGGATCAAACCACTGAGCTACGAAGTCAGCGCTGGCTCAGTAGGTCAGCGGTTTAACCTTTTCAATACAACGAACAAAACATGTGCCTTCGGGCTCGATACGTGCTCTCGCCGACGGTTCGTTACATCAAGGATAAACCACCTAGCTGCCGATATTTCGATACATGGAAGGATTAAACCACTGAACTACTCAGTTAACTCAATGGTTTATCTCAACAACGTCGAGCCAAAGAAGTCCCTAGTTCAAGTCCCACGAAACGTCGCGTTCGGAATAAGTGGGATCAAACCACTGAGCTTCTAAGTCAGCGCTGGCTCAGTAGGTCAGCCGTTAAACCTTTTTAATACAACGAACAAAACATGTGCCTTCGGGCTCGATACGTGCTCTCGCCGACGGTTCGTTACATCAAGGATAAACCACCTAGCTGCCGATATTTCGATACATGGAAGGATTAAACCACTGAACTACTCAGTTAACTCAATGGTTTATCACAATAACGTCGAGCCAAAGAAGTCCCTAGTCCAAGTCCCACGAAACGTCGCACTCCTATTTGTTCTGCCGCGGGTACAAACAGGGAAGTCAAGTGAAGAGAACGCGATAAAACAACACTCAATTAGACAGTCGAAATCAGAGCGAAGCAGTTGAGTGAACGCATGCACAACTACCATCAATCGATATGATACCTACAGTAGCTATCCTGTTTGCCGTCTCTTCCCTGTGTTCGTCAACTGTGCCCCCCCGAGCTGATATGGGCTAGGCAACGCAAAAAAAAAAAACAGTCTCGCTTTCTTTATGCTGCCCGTGGGCGTGTACTATTAACATCATATATACTTGAGGTCGCCAGACTTGAGGCTTTCACTCGCTCTTTGACCTTTCAAGATTGTCCAGCATAGACATTAAAAACACGGCCTGGCAATTCGCCATCCCGGCATGGGTTATGCTCTTACCACACTCTGTATCTCGCTTATTTCATGTCCCTATTTTTTAATAATATTCCTATCTCGATGGCACAGCGGTACGTCGTAGTACATTTCCGTACGTGCCGTACGGGGATGAGATTCTATTATACCAAACAGTAAAATCATATTATCAAACGGTAAATATAAAAACAGGCAGAGAATAATGATGCACACGATAACTGAGGGACGTCTGCACCTCTGGCAGAAAACACAAGAAGTGAAGTCCGCGCACGTACGTATCAGGTACATGCGGTACGCTGTACACCGTCGATAGCACTAATCTTAAATAATTAGGACATGATTTTCATTTGTTTTCTACTTTCGGTGCCTATCAGCACAAAGGGAACGATTCTAGTTGACAAGATTGTGTTAAAATCCTGTCACACCCAGCCGGCTTTTCGAAGATTTCCGTCTGCTCATATGAACGTAAACGCGATCGTGAACAAGCGCTCTGTAGCCAAAAGATACCAAGCCGTGGAGGTTTCAGTGTAATCGCATGTGTGAGTGGAGCAGTGGCCGGGGATCCTGTGTGATGTCCCCTAGCCACCTGGCTCGTGGTTCGATGAGGATTACTCCGTGATAATACAAGCTCTAAGAACAAGACTTACTGAGTGCGAGGCCAGCGAGACTGGTGGAGTCCCTCGCTGGAAGCCCTCTTGCTGATATCATCTGGCAGAGGCCATAATATCTAGATATTCGCGGAACTTCTGTTGGAGGAGTTTTCGGCTGCGGAGTATTGGGTCACAGCTGGGAAGGCAGTTGGCCCGTTGGACGGATCGAAACGGCTTGAAGCGCACAGCAGGGGAGGACGCTCCGGGAGCTGGAGGACGCACAGGTCAGGCGGCAGTTTCTCCGTTATTACAGTAGAGTCCAGGTGGACTGCTGTGGATTATGGCGCACACGGCAAGCACGCCGCTGGTGGTAGGGGAGTCTCTGACTCCACCGAAATACGGAGAGGTGTGGACCGAGCAGGCCTCTCGTGTTTTTTACGCAGCGTACCTCGATTATGAGGAACGGCTGCAGCTCGCCAACGCTCAGGGGGTGGTTCAGCACTCCAAAGTGAGCATGGGCCAGCTTATCCCCAATTACATTCATCGGTGTTTTGAGGGATTTTACAAGCATCAGACTACGATGACCGCCTCGGAGTTGTTGGACGCTGTTAGGCAGCACGCCGGTTACACAACCACCAGCAACAGATTTGACACCTCGCGGGCGGCAGCGGACTTGCGTCGCGTTCTCTCAATGAGGCGCGATGAAAAGCAGGGCGGTGAAACATCCGTCAAAGACCGCGCGATGATGGTAAACTCCGCTATGGAAAAGTATTTTGCGGAGAATCACGCGGTGCATGCCATGTACCGCGCGCAGGACCGTTCGTGGTTGCCCGGACCGGCGGAATTTGTGAGCATGGCGTTGGTGGATGGCTTATGGCCGTCCGAGTTCAAAAAGTACGTAAAAGGTCAGCTCACGTACGCTGCAGGGTGGAAGAAGGACCCGGCATTGGTCATGGACCAAATTTTTTCTGCTGCAGAACAGTGGAAATTCATCGAGGCGTATGGTCGGAAAGATGCTGCAGGGGCAGCTGAACCGCGACGCCAACAGCAGCAGAAACCGAAACAGCAGCAGTCCGCGAAAAAGTCGTTTGTTCGCGTCTGTTTCGAGTGTGGTGATCCCAACCATTATGTTTCTGATTGCCCAAAAGCTCGCGGTGGCGGCACAGCTCCCAGCAGTGGTGGGCGCGGGTCGTCAGGGTATCGCGGGGGCCGCAATGGCGGCCGGGGCAGATTCAACCATGGACGCGGGCGCGGTGGCCGTGGTGGCAATCAATTGACAGCGGGCGGTGGAACTTCTGCTGTTGCTTCTTCAACTTCTGGTGCGCCAGCGGCAGGAGCCGCTGGGTCGGGATCTGGTTCGTCTGTTGCCGGCCGAGCTGTATACGTTGGAGGAGCTGGAACATCGGTGGGTGCTGCTGGAGCGAGAACTTCGCCATCCACCGAGCGGGCGGAGCCAGTGTCTGGTGCTGCTGCAGGGGCGGTAGCGCCGGAACCGTCTGTATATTCGACGTCTTGGTCGGGGTGGACCGCCGATTCTATTTCTTCGGCGCCGGCTGTAGGAGGGCAGCCATGGCGTCAGGTGACTCTTGGTACCGACCAGAGTTCAACGGCAGGTGAAGTGCCTGTCGATCGCAGCGCTGAGTGTTTACGCGCTGATCTCTCTTTGCCAGGGTCGGTTGGTTCGCTGATGGCGCGTGTGATCCTTGATTCGGGGTCGGCGCTCACGTCCATCGGTGTCGGCTTACTTCAGCAGCTGTCTTCGCATTTCGGCGGCGCCGATCTGCAAATTCCGTTCGAAAATGGCCCGCAGCAGGCGAAAACCGCTACGGGTGTTTCAGTGATGGTCACGCACAAAACGGTGCCGATTGCCGTGAGTGTACGGACGCCGTGGGGAGCGGTGAAATTGGAGCCCATCACTTTCGCGGTCATGCCTGGTACAGATAACGTCGTTCTGTTTGGCATGGCTACCATGAAAGCTCTTGGCATCGACGTCTACCGTGAAGCTCTGGAGAAGCTTCGCCCTCGCGCAGTGCCGGTATCGACCGGTGTGGAGACTCCGAGTTACCTTGCGGCGCGCAGAGTGACGGTTTCCGTGCGTGCTTTTCAGACCGAGGCTACGGTGGATGCTCCGGAGGACAAGGCGGTGGAACATTTGGTCGACCGGGGGCCAGACATGTTCATGGATCCGGAGGAGGAGCGGACGGCCCGAGAACGGGCGTTGGAGGACAGCGTGCAGCAGGCAGAGCAGAGTGGATTAAGCGTCGGCGGAGCAACCCGTTTGCGCGAAATTTTGGCTCGTCGCGTGGGTGCTTTTCGCCGTGCGCTGTGTGGTGATCCGCCAGCGCAAGTGGAGCCGATGCGAGTGCAGCTGAAGCAACAGGCGAAGCCTGTCAAGGCAACGCCACGTCGGTACGAACCGACGAAAAGGGACTGGCTCTCGAAGTGCATTGCTGCTTTGGTGTTTTTTGGCTTTGTCTACCACAACATCCAGGCGGTGTGGGCGAGTCCGGCGATGGCGGTGCCCAAGAAGGACTCTTTCCGTTTGGTGAGCGACTACTCGGCGGTGAACGCACAGGTGGAGAAGTCCCCGGGCGTCATGCCCAACCATGAAGACATGGGAGATCTGCTGGGGGCGCGTTTCTTCGGCAAGCTGGACCTACTTCAAGGGTACTGGCAGATGCCTTTGGCTCCGGAGGCGCAAGACGTCTTCACCATGGCGACAAGCGACGGTTTGTTCACGCCTACCCGTGTTCCCCAAGGTGTTTTGAATGCGACTTCTTATTTCCAAGGTGTCATGACTGAAGTGTTGCGTGGTTTGGATTGCAAAGTTTGGGTCGATGACGTTTTCTTTTTCGCAGACACCGAAGAAGCTCTTCTGCAGCTGCTTGATGACATTCTTGAACGCCTGGAGAATGTTGGACTGTTTGTCGCCGCCCACAAGTGTACCTTCTTCTCTCGTGAACTGGTCTGGTGTGGTAAGGTGTATTCCAATGGTGTCGTGTCCCATGACCCCGCTCGAGTGCAAGGTTTAAGTGAAATGCGTCGTCCCGAAAACGCTGGAGAACTAATGCAATTCTTGCAGGCTGTCAACTGGTTGCGTACATCGTTACCACGTTTAGCGGAAACGGTAGCACCGTTACGTGATTTTTTGGAGGAGCTCCTTGTTGGGGCTACACGTCGGACTAAGCGAGTGGCGCGCAATCGTGTCATCAAGGATACCGCGTGGACGGAGGATCGGGTGCGGGCGTGGAATGCCGCACGGGGTTTGGTGGCGCAAGCAGTGCCGCTTCATCATCCTCGTCCCGGGTGCGTTGTTTTGATGTTTCCTGACGCTTCTGATTTCCATTGGGGTAGTTTTCTCACCCAAGTGCCTGAACACGAATTTCGCAGTGGATTGGCGTTGGAAAGCATGTCTCACGAGCCTCTCGGATTTCTGAGTGGTTCGTTCACAGGTTCGCAGTTGCGCTGGGCGACTGTCGACAAAGAAGGTTTTGCGATCGTTAATACGTTCCGGAGGCTCGAATACCTGCTTTGGGGTGGTGTTCATATCTTTACTGATCATCGAAACTTGCAGTACATTTTCAATCCGGAGAAGTGTGTCACGACGGTCACAAAGACCATGGCACAACGCCTAGAGAATTGGAAGGGTGTTTTAGGACAATACCGCTATGCAATCGAACACATCCCTGGCGATCGAAACTGTTGGGGGGATCTGTTGTCTCGTTGGGTCAAAGTTCCTACGGTGCCTGTTCGTTCGGTTGCCGTGCACAGCCCATGTAATGCTGACGATTCGCTTCCCGCATTGGATGTGATTCGTGCCTCGCAACAAAGGTCTGTCGCTCGTATCGGCGTTGGTGTTCATGAATTTTCGACAACCTTCGGTCAAGCTACCTTGGCCGATGATGGTTTGTTTCGTGTGCGTGTTGGGGTGCGTGACGTCTTGTGGATTCCGCCGGATGATCTTGCTCTTCAAACTCGTTTGATGGTGTGCGCGCACATGCGCTCGGCTGGTCACCGTGGTGTGGCGCCGACTTTGTTTCGCCTGAAGGAATATTGTGTTTGGCCTCACATGGATTCTCAGGTTCGCGAATTCGTTCGCCAGTGTTTGCACTGTGTAGACACGCGTGCAGGTGCACTCATTCCTCGTCCCTACGGAGACACGGTGCATGGTACCGCTCCGGGAGAAGTGGTGCACTTTGATTTTTTGTATGTTGGCCACAGCGGGCCCGAAGGTAGCGATGGCCTGCCTGATGAGGATGGTTTCCGATATGTTTTGGTCATCATGGATGATTTGTCCAACTACGTGGCGTTGGAACCGGCCGAGGCTTGTACAGCCGAGGTCACAGCGAAGCATTTGCTAGCCTGGTGTAAGACTTTGGGGGTGCCGCGTGTGTGGGTGAGTGATACCGCCACGCATTTCAAGAACAGGGTGCTTGCTTTGTTGAGCGACGCGTTGCACATCGAACATCGTTTTGCTGTCGCTTACACGCCGTGGTCGAACGGTACGTGTGAACGCATGGTAAAAGAGGTGGTACGTGCTCTGCGTTCCATTCTGTCAGAACAGCGTCGTCAGGTTTCGGAGTGGGTTGATGTTTTGCCGGCCGCTCAGTGGGCCTTGAACACTTCGTTTCGTGAACGTTACCGAAGCACTCCGTACAGCGTGATGTTTGGGCGTGCTCCGCGTACCGATTTCTCGGCGCTCGTTTCTGAGTCTGATGGCAGGTGGAATGTTGACGTGATGAATGCTGACTTGTTGCGTGCGAACGTCCGTGAAGTCGTTGCAGAGCAGGAGAGATTTTGCGCCGATATTCGCGCAGCTGTTGCCGTGTCTCGCGACAACAAACGTAAACAGGCTCAGGGCCAGGTGGTGTTGCCAAAATTTGCGGTTGGTGATTTCGTGTTGTATGCTCGTGTTCGTCGGCAGGGTGCCACACCGAAATTGTTGTCCACATGGACTGGTCCGTGGCGTGTGGTAGCAGCTGATCATGATCATGTGTACTCAGTTCAGAACATCGTTTCTGGGAAGGTGCATCAAGCTCACGTGGCTCAAGCCGTGGAGGTTTCAGTGTAATCGCATGTGTGAGTGGAGCAGTGGCCGGGGATCCTGTGTGATGTCCCCTAGCCACCTGGCTCGTGGTCCGATGAGGATTACTCCGTGATAATACAAGCTCTAAGAACAAGACTTACTGAGTGCGAGGCCAGCGAGACTGGTGGAGTCCCTCGCTGGAAGCCCTCTTGCTGATATCATCTGGCAGAGGCCATAGCTCTCGTCCTAAACTCATGCTGATAGTCACAAGCTGCCTGGCCAACACAGGTAACCCGCATGCCGGTGTGACGTTCAAAGGGGCTGACTTGCTATGCCGAGCTATGTCCAGCTTATGACGAAGGACTGCCTATTCTTATATCTCTGTGTACTCGACGATGACAGCTGAGGTATGTATACAGTACATGTAAAAGTATCGTGGGTCGCCAGTCTGTTTTCAACGTGTATGTTCATTGTTTGACGTTGTGAGATTATTAGTCGTTGTCGCGTACTGTTCTTCACTAGAGTATGATATCACGACTACCGTGCATTTCGTACAGGCGGCACCCCAGACAGCAGCCGCTGCTGTAGCCAGCAACTACGAGTTGGATAGTTGTCGGAACGGGGGATACTCTACGTTGTAGTTGAGAGGATATACCCGCGGCCATGCTAGTTGAGTTTGCACATTGGTTTCATCTTGTGTGCGCCTTCTTCGTCTCGTGTATTTTTAGGCGGTCGAATTTCGGTTTTTATGGGTTGTTTTGGGTCTTTCTACGGATCCAGCACCTTTGTGTGAGCACGGACTCCTTCCTTTGAGAGATAATGTGAGAGGACAGCAACAAACAACAAGAATAGGCTGATTTTCTCCGCTCGCCGGTTGTACGTACTTTAATATCGCTATCACCACGTATACTACTATTGTATAGTGGTGTCTTTCATTTGATGGTTGTTGGTGTCACATTCCATCAATCGTACACTACAATTCATCCGGTATCACTGCTAGTATCTGCTCTGAATATGGCAGCTTTGGTCTTGTTCAATTGGCATAACTCAATGGTCTTGTTATCGCTAGTTAGGTGCTTCATAGATGCGAATGCCACCGCCGCGCAAAGGGCGTCCAGCTACCAGCTGTCTGTCTGGCTTCGTTCGTGCTGCCTAACCATGTTTTATATCCGTATATATATGCACCTCTTACAACACAGTCTATGACCGATCCACGATGAGCTTATTTTTCTATTTCACTCGTGTGGTTTCCACGTAGTGGGTTTTCATTTCTATACGACATAATAGTATACCAGCTGTAGGTCGTCACTACGTAGATGTGATAAGTAATATGACCCAAGTAGTATAACAAAAGCTCCGTGCCGGCTCGTTAGTGCTCACCGTCACCCTGAGCACTACTCCCGAGAAGATCTCACCCCGCGACTCGTCTACTGGCACAGCGGCTGTCGGGCGCTCACCTTCGCCTTCCAGCTGCGTACGGCAACTTACAAATCTAATGTTCATCAGATTCCAACAGTTCGCCAGGCCCAAGCTTTACCGAACCAATCGCATTACCAGATTACATCATGTCCGCAAACCAAACATTACAGAACAGCATAATATAGCATCAGATTCCATCAGTTCGCCGAACCCCCCAATTTTTTTATTTATTTTTTATCCTCCGGCGGATTGGTAAAAATAAAGCTTAAGCTCGCCACACTTCCACGTTGGCGATTTCGTGTAGTGTGTCAATTTAGCCCAATTGGGCACGTTGACCCGACCTGACCCCCGAGAGGATCAGGTGCGGTGGAGATAGCCACCCGGGAGAGTCATCTCTCCCGGGTAGTGTGGGACTTGCGCGAGCTCACCCACTAACAAAAACCAAGGCTATGAGGCCTTCCCGCCGGACTCGGACCAGTTACGGTCCACCCTACCCGTTGGGGCGTTGGTCCTCATCCAATTGTTTTCTTGCGGACACCAGCCCTCGAGCAGCTGGTGCTCGTGTGACTTGCTTGGTGCTCGTAACCCTATCACCACTTTTTGATCCTGCCTGGGTCGATCTCCCTGGGTTCACCATGTTGCGGCAAGCTCCCCGGGGTGAGCTGTCAACGTCCACCTGACTCGCCGCCTCAGTTCGTACGTTGGATCCTTCCGCAGTCCCTCCAGGGCTTACCTCAGGCGAGAGCGAAGCAAACGATGACCAACAAAAAGGATTGCGAGCGATACAGATACTCGATTATGCCCGCTATCACGCGAAATGATGCTTATATGCGAGCGAACCGTCGGTTCAAACTTTAGTCCTTTAGTTTTCAGTCATTTAGTTCACCTATTATGTTTTGCACGTATTCTCTTACGTGCCTGGGTAGCGTCTAAAGACACTCGGTGTTGGTCCACGCGCTGCATGCGGTATACACCTTGGTCAGGTGTTTTGCATTCAGCAGGCTGAAACCTTCTGCTGAATGAAACACCCATCCCACACCCACAGAGTATTCCGCCTCTACTCTGCGCCCAACGACTCGTGGCTGCATGCCTCGACTCGTCGTACTTTTGGTTGCTCCACGTCCCTCCGTCGCAACATTTGCTCGTCGCCAAGGCCTATTTCCCGGTCTATGCCGCACTTTTCACTGTTGCGTACCCTTGCAATGCTGTGATTTTGTCGCGCTTCGAATCACCCAGGCAACAGACGTTTGATCATCGTCTTATTCACATTAAAAAATATAACGCTGGCCGCAATATCAAACAAATGCACCTTGGTAGAGATATGGCTTCTGCGCTGTGGTTTCGTCGCGCCCCGTGCCACCCTGGTAACCTTCTTGTGCTTGTTCGAATATGGTTGTTCAGAATCAGGGAGCGTGCGTTCGTGCGTGTTCGAATGTGGTTGTTCAGCATTTTGGCAGTTTCGTGACTACTGGGGACGTCGGTTTATTGTTGGTTACTTGGTTGTTTCTGTGAGTACAAGTGATACCCACATGGTCTCTCATTTTCCACTCTGCCGGGAGAATATTGCTAAAAACTTGAATCATCTTCGTTCCTCGCCTGGGATCTATCAATGCTCTAGAGTCTCGACGTTGGCAACATGGGCTCATGAGTGACGAAGTAGAAGTACCGGAGCAGGGCCTCGCCCTCGAGGGGCTGCAGCGGGCGGCCGCAGACGGAGAGGACCGTCAAAGGCACGCCCAGCTTCTCGAGGTGATGGCACAGATTGTGTGCGGTGGAGGACAGGTGCTATCTACCTTAGTTGGAGCAGGGACGGATGCTGCAACGCCATCGTTGGAACATTCTGAAGTTGGCGACGGGAGCCGAGAGGGTGAACGCGTTTCCGCGGAAGATGGCCACTTCGGTGGAAAAGGGAGCGGAGGCTGTGTTGGCGCTCTTGGAGTATGCCGGAGATATGACGGCGTTCTAAATGGAAAAGAAAAAGTCCTGCGGTGGCAGCAAAACCGTAGGCGCCCCCGCTGGCAGTAGCTCGGGGGACAACAAGTCGTGTGAAAATTAACGTGCGCACTCCACTAAGGGGAGGTTGTGGTGGGGCTAGGAGGTGTGAGCATGGGAGACGTATCTGAAATTTTCGCGTGAAGTCGCACGGCGAGCCAGGTTGTGTGCACTCGGTATTCCATGTGGAATGGTTGGGAAAGCCGCGCACGAGATGGGCACACTCGATTACGTTGTGGTAGTGGTCGAGGGAGTGGACGTGGGAGAATCGGTTGCTACTGTAGCAACACTAATAACGAAGGGAGGACATGTCTGCACCGGCAACAAGTCGCGTGACACAGCAGTCGCGTGCACACGACGACAGCAGCAGCAGCAGCAGGAGCAGCAGCAGCGGGAGGTCTGGAACAGCAGCAGCATTAGCAGTCGCAGAAGGTATGCAGCGGCAGCAGCAGCGGGAGGTCGTGAATGGGGCAGGCGTGGTTGGATCGTCCGCTGGATCCCTTTATGGATCTGGCAACACGCAGGGCGAAGGAATAGCGGGTGTTTCTTCTTGCGACGAGGGTAGAAATTCGTGAACTGAATCATAGTACGTACGAGTATGAAATGCGCGGTAATGATGTTCACACTGGATGACACGTACGCAAGTATTATTTGGGGCTTCTTTCTGAATGATACCCCCTTGCCCCCCGCCTTGTAGCTGAAAAGTCGTAATTTTGTATTTGCGTGAAACATGTTACCGACGAATACGATATTCACTGCGCTTCGTTGCGCGCCGTGCTTGATGTAGGCAGGCCCCAAAAAGAGTAACCTGACAAATACCGTACATGACTGTCGCTTGTTTCAACGGTTTGGAGGGAGTCCGAGTCAAGGGTGCATTTATGTTGCGGGAAGATCGTGAAGTGGACAAGACAGGTATCTCGTCAGTAGGGGCTGTTCAGTGATGCGGCTGCTTCGTGGGCGGGAGGTTATGTCTAGTCTACCTGGTGGGTATTCGTCGCAGTAGTTTTCTCTTTTGATTGGATATACATGTCGGTCGAACTACGGTTTTGATCGTACAAATGGAGATATGTCATTTTCGATTGGTTTTGGATACGTTCCGGGTAAAAAACGTTTAACGTGATATATACCGTTTGCGACGTGTAGATGCTAAATTATATGGTAATTATCGTTCTTCCCGGGTGTGCGGTAGATTATATCTAGGATATGTATCGTTCATCGCCGGTTACGGATCTGCGCATGGTATGGAAAATATGTTTTTTATCTCGCGAAGGACGTGAATGGTACGAAGAAGGTATGGTACTGTCTACGGTAGGTTCGTCAAATGGAGATATTATCATTTTCGACTGGGTGTGGATTCGTTCCGGGTAAGTGGTATATGATAGAAACCGCTTGTGACGTGTTAGGGACTACTAAATTACATGGAAGTTATCGTACTTGCCGGGGTAGTAGTGGATGATATATATACGATACAAGGTTTCCCTTCGGGATGTAAGTGACGTGAAATAACGGGGGCGTCGCAAGGCGAAAATCGAGTCACAGATAACACACCTACATAGCTGTTCCTGGCGGAAACGGGAGCCATGGGTTAGGGTATTGCTCGAAGGAAATAGTAACACGAACAGTAGCTTTCGGCAGAAACTGAGCACTACTCTTTCTGTGGTAGATACTACAGTACGACATGCTCGCGGTACCGTGGGTTGACTGCTAGACCACCACAATATACACCACTACCACTACAACGCTGATGATGTAGTACAAGTAGAAGCAGTATGCACTCTGAAAAACACTACCTGGTGCACTACTTCGACTACTGATTATGCTACTACTACCAAGTACGTAGTACTGCTGGATAAACGCTCATGCAATATACAGACAACCTCATGGTAAACAGAGGGGTTAAATAACAACGCGGAGCCATGGGTTGGGGCATGACAGCCATACTGCTACTATTGCGGGTGACCATAGTAAATAGGAGCAAATCTTGCTCATACAAAAATAATAAAAATATAGCTTTTTGTGTGTACCATAAATCAAATTTACTCTGGTCCCCCGTAATACACACCACCACCAGTGTTACGTAGAGGCAGTACAGGTAGAAACAGCATGAAGAAATACTAGCTGGTACACTGCAATACTTACTACTGTTTCTCCTATAATACTCAAACTTCCATACGACGGCGACGTAGCATTTGAGGGTGCATGATGTCAAGGTCTTAGTCCGTTGGGCTAAAGGTAAAAGGTTAACCAATCGCCTACCCAATCTAAGCCTCATAACAATGAGTTAAGGGCGTGACTATTATTATACTGTTACTCTTATTGTACACCACTCCTACTACTACCCAGATAGATGTACCGTAGTAAGGGTAGGAGCAGTGTCATGGTGATAGAAAGTCCGCTTCACCGTTGGTGGTGCCTTCGCGGTATTTTCAAAGTATAACGGTACGCCGCGAGGAATTCAAGCCATCACTGAACTCGGGGGTTGTGTTCCGCAACCGTGGCGAGGCTTTCGACAATTTTTCCGTGTAAGAGCGAGAGGTACTGTCCCCTTTTGTTATCCAGTAATCAGCATATACAGCAGGCACACTATCAAAGCAGCATGCACGCTAAAACCTACCTGGTATTATACAGCTACAACCACTGTTAATAATTATTTTGTGAATGTACAGGCTACTTACGTACAGGTCTTATATACGGTTGAGGGCAACCACTGGCCAGGTACAAGCATCATGCAGAGGTAGACGGACCGAAAGGACCCAGTTTTGTGGCCACGTACGTGCTCATTATGAGGTGCATGATGTACGTTAAAGGGCTACAATAGGTGAAACATATATGACGCTCGACAGACGTGTAATGTTGCTGCAGCTGTGCCAGGTATCTGCTGCTGTATCAGCTGCTCCTGCTGCTGAGGTAGATCAAAAACATGGGATTTCATTTTCTGTGAGATTTTCAACGCGGAGCAAATTAAGCAGTGAAATATCTTATGCTTGTGCGGGATTAATTGTTGTTGACTGCTCGCCACGACTCGCGAGTTCACCGTTAGGTTTCCAAGGCTATTGCACCGAAAAAAAACCAACACCACGATCACTCGATTGCTCGACCGGGTGAACACTGCACACACATACTATACGAACGCTGCTATTGTACTGCTGCTGCTGCGGCTGCTGTTGTGGTGCGCATTGTGGCTGAGCGTTGCTTCTGAAATGCGGAGGAAGTGTGAATTCGTACGAATCGTCGTCCTGCCTCTGGACAGAATCCAATTAATAGCATCTTCCTCAAAAGTATGTATGTGTTCGTTCCTACTCCCTAGGTTGACAGGTATCACGGCTCACACACGTACACACAGAAAAACGCTATCCGTGGCCGTCACAAAAGGGAGTGTTTAGTAAACGACCGTTGCTGTGCCGTGGCTGCCTCTGTAGAGAGCTCGAGGGACGATGTGATCAGACATGATACAGCAAGCAGTAGCAGCAGCAGACAAAAAACTCTTAAATTGTGGGGTCTCCATTGGTCTGAATGCTTCCCCGTCGTTATTTGCCAGAATTCGTGACTGCGGAGGCCCAGAGCGCGCGCCACAGACCTTGGCCGGGGCTCGCATTTGCGCTGTGGTGTACACGCGGGCTCCCTGCGTGCCAGGCAGCCTAGAGCGCGAGAAACGATCCGCGGCCGGACGAGAAAAGTTAAGGATTCCGGAAAAAAGTCAATTTGATACGAAGTAACATGTATCATTTACCACTGGTTACGGATGTCTGAATGGAATGGATTTTTTATTTATCCCGGGGAGGTCGTACTGGTACGGAGTTATAATATCGTCGACTCCACGGTATACGTGGCATTTTTTCGCCTGGAGTTTTGAAATGTGTTCATGATCAAATCAAACAGTCTTTGTGGTAGAGACAGCTCCAGAAGGTGACTGGTGGATCTTATACTTATTATTTTGACGGATTGGCGAGTTAAGAGTACGTGGGTGCACCTTGAGAGGTGTTTTGCAGATGCGGCGGTATTGGCGGACACTGATTTCATTGGTTTTTGCAGGGATTTGTCATTGTACTGCTGTCTATTGGTTGCAGAACTCGGGAGGGAAATTTTATTCATGATGATGTCGTGTCTTCAACGACCAATATTGTATTTCCGAACTTGAAGAATGATAGAAATTTTGTTCGGGAGTTGGAAGACGCATTTTTGTTTGTAAAATTGGGTATGCTTATTCATGATGATTGGTTATCTTACCAACACTATTGTTTTTACAAACTTTAGGGCCCATCTTAAAGAGAAATGTTTTTCGTGTTAGTCGAATAGGAAAAAATTAATTTGACTTGATGTGAATCGAATCGAATTCCCTGAAAAGTATGCCTTTCGGTCCTATCGAGGAATAGCGTATATAAAAAAAACACCGAATAACGCACACGGGTCAACGAACACCTCAGGGCAACCAACGACGCGAGCGACGGCCCGCTTCCTCCCCGGGGGCGCCGCGGTCAGCGGCCGATTCTTTCTGCCGGCACCGATGGCGCCGCGGTCAGCGGCCGATTCTTTCTGCCGGCACCGATGAAGAGGCTATCGCTCTTGGGACATCTTCGGTGGCTGGCGCAGCCCCGAAGCCCCACGCAGGCCGCAGCGACGGAGATACAGCGATCGACTTCCTGAGCGAAGTCGTGACCTGGTCGGTGCTCGTGTGGTTTGCGAGGCAAAGAGGGATGGAAAACTGGTTTTGCGACGGCCTTGTGAGTTTTGAGGCGCCGCGGATGATCTACTCTGAACTAGGCGCTGTCGGACCTCGCACTGCGGCTGCTCTGGTGACCCTGTCTCTCCGGAATTGTGTATCTCAGCTGTGAAGCAGTCGACGACAAGGCTCAAGTTTGCGTGGTTTACTTCGGTTTCAGGAACATGCCACGTCGAGTTTGACAAACTCCCCAAATTGAATAACACGAAGAGCAAAAGAAGTCCCAAAATACTTCTTCCAGTCGAATTCATTTTTTCTCGTTTTATTTATTTCAAACATCAAAAGGCCTGCGTGGTGATTTACTTTTAGACCAATCAGATCCAAAATCAAATCAAAGTAAAAAAATATTGGCGGAGAGAAATCCAAAATAGTTTCTCGGTAAGATAGGCCCTTAAGGGTGATGAACCACAACACGGGTGAAGAAGTCTAGATTGACGAGAAGGAAGATGAAGAATTTCATGGAAGAAGGAAAACTGGAGAGTTGAACCATAAACAAGGAGTTTTTTTTTGTTCTGACCACAAACGAACATTGTCTCGAGAATGGTAAGCGCCGGGAAAACTCCATAGGGAAATATATTTCGTTTCTCGCGTTACCCCTACAACCTGACAATTTAGATTTTGGGAGTAGGGGGCACAGGGAGACAGACGTGTGTCCCGGGGAACGGGGCTCCTCACGAGCTCTCTAAATGTGTCCCGGGGAACGGGGTTCTCACGAGCTCTTTAAAATATGTATCGCTCTAAATTGTTTGTTTTGACAGCATTAAGGGGACGCCGGCACCCAAGCGTCCCCTGGTCCCCGGGTATCCTGTCAGTCTGATCTCTATATGTTTTATCGGAATAGACAAAAACATCACTATCTCAACACGCTTCGTCTAGAACTTCGACTGGTTTGTGCTGGGCGGAGGGCGACGATGACTTGCAAGAGGTTCATCACACCAGCTTATTTGTCCCTCGAGATTGATCCCCCGCAGGTTCTCAACAGGGGCCTACACCTCGACTACGAGGTGCAACAGGTGTAGAAATTGGTCGACATTTGGGCAGCACAAAAAGAGATAAAAACCCTCCCCCAACTGAACGTTTGCATTTCACTTGCGGACCGCTTCGTCTCTTCACAAGAATCTACAACCAGCGAAATCGAGGGATGCTCGTGATGGAGTCTGCCAGGGCGTCGGGTGCGCCAGGCGGCAGTCGTAGGCAGCGAGAAACATCTCACGAGGTGTTTTCGTGTTTTCGAAGTTGCGAGCGAGTAGCACAAAAAACTCGCCAAGACGCTAAGATTTTTCATTTCATGCAAGGGAGCATAGCACAATATCTACATCACTGATGAAGAAATGGCCTTCACTAGAAGATTGTTGTTGTTCAGGCGGACGATCTATCGCATAGAGAGTCGTCGTCGAAGATGCTGCTGGGCCCAAAATTACGTTACCATAATGAGCAGTAAGTTGTTGGGCTCAAAACAGTGCAAGCATGGGCTAAACAGCTCAGGACTCTCGTATAGTTGCGTCAACCATTCTTCAACCACGGAATGCAGATCGTAGGTGCAAATCTCCCACTCTAATTCCAAGTCGTATGCAAATGTTGGCGAAACGCCTACACGCGGGTGCTTGACGACGCATTCCTGAGCGTGCCAGCGTCCCCTTATGCCGTTGCAAAGGCGATCTGCATTAGGTTCATACGGGAGTGAGAAGTTTTCGCCTGTATGGAACAGGTTTCCTCTTTGGACTATAGTCTATTTAGGTTAAGGAGATGGGTTTTGTTCTATGATCTTGAAAGCTTTTTTGCCGAAAACCCAGTGAGTGTGTTCGAATATAGTAGTTCAGCATCAGGGAGTGTGCGTTCATGTGTATTCACATGTGGTTGTTCAGCATTTTGGCAGTTTCATGACTATTCGAAATATCGGTTTATCATAGAATACCAGGTACATGGTGGTTGTTTATAAGAGTACATGTGATGCTCACGGGATCCCTTATTCTGTCTCTACTCTGCCGGGAGAAGAATGCAACAAACCTGAATCAAATTCTTTCGTCGCCTGGAATTTATCATCGTTGCTCATCGCCACTACCCTTTTCCCGGTGTATGACGCAATTTTGGACTACCACGTAGCCTTGCACTGTTATTTCGTCGCGCCCTGCCTCACCGTGGCAACCGTTTGCTCATCGCTTGCCGCACATGAAAATAAAACCTCTAGCCGCGACATCTAATCACTACATCGCGGATGAAATATGGCCCCTGCATTGTGGTTTCGTGGCGCCCCGACCCCCACTGGTAACCTGCGTTGGCTCATTCCCACTACCCGTTTCCCGGTGTGCTCCACATTATGCACTGCCGTGTATGCTTGCACCGTGATCTCGTCGCGCCCCGACTCACCGATGTTTGCTCATCGCCTGCTACACATGAAAATGAAAACACTGGCTACGATATCTTACCACCGCATCGTGGTCGAGATATCCCCCCTGCACTGTGGTTTCGGCGCGCTGAGCGTCACTGGAAACTTGCTTTTGCTCGTCGTCACTACGCGTTTCTCGGTGTACAACGCATTTTTGCACTGCCGCTTACCCCGGCTGCTGGTACAGAATTTTGCATGCGAATCGCTTGCCCGTACTACACGGTGTCTGACGCTCCCAATCAGCCGGGGCGATCGTACATGGTTTTCGTTCCGTCCTGCTTATTTGAACTACACTTGAATCGTCAGACTACCTACGCCGCGGCAGCCGCGGCTATCAATCACCGTAACAGCCTTAGATTTCACTCGTGTTACCCCTAGCATCGCATTCATAGTGGCAGCAGCAACGCGTACGAGAGCAGATGTTTTCCTCGGGGGTGACCTGCTCCGTTATGGTCAACGAGTACGAGGCACATTGATACACTACTACAGGAAGATATGCATCAATCATAGTACGCACGGCGGTAATACATATCAATATAGTAAGACAGTACGGTCTCCGATCTATACGCTGCAGCAGCGTCTTTGACATGCAGCAGTGAAGCATCAGCGGAGCAGCAGCCGCCTCAGCGGCAGACACATGTAGGCGGGGAAGATGCGCGTACATGGACGTACACACACAGCGCAGAGAATACCTCCATGGCGACCCTGCTGGTGCGTTTATCGTCTTGTATTACGACGCTAGCATACTACTAGCAGGAATCGTAACGGAGGCGCTCTACGATAGAAGTATCACATTTCGGGGGGAAACGTTCCTGAACCACTACGGCGTCCTCACCGGGCGCCAGCTGAAGGATGAGTATGTAACTTGTTCTCTATCTTCTTGGACATCTCACGTAAGTACGTACACGTACGAGATGCGTAGAGCATCAACCGTATGTATATATATATGCATCTTCCCATTGAATTCCGCATGATACCTTGGGGGGACATAGGAGCCTCAGACATGGTAGGGTAAATCTATACGGTAGAACCCCTCTTCAAACACTTATTATCACCCAGTAGTGTCTTACTTGCCGTGTAGTATGCATGATTTGTCCCCATATCAATGATTCGCGGCTCAAAGGGGCAATGATTCATGGCCCAAACGGTAAGAGTATTCCAACACGTACTCGAATATTTACCCCAATCCCTCCTACTCCGCTTTCTAGCCGCCCGAGCATCATCGTTTTGGGATTATTTATATCCCCGTTTTTGTCGGGGGTTTTTTTCGGACTACACTTCACGTTTTGAAAGGACACATGACTCAAAATTATAGCCAAAAGAGTTTATGAAAGAGCGCGTTGGTTCGTGGGCTCGTATCCACTCAGTTTACCGACGCTTTTGTTCGCTGGCGGAGCGTGCATCCCACAAACGAACTTTCTCTTCCCCCTGGACCGAAGCACCATGGGCCTTTGTATCTGGATTCGCTTTCTCCTTGATATTTTTTCCGTCTGCGACCGACTCCCAGCGCGTATGGGCGTGATGGCAGAAGAACCATCTTTCGAAAGACGAACGGTCGTTCGTCTCGTGGCAGAACGACGCCCGCGAGTAGGCGGAGCCCACTGTTGAGTATGTAGCTACGTAAGAACTTCATAGTGGCGCCTCGTGCGGATGTTGAGGTGCGCGCCGACACCGTCGAGGTTATGATCGGAATCCCCAACCAATGAAGTCGGGCAGCCCTGTTCATTTGTTTCCGAAACTATTCACCTAATGACAATATGCTGCAATTAATGCGAAGATAGGTTCCGAGGCTACGAAATCTATCAGGAACCCTCTCGATCATTAAAAGACAAACGGGCGATTCATTGTCGCCCAAAGTGGTACGGTCCGGTAGAACAACGATATGGACGTCGCGTTCCAGCATGCTAGATACGCCTAGTACACGTCGTCAGAGAT
The DNA here is from genome assembly GCA_031763025.1 of Macrocystis pyrifera. Lineage (NCBI taxonomy): Eukaryota > Phaeophyceae > Laminariales > Laminariaceae > Macrocystis > Macrocystis pyrifera. Next base: position 7,036,147 of record JASSKH010000025.1, read on the forward strand.
ATCATGCCATGACTGGTTGCTGTCGGGAGAAGCGCACCGCGGCGGACAATGGTGTCAATCCATGCACAAAACACGAACCACGTTTGTCAAAAAGTACAACAACAGACGTGCATGATGAACACGATCCGAACGGGTCAACCGACACCAGCTGGTTATCATCGCTGACCGACTCGAAAAATCAGAAACCACGGGTCTACGGACCTACACTCTTGGATGTACTTCGTGGTGTGTTCCTTGTACCAGAATTTCGCATGTGATGCCGTACAAGTTTCGCAGTATATTATGTACATCTATTGATTTCACGTAGAGATGATTGATCAGAAGGATGACATGAGGGGCAGTCAGACATGCCGTCAATGAGCTGACGATCCGTGGTCAATGAAATTCAATCCAGATAGGTGTGTGTTATAAGGGTTACCCTGGGCTGTGTAATAGATCTATATTTTACCTCTACAGCTCAGTAGGTAACACCCTCACAGTTGGCGTCGTCGACAGGACATGGTTTCCATCCTCACGTCGAACCTTTCTTTTACAGAAACGCTTGCGCGTGCCTATAAAACAAAACACATCTCCCTGGTTCCCCAGGAAATTAAACGAAGCGGGTAGGTCAGCGTACAGACGTATACGGTTCTGACCCCCCAAAGATCCCGCCATGCAGAGGCGGGGAGAGTGTTATAAGGGGCTGGGTAATCGATCGATCATTTACCTCTATAGCTCACTAGGTAACACCGCTACCACCTAGGTCGAGTGTGGTGATGGGGATTCATTTCGAGCCTGGTATACTGCATCTACCTATCCGTTCGGGTATTCCTTGAGGAGGAAACACCAACCAAAACGATGATCGGGTTCAGTTGATGTTCCCTTTCTTTCCAGTTTCCACTAAGACGAACGTTTCGTGGACGTCAGACGTTCAATGAAAAGCAAAAATAACAATCTAGGTGACTGGACATGGCGTGTCGTTAGGCCTGTGAACGCTTTCGCTGGAAAGCATGACGGCAGGTACGGTGGGCGTTAACACAGCATAAATCACACAAAGCAAATCAAGCTGATGAAGTATGAGACGTGTCCGAACTTTCAATGTAACGCATTGCCCGACTTACACTCAGGACGGCGATATTTCCACTGCGCGCTCTTTACCTAGACGGATGATACGATCGCCCGTCTGATGTGTTTGACAGCATTTTAAGGGGGGCCAATTTCCGCACAAACGAAGCCCCCTCGCCCTCCGTCCCGACACCCTAGGAATCTCGAGCGGCGATGTCGGTGGCTGGGACTTCTCTCAAGCTGATCGTTATCTGTTCGGCATCGGTCACCATATCATCGGGCATCAATGCAGCATGTTCAACCGGCACCAGGGTTTACGCCCTGACCGTCTGGAGCGGGCACTGGCTCGATGGGCTCGTGATGAGATGAACTGGTGACAGCGAAGACCATACCATCCCACCAGAGTTTAACGAGGATCCCGGAGGGCAACCAGCAGCAAGTATATGCGGGGGCACTAGAGGCGTGCAGAGTATGGAATGGGGAGTGCCGCAAGATTTCTCCCTTATTGTCTACCTCAACATCACATGTCTGGACAACCAAACCGACCATTTCGCAAACGGGTGAGCAGGTGGAAGGCAACCTAGGCCAGGGGCGCTTAAATGGAATGGAGCTGTCGTAAACAGTATGGGCAGTGTACGACGCATGGGAGTGATCAGCGAGCGGTGGGGTGGTGTATCCAATCAAACGTATAGGAAAGGCACACACATCAGGCCTGCTCGATCGGCACGCAGTTGTAACTGAAACCAAAGTACCTGGTATACCCGAGGAGTAAGAAAACAAGCGAGGTAGTGGAGCCATGACCGCCACCATGTTGGCAGCGGAAATAAACCAGCCGGTTGAGATTTTTTGTCCGAAGTAGAAATAAAACATGTTTATTCTTGGTATACTTGAACATTGATTTATTAGTCCCCGGTCGTCTGGTGGTACCTTCGTATACTGCTAGTGTTTATTTACGGTATTCGGTCCCTTGGTGGGCCTGATGTTTTTAGTTTATGTGCAAATATATATATATTAAAAAAACGAAATCAACTGCTTAGAGCGCCTAACCGCGTGGGTTGGGGCATTTCTATGCGAAAGGACGAGGGACGAAAGGGACGAAGTATTATCGAGTCAAAAATGCAAGTCACGGGTCGAAGTGGGGAGGAGAAAGTTCTGGTCGCTCACAACCCAGATGGGTTCGTCACTGTTCTCGAGCGCCTGCTGATGGCCATTATCATCCAAGGACATGTCCCCTGCTTCTTTCTTGCTCTTAAACAATATTCAGCAAAGACAGGAACAACATGAAATATTTCGATAAGAATCAAATAAGAAAACGGTCTTCTCGTAATAGCTTTTCGAAATATGCAATCTGGTATCTAGAATATCACCGTCCCCTACATAGGGCGATATGATGAAAATCTAAATTTGAAGTTCCGTGCGAATAAAATACATCATGCATCCGAAGTCGAACCCCTTCACAAGGTGTGTCGTGGATAGCAGGCAACGTTGATGTGTTCTTTTAATCAAAACTCCAGATTCTAGATTCCATATCCAGTAGTCTTTATCCGGGCTTAACGGAGAAGAAGAAAATTCGGTAAAACCAGAAAACCAAACGAACACAGGAAAAATACCCGAACACAAAAACGTTCAGGGTGAACATTTTTCGAAAGCGACAAGCCTGTTACATTTTGGTTGTCAAGAATCGTATTTAAGTATCACGCGAAGAAACCTACATTAACTGATCAATGCAGCAGCGATTGTATACCGGTCACGCTATTACCGGCCGGCCAAAGCTCTGTGGTACTCACACAATGACAGCAACACTCATGTTCATTGTGTGAAAGTCATCTTAGAATTGCCGCTGCACGGGTAAACAGGACGCATTGACAGAGATAAAATGTATTGGGCGGATGCAGCGTGATCAGGGTGGATTCGAAAGACTCATTTTGAAGTGCACCTACAAACATTAGTAAGAATGGTGCACGAACATTTCGTAGTATTAGCCAGTATGGTTGACTCCTCCACTTGCTGAGGTCGCTAGGGGAAAATCGCGTATACAAAAAACTGTCAATATATAGAAACGGCGTGGCTGTCGGTTCCTGCGAACAGTTACGTCGATGGGATAGGGTTTCACAATGTCCTAATCGCAGAAGCCCTCGGAAACAAAATATTACCGCTTCCAAGTAAACCTCGCCTCGGTCGGGTGACGAAATTTTGTTTCCGGCCGAACCACAAGCCGCATGATTACAACCTCCGTGATTTACAAGACAATAAATCAGGAGGCAAGTGCCTGGTATATACTGTAGGTTATATTGGTACTGACTTTCAAATCGTTCTGTTGCGGTACCGCCCGAACTGCTGGATGGGGGTTTCGGGAACTCTTCTGTTGATAAGAGCCTTGCCCCTCAGCGCCAGATGAGTTTCAAAATGTCCAAACCCGGTGGCTAGGTCCATGCTTGTTTCTGGTGTAGGTGGTTCTTCAACGACCGCAGATATGTCGACCTTTACAGCAGGTATTTGGATTGCTATACCACAACCACTACAGTGGTGCCGTTCTCTTGCGTGCTGGTTCTGCGGTGCATATTTGACTCCAGATCTTGATGTGTTCCGTTTTGTAACCACGGCTACCGTAGACATCAGGAAAAAGACTTTAGGTTAAAACAACATCCGTCTTCTATGGCTCTGAAGCGTATGTTTCTACCTCGCGTTCTGTTTCCGAGCGTTTTGTTTTCCCTCGCAGTAAATCATATGATATCTGGAACATAACAAGCAATCGCACCGTCTCCTGCGAGGAAGAGAAGTTCGTGCAAGGCATTACTTACACCCTGGCCTACCTGGAAGACGGCTTTTACCCGTACGTCTTCACCAGCTTGGGGTTCATATGCACGTCTTCCACACTCGGTGAGTGCGCAGGACGACTGATATGGTCGCTGGCGCACGAAGGTTTTGGAGGGGCATGGAAGCTTAGACTCATCTCGTGGCAGGCGGAGGCATTTTTTTCCTTCTGAGGCAGCATTTGGTGACCGGTTGAGCTCATCGAGTTAGCAACTGTTAGTATATTGGTTCGTATGATACTTATAGCAGACAATATTTGTTATGGGACTAGCTCATAGGAATGCTGGCCTGGATGCGCAAACAAAAATCTCTCACGACATGTTTCGGGTGATATATTGAGCTCCTAGTGCGAGGAGCGCATACAATTCGGCAGCACCGCTACCATGGTATCGCTGTTCTCGTGACGTTTTATGAGCTCATTGACGCCAAAGCACCTAGCCATGAGATACCTTTGCACGTGAAACCCGAGGAAGAACACACAACCGTGTCTGACGCCCTCAAGGCGCTGGTGCTTGAACCTCGCACGTGAAAAAAGCCGATCTACCGAGTTCGAGACGCACGAAACGGGCCTTCTATCCTGTCCAAAGCTGGCTTGGAGAAAGCGTTTAGCACTTTCGCGCACTATTTCACGCGAGACGGCGAGGGAGGAAACTGTGTTGAACTCATGGCACCAGAATCCGTAAGGCGGGGAAGAGGGGGGAATGCCCGTTATGTGGCCCAAGATCTGAGATACGAAACGGGAAGGAGCTGGACAAGTAGAATATATGGGTAGGAACAACCAGAACGCATATACACTCGCCTAGTCATACGGTAAACTACAACATGTCGTACCAGGTAAACACACATTTGTGAGTAGTAATCCAACCATATCGAGTAGTTTCTCGGTTCCACGAGGAGCGTCACTCATAAATACTTCGGTCAAATGTACCAAGCGTACCTCTGTGTTGTCACGCGCTTCCTGAATGGACAAACGTACGTCTAGATTGAATCACGGCGTTTATTACTTATAGTTTCTTGTGAAAGCTCTCTTAAAATACTTATTTTTTTCCTTGGAGGTTACAAGGTGCGTGACTTGTGGGACCCTTTTTTCGAATTAGTTTGCGGCAGGGGTGCACTGAAATGCTTCGAAGGCCTCCCCACTTGACGAGCTTCCCACCCGGCAAAACGACTGACGTTTCAGAGATGCTGTACACTTAACCCGATGATTCAAGCATTCCGTCAGACAAAAAGTTTGACATCAGGAATTCAAGCCAGTTTTAGTGTTTTAGACTGCACACACTTTCGGTGCCGTCATGTCCAGGGGGTTATGGACAAGGTGGTTTTGTGTTCTGTTTTTTTGTTAGTCAGTTATCTTAGGTGCTAGGGTTGTTTAGAACGTTGCATTCTGGGGTCCTAGACATCTAGCGAAAACAAACCCCTAAACCGGCACCTCTTCCGTTACAATCTCGCCAGATTAGCACGGAAGGTGTGTCCGGAGTTGTAGGGTCTAATGCAAAAACACCGCGTGAACGTCTACCTAAGCTTGTGCAGGAATAAAAAGGCATTTTGTGGTATTTTTCTACACGGTATGAAATCAACTTTTAGCGTTAACTTTTAATCCATATTGTTGATCTTACGCACTCAATTCTGCGACTATTTTGCGCAGTCTCTATTTGCAGAGGTGCTTCGGAGTATCTGGAACCAAATATTTTAGGAAACAACAAGAACGAAACAAATGGTCTCTTCGGAAACGTCTGACTATTGTTGACCATTCTGAAAGCTTGTGGTGATACAGTTTCGCCGCTAGCGCAAACCTAATTATGCCCTGAACAAAGCACGCAGAGAGCTATGCCCATCGCTTCCGTTGTTCATTACGGTCAGTAGGATACCCAGTATGTGATGTTCGAGTGGCTAGAGCATGCGGCATTCGTGGCAGACGCAATTCAAGGCCATTCGTTTCGATCACGATTTATGTACATAACGAGTACAATGTTAATCTAAGGCACAGCTAGAGCGGGTGCTAGGAGGACCCATTATCATGCATGTCGGTAGTCGTATGACCATACACCCTCGCACCCCTAAAATGCCTGGACAGAGCACGTCTAGCTTTCACCGACCAGGTAGACGATACTTGCACCAATCTCGAAACACCGATAGAGGAGCGGGGAGTATGACGCCCAAATTTTCACGTTCGCGTTCACGGCAGTCGGGCGAGTGAGTCCTTGCCTCACTTACAACTGACCGAACATTTGTTTGTTTGTTGTCGCAGAATAGTCAACAATCCCATGACGGTGCACATTTCGAAAGTTAAACGACCGAAGACTTTCAGAACTCTGTGTCCATAATCAACGTGATCCCTCGGCTGATCGGCTCTGAGCGGCTGAAAATAATATACGTGGAAAGGACCCCCCTCAACCGTAACACCAGTCATATTGCTGGGTTCCTCCGACGTTGGGTACCGGTAGTTGGTCAGTTGGGGAGGCCGGCCGATACATTTTGCTTGATTGGGCCGACATAGGAAATAAAAACTAGCCTTCAAAGTAGTTCCGGTAGCATCGCACTCGGGGCCACCCACCGACCATGCTATACGACGTGCAGAATATTGTTTCGCGCCTATATTCGTTTAAATAATACCAAGTTGAGAAGATCCTGACCGCCGATGACCAACCCTAAACGCACCCAGATGCAATCTGCACGGACTGCGGCGACGACACAGTGCTCAAGAGCGATGAAGATCAGCCGGAATACTGCGAGCTACCCACCTGCTCAGAGACGGAGTGCTGCGAACCAAAGGGTAAGTTGCGTCGAGCGTGCAACTGCGGTAGGCACGGTAGGAGCATGTAGCGCGCACTGTTCACGAGGATCTGACCTTGAGGAGCTCTGTTTCTCCCTCAACGCCATACGCTTTGAAAAACCATGGTAACTTCAGTCCGATAAATCGACCATGTTTACCTTGTGTACGGTCAAGTACACGAAATTTTCAGTTGTCGAATATATGTGTACCGTAACATGCACTCAGATACACGTCGAACACGAAATACATTGGGTGGTCACGTGTAACGCGTGCCGCACTAACGCGTGCCCGCAGTGTTCAATCTGGGCATAGGCGCACATTTATATAGCGATGTACCTTGAGATACACACCGGTATTGGCAATTACGCTGGGTACTATTGGTCGTGGGTGGAAATATTGTAACCAGGACGATCTCGTTGATATTTGGTACAGTTATTTCGTGTTTGACATCCTCTGACTTGCGGTGTACAACTAGAGAGCGCGTAATTACACAAAATAACCGCGTGTTCTCTGAGTCTTCGTCCGTCGCCGAAAGTGCCAGAAAGCGAGTTGGCAAACATGGATGAAAATCGACGAGTGCATCACGAGACAAGTGTTGACTATGTGATTTTACGAAAATCCATACAGAATCGTGTTTTCATTTAACAGCTACCAGGTATGCACCTGTGCTCAGCGAGAAACGCACGCTTTAACGCATTTAAGGGGCTAGTCTCAAGTTTGACAAAACAATACGCCGCGGGCCTTAGAAAATCAACCAGATTGTTAATTTATGTCACGTACGGTAGTGGGAAGGCTCAAGCTATGCGCGATAAACGAAGACCAGTACCGGCAGGAAACAATGACGATATTGGTAGTCAACTGATTGCTCAGAATACATCTGGAGGTCAACACCTCCTAAGCGATTCTGTTAAACCATAGAGTGATGTCCGTCACAAAACATGCACGTACCAGGAACCAAACCCTGTAAGTTCATACTCGTCACCACGAACTGCCTTGACTCATGATATTGCAAATGATTCATTCAACGTCCTCAGCTTATTCTCTAACCGCCCGGAGCCGCGGTTGATGTATCTCTCGCCTGCATCATCCGCAGACGACGAAGAATGTGAATCCACGACGACCACCGTCATAATCGGCATCATTACCTCCGTAGTTGCCGCCATGATCATATCGGCTGGCGCGTGGATGCACAAGAAGTTCAGGCAGAGGAACGATACCGCCGATGGGGTCGCGGTGTTCGCCGTAGAGGACCCAACAGGGGTGAACTAAAGTTCGGGCTGGTACTAGCAGACGCGCCAATCGTTGAAAACCCTGATTATTCTTCATAGGGGACTCGTCTAACGTCTCATACCGTCCACGGTCTTCGCAGAGCTGAGGGTTTGCCACGTCGTGCCCTGAGCAATTGCCGAGAATATCTCGTCAAACATATACGGTAGAGGCTTGTCATACTCTAGGATTGTGTAAAGTAAAAGGTAATTTCCAACTTGAAAAGCTGTGTGCGTTTACTGCACTAGGAAAAAAACCGAATCCAAGGATTATGGACGGGGGCTGACACGGCGGACGGAGTATATTGGGGCAATGCCGCGGTGAGGGGGTCATTAGTAAGCCGAAACGTTTTTCTATTGACGAAGGTACTTCGTATTGTATCCTGTTTATCTTGATTTCGCGAGACGATCTACTTGTCCCATGGTAAGGCTTGCAGGTTTCGGCTCAAGTTTTTCTGGTCGGTGGAGTTCCTCGAGCGACCAACCACCAGTTCTGTACGATACTCTTACTAAAGTAGTATATCACTCTTAGGACACTGTAGTGCACAGCAATTTTGGCCGGGTTGCGCAAACAAACGTCTTCGCAACCGTGCGTCGGGTGACATACGGAGTTCCTCATGTGTGAAGCTCAGAAAAAGATGACACCACCCTTACCGTCCGTCGCATTGCTCGATCGTCGAAACTTGCACGGCTATTCATCCGGCTAGGCGTACTGTTTTTCTCGGGGAATTAGTTTGATCGAAGTAGCTCTCTGCGTGCGAGGTGCTCCGTGCAGGGATTAGTTGCAGCCCGGCCGTTTAATAAGACGCATCCATTCGCTTTCCGAACGTGATGATAACTATGATTTGGAGCCCCTGACTTTACATCGAGTCAGAAATGAGGGTATGAGTCATGGACGGAAAGACCCCGACAGGAGCGTATATCCCCCATTCCCGTTCTGAACTATCAGGTAAAAGCAGAGCAGCCCAAGATTGACGCATTTTTTGTTGTATTGTTCGCGAGCAGCAACGCTGTACCCTACGCGCGGGGCAACTGGTGATACGACCGCCCCGAAGTCAGATAAAAGCGATGAGACACGGGAGTTGGTGGGGCGCTGTGTCGGAACCAGAGAAGCAAGCCTGACGAGGGTATAAATGCGGGTCATACATTTCGACCCAATCTCCGCACTGTTTTATTCACAGCGGAATCTGCAATTCGTATTTGCGTGTTTCACGTGTGGCCTCCCCGGGAGAGCAATTGGCCACGAGTTCCGTAGGCTTACACAGTATCGTAGATTTGCCCACATGGACCATGTCGGAGGCGAGCATACTACTACATGCGTGTGTGTGGCCGAATGTATTGGTCGAGCTTACGGCGATACGAATATGAGCACCGTGATAACCAGAGTTGTATATAGCACCGGCGTCCCCGGTAGATGGTAGGTGGTCCGCGTGCCTATTCTCTAGGTTTACCTAGGGTTGTCTGCAAGCAAAATTGATTTCCTGTCGTAAAGGAAAAACGCCAAAAAACGGTACACCAGTGCTTTTTCGCCAGTTTACGGTACAAAAGTTCAAAGCAGGAAATCAGGGTACACCAAACCCAAGTTAGATGACGATTTCGGTCAAGGTATACCGTTCTATGGCGAAACACCCATGTCCATCCGCGCCTCACTTGCCAAAATGCCCAAAAAAAACGGTACACCATGGTATTTTTGACAGTTTTTGTCACGAAAAAGTAAAACGCGGTGATCAGGGCACTTCAAACCCAAGTTATATGATGTTTTCTGTCAAGGTACACCGTTTTCTGGTAAAAAATACAATATCCCGGTACAGCTTATAATTCCGAACAAAACCGCTTTCGTGAAGACATCGCCTTCTTGTACTCGTCTTCATACGAACAAACCAGGTACGAGAAAAACGTATACAAGTGGCCACTGGAGCATCTTGAGAGCGTACTCTGGTAGACCTTTAGTAAAAACACCTTGAGTCATAAATCTCAATGTCTATCATTGCCCAGCGTGAACGTTCACAACGTCCCCAGATTTTTAAATGTACGCGTCACGATGTACTTAGGTTCGGAAACGTAGCAGGTCAAGGTGCTGTGTTTTTTTGTTATACGGCTGACAGCACAACAAAAATCGAAATCGAATCGAGAAACATACCGCAAAATGAAAAACGACAAAAACAAAGCAAAATCATGAAATCTGGACATAAAAACGAAACACGAAAACATACCAGAATTGATCTGGGGAAAATTATATGTACGCGAGAAAAAGTTTAATTAAATTAGAGAAGACAACATAGTTAGTGCAGTGCATACGCCCACAACAACACCAACTCACGACTTGTTGTATGGTCAACAATGTAATGTTTTCCCCTGTAAATATACATTTTCTGGTCTCCCTCGCAGTTATACACTGCACAAAACCGACACCATGTTCGACCCATGCTCTACACGCAAAAATCACCCAAAACGTACGTTCAAATTATGCAAAACATATGAAACTTTGGTACATACCACGTTCGGGGAGGAAGAATGGTTTGTACTATTTTCGTACTTTTAAAAATAAATCTGCGTTATTTCTGCAATAAACGAAAAGTTGCCAAAAATAACACTACAAACATTTTGATAAAAAAATGCGATCTACAAAAAACTCACCTCTTGTACGCTGCAAACATCATTGTTGCAGATGCATACCTGGTAGACGGCATTTCCCAGTTCAACTGCACCGATTATCAACTTCATCCCCCTCTTCCCCATCCATTCTTCTCTAACATGCCAACGATTCAGTAACCCTGCACAAGCCCGAGATTTCCTTGGTTCAATATTCCATGTTATATTTCGTCAATGTATCATACATACAACAACAACATAGATACAAACAACAGTATATGCAACTAATGAAAAATGTCTCGTACGTGTTGGAGAAAAAAAAACTCAAACAATCGTTGCAAAAACATCCACAAACCTTGCGACACCGTCACATGTAACTAAAAGTTCACGACAGGACGTCTCGCAATCGAGGTGCATTTGTTACGTTACGCACGAGTTGCGGTGTACGTTTTTGCGGTCGCCGCAACGTGCTATGGTTGTGGTTTCGCCACAACGTCCCGCAACGTACCCAAGTGGCCACTTGTGTAGCTCATCTTCCTGAAGACTTTTCGCTTCGTTTCATGCGCGTGCGTGTTCTCAGCGCACGGCACCACGGGCGAGCCCGGCGCCGTCGCGGGTGTCAGCGGGTGCTGGCGGGTAAAGGGGGGGTTGCAAGAAGCGCGGTCGCCGTTTTCATGGTTAGGCGTCGTGTGTGTGCCTCGAGACACGTGGGAAGCACGAATGGGCTCTGCCTGGCCTCCTTGTGAGCCTTCGCTTGTACCATATTCGAGATATATGAAGAGTCGTTTTAAAAAAAAAAAAAAAAAAATCCAGCGGTGCTTATTTTTGCGACCAACCAGAGTTTAGACCAAGAGTGATACAGTCTGAGCACCAACTTTATCCAGCTGGCGAACAAGGGCCACGGTGAGCACCGGGCTTCACGCGAGGCGGGCAACAGGGCTCACTGTGGCAGAGGGGGAAGACAACTAACCCGGACCGAATATGTGGTGAAGTGGTCGCGAGACGGCGGGCGGCGTACCCAGCTAAGTGAGAAGCTCTGCTGTTCGTTGTTTTCGCTTTTTGACCGGTGCAAGGTGTTCCAACCAGGCAGAAAAGTATTACATGAGAGGGAACGGGGATGTTTTTTCTTTCCGCGCTTTTTAGTAGTTGCTGATACGAATAAACTGCACGCGGATCCCAGTGAGATCCTGCACATAGCAAACGGGGCTTCGCCGCAGCATGAGCTTCGACGTTGATCATTTGTAACCAAGCGAAGTATGTCGGTCTATTCAAGCTTTCTAAACGATAAGCGAGCCAAAGTGCAGATGGGCAACGGCATTGCGCAGAACAACTTACGGATTAACAGGTGTGTCCTCGCCGCCTCTGCCAGCCCGCTGAGATCGATATCCATCGGTCCTAAACCAGCCAACTTACAACATGAACAGAGTACGCATCCGGCTATCAGAAGATTGGAATCATCAACCATGTGTTATGATACTGCCTTGCCTGTCAGTCACAGTATTGCGTCATGTTCTACTCATTAAGCAGTATTATAGGTAGCGTTGTCTCCACAAAGGGTTTTTCCGTAGATATACGCAGCCACAGCAGCAGTGCATCATATTTTGTGCTGTTTGTTGTTGTACGAAGCACGTAGTAGTAGTAGAAGCGAGCGCGATCATTCAACTAATTATTATACCAGGTATCTATCGTCTTCCCCACTCCTCTGCTGCTGATTATATTAGGCAATACATCAACGCGATGAGCATTATTACGCAGCGATCCACAGCGTGGACACCCGCATCGGTACACAACACAGCAATAGACCCGACAAAGTGGAGCAGCAGCTGAGACAAACTAACGAACCCAGGATACCCGTATCTAGCGTAATATCATGCACCGCGACGGACAGCATGCCAAATAAACGGCCTGTTGTTGATGATGCTGTTGTAACGCTCGAAAAAAAGCGATGTCACGAGTCGGGAGTCACGAGACGGCAGCAGCAGCAGCAACTACTCGTAAGAGCTTTGGCCGCCGAAAGCTTTTAACTTTTGCAGCTGCTGCTGCTGAGCAGCGGCTTAGCTGCTGACTGCCGCTGACTGCGGGGAACTTTTTGTGCAGCTAGCTGCTCGCTGGTGCTTCAGAAGCTGCCGCTGAGCTATGGCCGCCGAGAGTTTATCCCAGCGAGCTTTGCCCGCGATCGACAAATATTTGCTTTTTCAGGTTGTCGCGCGACGGCAAACTCTTAATCAAGCGACAGCGAGGGACCGCACCACCACCACAACAAGTAGCTATTCATAGCTACTCCTGAGCAGTAGCTTTTACTGGGCAGCAGCTCCTCTGAGGAGTAGCTCAGCTGCCGTCTGCCGTTGACTGGGGAGATTTTACTTTTTGTGGCTAGCTGCTGCTTCTGCTGCTGAGCTCTGGCCGCCCAAAGTTTTGGCCGTCAACAGATGCATGAGCGACTACAGAAAGAGAGAGACAGCACCGCCACAACAACAAGTAGCTGCTGTCGTCGCGATCACAGACAACCGGCCGAGATCGCCTGGTACCTACTACAGGCACGATGGTGATAGCTTCCGACAGGCCGACTGAATTAAAGTTGTATAATTTATTAGCTTCATTATTCGAAGAACAATATCGAATGCTGACTTATTAATAGGCAGACTTGAAAGAGTCAGAAGAATTATTTCCAAAAAATAAAAGGCCGACTGCGACAAAAGAGTTAAACGGCCCACGACAACAACGGCCTACAACAACAAAGAAAGACAGACAACCTAGCCTTCTACACCAGGTCGAGACAAGACTACAACAGTGATACTACTGAGGTTGTTCGAATGTGCTTGTTCAGTATTTTGACGGTTTCATGACTATTCGGGATATTGGCTTTTTATGGGTCACCAGATGGTTGTTTCTGTGGGTGTACGTGATACCCACATGGTCACTCTTTCGATCTCTACCCTGCCGGGAGAATAGTACAAAGAACCTGAATCATCTTCGTTCTTCGCCTGGGGTTTATCAACAGACGTCTCCATACCCACAACCCGCGGTACCGTTTTGGCATCCAAGCACAGGTTACCTTACCCACATAGCGTTCGGGTTAGGGATAGAGTTCGGGTCTGGTGATCAGCGTCCACTCTATAAGCATGCTTGGTATCTCCTGATGTTATCACTTCTTTCTTATGAAAAGCCACGCAATGGACAATAAATAGCGTCAACAACAGTAGCATCTCCAAACAAGTAAAATTCTACCTGGCAAGTGTCTACGCCGCGAGAGAATTTTCGTACCTCAGTCTAATCTTGTATTAAATGGTAACACCTAGGGACCAGCAGGGCAACCCTTGCCTTGCTCTACAATCAAGATCAATTTCGTGGGTTCGAGTCTCACCGAGTGCATGCTCGTTGTGACTTTTTCTTGCATTGAAAAAAATGATTAGCGGAAAACGCGAGAGCGTGAATTAGCTATATTCGATGAAAATCGACGAGCAATGGGAATGCTGAACCCCATGCGCGACCAACAATGAAGGCACGTACCGGGAGGCATAAAGAACGACACCTGTGACCACGGCTTGTCCGGAAGAGCACTGTGGGTAGAACCTCCTGCGAGTTAGACTGGAAAGAAAAAGTGATGATAAAAACAAAATAAAATGATTGCACGATGACCCAGACGGCTGACTTATTCATGCCACGTAACAGTCCCACGGACGTGGACCTAACCAATGACCTTTGGGCGATGTGTAAATCTAGGGCTGCGCCAATCAAAGCCGCTTTCTGTTGGCATGAAGAAGTGGTCGAATCGCAGCTCTGGGGTGCGGCAAATTGACACGGTATACCTCTAAGCTCCAACTAGCGGCGCACTATCACCTGGATTCCCCAAGTGTCTCACGGCGAACCTTGGCACAGGTGGGCCTCGCACAATATTGGCGTGCAACTATGTAACACGCCTGAGATGGGGTCGGGTACAACGGCAAACAACGCAAAAGTAGTCGGCGGGCGGGGGTACTATGGGGGCAAGTGACGTGAAAGCACGCACGACTAACGCCTGATGTGTTTGTGCAGTGCTAAGGGATACCGATGATTGTCATTGGTGGTCGCTCTTCGTCCACATATTTTTCTGACGCCGCTGCTGCTGCTGCATTTGCTGTTACTGTTCGGCCCGTTAGTCCGGCGGTTGTGGTAGCGGCAGAAGTGTCCTGCGTGTCTGGCCCTGGTACCATCACAATTAGATACGGCAAACAGCGCTATACACGCACACATAAACAGTGCATAAGGGATAATACAAAGAAATTATCAAGTACTGGTGAACCTTGTCGCACTGTGAGCAAATGTCAAAAGGGTTGACAAAACACGGCACTTATCATTTCGTGGTCCATGCAATGTATTAATCATTTCTTCGTGCTCGATGCTATATTAAACCGATCCTTTGTCGCAATCGATACTATATTGTTCCGATCCTTTTGTGATCGGGGTGTATTACCTGAGGGATCTCAAGCTTGACCAGAGCTTTCCCGTGGACAAGAAAGGCCTCACTGTCACCCGGGCGGTTGAGGACCTGATCTTTGTCAAGGATGTTGTGGACGCCACCTCTCCCGTCGTGCACTCACCGGAGGTTGCTGGCATGGACACCTGACATCAAGCCCAACTCTTGGACGAACAGACGAGCGCATTAAAGGCGAGAAACGTCAATTGCGTACCCCCCCTCCGTCTCGACATGGATGCGTGGTCAAAGGTGTAAAGACCTAGTCAAGCGAGACCCGAGTATGTCCCCACCCTTTCTCCTGACCCCGCAGAAAACAAACGAAACCGAGAGACGGAACACTGCAAAACAACGCTACGCTCAGGTAACTATATATAATATTCTTCAATAGAACCAGCACCTGGCGTACCTGCCGAACCTGGTATGGCGAGGGATATGTACACGTCATGCGTGCACGACATCATTGATCTATGTGGACTGCAGTACGCTTTTACAAACGCTCGCAATGTCACACTCGTCGCCGTTGGTTGGTTTGTCACACGCGAGTTACGAATAACCACACCCGGACCGTGCATGGTGCTCACCCGCGAACGTTGTCGTCTAGGCCCATGTACGTGTCGTATCAACATACACATGCACCGTGCATTCCTGTCGAGTCATGGTCAGTGATTGCATATTTAGTCCATATAATTCAAGACTTGCGGGGCTTCTCACAGAGAGTCTACGCATCTTTTTTAGGGCGAGGTGTACGTGCTTTACAATATAGTTTACTTCCGATATCTCTAGGACCCATGAGGTCTCGTGTCAAGTATAGCTTGCAAAGCTTCCAAACATCAGGTCTTGTGTGCGTGGTTTATTATCTACTCAAGTGATAATCCTCAACAAAAATATATTGTACGAACTCTACCAAACCGCGCGTCTGCCACCAATGCGTTGATAGCGGGACGCACATGTCCCACAATAAACATTGTTCAGGGCTTTCTGAATGTCCTCGACGGGGTGATGCCCGCGGGTACATCTTAGTCATGACCACCAACTTCCTCGATGCTTTGAAAGTCGCGCTCATATGTCCGGGGCGAATCGACCAAAAATGATGCAAAACCTCGGATACATCGATTGATAACGTATGGGGGTTCCTGAGGTTGTCGGTTCAGTACTATACGTGCATTCATAGGAGGGTAACATACCTGGCGGCAATATTTCGAAGGGTGGGAGGGAAAATACTGCATCATACGAAGGAGAAAGTGGTTTGATGTCGTTAGCCTAGGGAACAAAATGCGTTCATCCGTTTTTCTGCGTCAAAGCGATACAGTACGACGAGGAGAATATTTTAGTATAGAGGCGATTATTCCGAACGAGGTGATGTCACGAAAGAGAAATGGGGAGAAAGATTTACGTCTAATTCGAAAATCGGTAGAGGCGTCTATTTCTCGACTTGGCAGTTGGAAGGGCAATCGATGTTGGGTGCAAAACCATTTCGCCACCTGTTAGACAACACCGCATCTGATCAACTGTGATACGCAAGGGCATTTTGTGGAAAAATAACTTCACGCCGTGCCGTAGTGTTCTTATAATTCACCATGACCGAAAGAGATCTACGACGAGGTATTTCTGCTGTTCAGTTATGCAAATTTATCCACGAGCCAACCACCTCGGAGAAGTTGTGATGGTCCGGACCCAACGAGGCCGGGAGCCGTCAGGCGAAATAGCTCCGAACATTATGAACCATTGAGGACTATAGTCGTCTCGTTCTTGTAGCTGGCATTGCAGCCGGTTGGCTTCTTGAACATACGACTACAATATTTTAACCGCGGTGACGTTTTATAGATACAGGTGGAGATAAGTACAAGGCTTGTAAAGAAATAGCCCGACTTTTCTTCGAGGTGGAGCAGCTGACGGTAGGCCAGGACCAACGCCTCCAATCGGTTTCCGATGAACATCGACGCTCACCCACCCATGACCGGGAGATAAGCCCTGTTGTCGCACAGCCGTTGACGCGGAAGTGTGATAGCGTGGACGACTGCATTGGGACATGGGACGGTATTGAACCCTTCTGATATTGCACTGTGCAGACACACGTCAACCTGACTCTGAATCCAAATAATATATATCCCCCACACACGGAGTGCAGTCCTTCACGGGTAAACATAAGTATTCACTATTTAACTCTCGTAGACACTTTGTACTGTATTATCTTAGCGTATGGAGCAGAGGGTGAGCAGGGGGCGTCCGTGAGAGAATACGACCCAACTTGCTATTCCCTGCACTGAATCACCTCTGCGTGGGAGGTCATGTTTGCATTCTGGCTTTGAGGAACACTCACTAAATAGCTACCGGTTGGTCAATGATTTTGGTTTTGGTTGCATCGGCCGAGGCTACCGCAGTGTTTAGACATGACTTGGAGATTTCTTCGTGAATCGCATATTCTTCGTTGTGAGCGCCGCCGATAACATCTGAAGGGTCCTATTGATAGTAGTCAGCCCGGGGCATCAAGATGGGCTAGGGTAGTTGAATTGCACTCTACGAGCCAAACTGGTTCAAAAGAAGCCAATAACTTTTCACCAACGCTAATTGTTGTGTCAGCCCTCCGCTAGGCCCCAGGTACACGGCAGCGATGTGCCGCACCTACGGCTCAGCGTGTTTGGATGCCAACCGCGGCGTATCCGAGAGCCAGGTCTAACGGTTGTCCCGCTATGCTTTCAACGAGAGCAGCGCATGGCTAGTATCGGTGGAGAATGCAGGAACAACTGTGATTGATATCATCTTCACATTCGTCATACCGGCGGCGTTGACAGCAGATAAACGGGCAGAATACAATTTTTCACCCGATAAAATCGCAAGCTAACATCGTATTCACGGTGCGGCCGTAAAGCTCATGCACCAAACCACTAGCGACAACGCTCAACACACAAACAGGAAAATAATTCCATTCAAGACCTCGGAGTTACGCATACGCGATACAGCATTTATAGGGCGGTCAGACGCCCCCCCTCCTCCCCGGTCTACCATACTCGCGCACCGAACGATACACATCAATGCAAAAATAGTAATCCTGTTGGTATCGCAAACAAAGGCATCACTCAATCATGTCGGCTGTGGCACCCATACCCTCCTCTCACCCAGTTTTACCTCGAACCCATCCGCAGTCACGTAAAGCCCAAATTTTTTGCTCTTGCGCCGCCTCCAAGGAAATGCTTGGCCTATTCCTGCTTGTTGGGGCCAGATCTTTCTACCACCATCGTGCCGTCGACAGAAACTTCCTGCGTTGAGTTTAGGCGTGTAAACCGTAGAAGCAGCGGAGAGGGAGAGAATATGAGAAGGATTTACCCTGTCGTAGTCGTACAACGCCCGATAAGGTTGGGAGTTCGCAGGTATGATTCACTGTTCGGGTATATTTGGTCGCAACACCCTGCACCTCAACCGAGAAAACTAACCACCGGCATAAAACACCACTCTACTCCGCATCTCTAGAGCCCGAACGTGACCAGGATACGCTACGGTCATTCACAAAGCTGCGGAGGGGCAATACTTGAACATATTTGCAGATATGGCTTCGATGCATGATCTCAGATGCATGATCTCAAAACAACAAACAATCAAGACTCACCGCGCCTGCCCTGTCATCGAGTGTCATCTCAACCTCACCAAGGCGCACCTGGCCCTCTCAGCATTCTGAAGGTATTGTCGCCGCCACGCAAGCCACCCCCCAGCTACCCACTTGCCCTCACCGCTGGTAGGGACGCTTTCCTCCCTCGTTTCCTTCCTCAGTGGCATGCTGGCTAGAAAGACACGCTTGAGATAGCCAGCATCCGGGGCCACCATGACGGTCGAGACAGTCCGTGCGCTTCCTTCGGAGTTCGTGACTTCTGTGGAAACTTCTTTCAGCACCTTGCGGAACATGATGGACCCGTCTCCGGCGGACCACAGGATGGATTTGACACTCCCCGACAAATCTGGCGAGTTCCAGACCTCTCCCACTCGCATGGCGGACTTCGGGCCGACAGCACCGTGGCTGTTGCTTCCCGATCCGGACTGATCGTGGTCCGACTCCCACTGGTGACGTCCGGGGCTCCCGGCAGTGGGAGTGGGGGTGGGGAAAGGATCCGGGCTGTGGTTGCAACTGTAGCCATGACTGGCTGTCACTGTTTGGGTTGCGTGGAGCTGGGACTGCGTCGGGGAGCAGGGTCAGGGCTGCTGTCGTCGGATGGATGAAGCTGAAGGGGGACTGGAGATGGACGGGATGGAGGAGGGGTGTACTCGATAGGAGAGATGTACTCGATCTCATGCATGGCCGTAGTCGTATGACCATAGACCCTCGCATCCCTACAATGCCGGGACGGAGCATGTCGGGTTTTCACCGACCAGGCAGACATTGCTTGCACCAAGCGCGAAGCGCCGTGAGGTGTCCGGCGAGTCGCATGAAGGGTGAGCTGCATCCTACTAAGAACCGTTTGTGAGGCGGACTTGCATATGGATGATAGCTTCAATGAGTTAGTTTAAATTCCGGTGTGGCTACTTCCAGAGACAGCAATGGGAGTACTATGTAACTGCCTCTTGGGTGCCGTACCTTGAACACTACGTGATACGATCAATTCCCTTGTGCAGAGTAAAGGTTCTTTACACCTAATAGAGACACCTCCAAAATTGTGCGCTCATTACGTTGTTTCCATATATTACATAGAAACATTTTGCTAATCTTATCGCCTTCCTGTTTGGCCTCCTGTGGCCACCATCTATCTCGTAGGATATCGATCGTTTTCTCGCTGCTATTCATTGTATCAAACTCCTCCACGTCGCATTAGTCTTTTTCCCTCATCTCCTCTTCTAACACATCCCGTTCCTCCTTGTATATTTTACATTCTCCTACTATGTGAGTTCTACTCATTATTGCTTTGCCACACGGCCACATCTGTGCGTCTACTTCCTCCTCCTCCCGGCTACTGGTGTACCTCTTTCTTCTTTCTGGTAAGTCCAGGTCCCCTACACGAAAGCGCAGTTTCAGCGTTTTCGCGAAGTCCATTGGGTCATGCAAATACTTTTTTATTCCTATTCCTTCCCTCAATCCCCCGTATATCTCTATTTTTTTGTACGATTCCACCTTGTTTCTTAGCTCTAGCCTTTCCCTTCTTTCTATATATTCTTCTACTTCTGCCTTGTACCTCTCGAACTTCCCGGCGGACATCATCTCTTCTTCGTTTCCCCCTATATCCTTCCATACTTTCTCAACTACGCCATCCCACCTTATTCCACCTCGCCCTTTTGTTACTTTGTCTCAGACAGCTTCATCAACTATGGCTGGCACCCTCTTTTTTGGCATGCTCCGTACTTTATATTGCCAGTTCAACTTTCTCATGTCTCTATTTGTCTTGAGTGGGCGCATTCCCAGTTCTGCTCTTAATACTGTATTACTAGTCGTACTTGAGCATTCTAGGATTTTTTGAGCTGCTGTCATTTGTACTGTTTCCAACTGTTTAACGAGTTTCGTGTTCCCTTCCCATACTTCTCCTGCATATTCTAGCTTTGGTACTATAACATCCATCAAGATACATCTCTTAATCCTAGTGTCAAGGTTCGAGTCTGTTAGGATCGCATCCATCTTGCCTACTTGTGCCTTACCCTTTCCTATTACTTTTGCTATATGTTTATCCCAAGAGCAATCTCGTGATATCTATACGCCAAGGTATGTATACTGGTCTACGATCGGCAATTCAGCTTCTCCCCACTTCCAACTGAAATTTACCGGGTTTACCTTATCTTCGTTGCAAACAACTACTGCGCATTTCTTGACGTTCGCCGTCACCCTCCAGTTCCTGGTGTATTCTAGCGCCTTCTCTCTTTGTTTCTGCAATCCTTCGGGTGTTTCTGAAATCCCCACGAAGTCATCCGCAAACATCAATCCCGAAATCGTATCTTCCCCTACCGTGACTCCCTGCCTTGCTGCCTCGACTGCTACTATCAGGTCGTTAATATATATCTTGAATAATTAAGATGACAACGTACATCCCTGTGCAACTCCCTGTAAAATGTCAACATACTTCGATATTTCCCCGTCCAGCATCACAGCACTTCTCGCACATTCCGTCATCTTTTTCATCATTCTCTACATCTTTCCTCTGATTTCTATTTCCCACAATGTTTTCCACAATCCATTTCTCCATACTGTGTCGTAGGCTTTCTGCACATCGAAAAAGAAACAGTACTTTGTTGGTCCCGGGTCTTTCCTACCTTGAATATTCTTACCTAAGGTATACACATGGTCTACGCAGCTACGTTTTGGCCTAAACCCTGCTTGCCCTTGGCTTATTTTGTCTCCTTTCTCCATCATCGCTCCCATTCTATCGTTCAAAATCTTACAAAATGTTTTGCCTGCTGTGCTTAGTAGCGATATCCCTCTATATGGGAGCGGGGGAGGGGTGAAGACAGCATCGTCTGGTCTGGCTGTGTTTTGTCGTGAAACGCCGCCAGAGAGGTCTTGAGCGCGGGACTAAGCTCCACGTGCTGTCTCTCGAGTTCATCCTGGACCGTAAAACGGTTCGCAGGGAACGACATGGGCGACAAGGGTGCACCGCCGGTGTTGAAACAGAGCCGTCCGACCAAAAGCAGTCAGTACTTGTGTGTAATACTAACGGGCTGTCTGGGCTTGGATGCTGCCGTGAACAATGGGTGACCATCTGAAGCAGCAGTTGTAGATCATGTTTTCCTTGTCGGAGTACGACTCCGATGTTTTTGCTGACTGGCTATCAGCATAAGATATTGAGTCAAACATACCCGATTCACCTCAAAACCTTCTAGGTGGAAGGAGTTTGTCTAATGATCTGTAGTGTTGCAGGTAATACGGGGATCTATGAAAAACCTTATTTGGGCGATAGAGCTCAGCACATGCTGAACCTAAAATGCGTTTTTGTTTTTTTAAGACATCACCACAACGTTGTCAACAAGCGGCGCACAGTACTCGCAGAATCTGGCATCTTGTTCGTGAGTCGTGACTGTAAACACCAAACAGACGTAGGTAAGCGATAAGAAATTCAACAGTCGGAAAGCACGTCGAAGCTATCTGCGGCCTTAACCTACATGATCAGCGACGCTACAAAGAAAAGTCTGACTCCCCACGATACGCCATTGTCTAGACGTCGACACTGAGATGTTTCGGTTTAAGCGACAAGGGTCAGCGCGAGTGCTTTAAAGGTTTGAATGGAGTACAGCAACTATGGGCGCCCTGCCGCAATGTCCTTGGGAGGTGGAGATCCTGCGAGCTGGTGGTTTCTCGTAACTTTGGAAGAAACATCTGCGACCATGTCCGTACATACCGGGTATACTGTGGTTCGCACAATGCATTATGTGTGGCACATCTACCGAGAATGCTAAATTAGATTGCCTATCGCGCCACCTAAACGGACGGATCCAGAAGTTCTAAAAAACGGGAAACATCACGCATTGATGGGTGGGCGATTTGACATACCAGCTCTTGTTCCGGTTTGGCCATCTTAGACACGGTGATCGAGTCGAGATAGTAGCGAATATCCTGTGCAGTCTCATCAATTCCGCCGTCCGCAATACGAACGACGCTCTCCTTGCTGTCCTGCACGTTACACAACGCCAGCAAGAAAATTAGGAAGAGAGCGGTAGTAATACTAGTGGTAGTAGTCGAAGTGCTCCTGTAGTTGCAGTAGTGCTAGTGGTAGCAGCAGTGGCACTGGACACTGTGGTTCAAAACGGCGTTTAAAATCTAGTACAAAGGTAATGTGGTGGTGCTGTAATGGTACTGTATCTAGTAGAAATAGTAGTAGTAGTAATAGTAGTAGTAGTGACAGTAGTAGTGGTAGTAGCAGTAGTAGTAGTAGTAGTGGTAGTAATAGTAGTAGTAGTGGTGGTAGTAGTAGTAGTAGTAGTAGTAGTAGTAGTAGTAGTAGTAGTAGTAGTAGTAGTAGTAGTAGTAGTAGCAGCAGTAGTGGTAGTAGTAGCAGCAGCAGTAGTGGTAGTAGCAGTAGTAGTAGCAGTAGTAGTAGTAATTGTAGTAGTAGTAGTAGTAGTAGTAGTAGTAGTAGTAATAGTAGTGGCATTAGTAGTTGTTGTTGTAGTAGTGGTAGTAGTAGTGGTAGTAGTAGTAGTAGTAGTAGTAGTAGTAGTAGTAGCAGCGGGCGGTAATGGGGGCGGCAGCCGCAGCAAAGCCTGCCAAATACAATATCCAGAGGTATACGTACACCAGGTACTAGACATGATCTTATTTGTATTTCAAACAGAACGTTACGGAGGCTCACGGAAAACGACGCTAATGTTGGGGTTGGACCACGTTGGATCACGACGAATACCAACCAATCTTTGGCTGCACGCACAAGGTTGTCTTCCACGAGGCCTGGAAGAGAGCCGGCGGCCTCGAACGTGAGCTTGCCGTGTTCATCGAACAGAAGAGCCTTTGAACCCTGTCATTGGGGAGATCTGTCGGGCTCGTTGCTATCAGTTCAACGTACCAAAGGAGACTCGAGGGTTTTTGCTACGATGAACGTACGCTCATCGGTTGAGCACACGTTCCGTGTTCAATTGTTTTGATTTTAGTACCGGGTACTGCACAGGAAACCTGCAACTGCAGTACATTGATGGACTGAAGTACATCGGTATCCCGAGCGCGTTGAACTGCTGCTCCTCCTGCTTGATTGTGGCACAATAGAGGCAAGTATCTACGTTTGACTTCAATGAATTTTAACTGTATTTCCAAAACAATAACGTGTTGTATCCTATCGGGAAACGGCACATTCATTGTCAAACAAAAAGGAAATGGAAACAACCTGGAATAACGCAGCGCGTCACACAACGTCCAGCCGACAAACAGCGACGAGCGTAGACGAGAGCGAAGGTTTGCGTTGTCGCGTGCGCACCGCCGCAATGTATATACATTTTTTTCGGTGGCGCAGGATAGGAAGCGATCACTCTCAGGATGTCTTGGGTGGGCGGAGGGAGTCCTAAAGCGCCACGAGCGGAACAACAACGGTGGTGTAACTATCGAGGTCTCGAGCGTATCCTCTGTTTTTTTGCTCGTTTCCTCGGTTTTGGTGATGGTTGGACGATCGAGCAGGCCGAACAATTGGGTTTGCGGCCGCCATGTTTTTTTTAAGCGCCACCGCCGGTGTACAATGTGCTATAGTCTGTGGCCGTGGGCGCAGCTATTGCTCCGGTCGCCTGTCGTTGAGGTTCGGGTTTTATCGCCTCGACCGTGGTCACCGAGGCGGCCGAGAATCACCCCTGACTCCAGAGGGGGTGTTGACCCACCATGAACCTGCTACATCAAGGCTGATCAACTCCCAAGTTCAAAATTGAAATACAAAAGTCACACGAACACAGTATCCTTTAACACAGTTTAACCCACAAAGTGTATGGGATAAAGTATCAAATATTTTTCACTGTCGGTCGGACGCTGCCCAATGAGATACCTGTTTGGCGGAGGTTGTCCGACGGACATACAACACCGTCGGTTTATCTCCGCAGCAAGTACACACCCACGAACAGCTGAGTAGCACGAGTAGCACCGCCCCACACCCTCCGCTGCGGAAGGTCGTCTGGAGTTCTCACGCAGTATGACCGACCCCTATAACCCAGGTACTGGAGGTAGCACTAATGCACCAGAAGCACGCAGCACGGGAGAGGTTGGCGTGTCAAGCATAATTGCTCTACCTCTATTGGACAACACCTCAATCGGGTCCTTGACTACTGGTCGTAAAGCAACACCATCGAGGGAACAGGGCAGGGGAGGTGCAAAACCGGCGGGGCTGGCGAGGGTAGCTGTCGCGAGGACCGCGAACAGTAGTACAGATGGGCGAGAGCAGCAAGATGACACGTTGGTGATTATTCGTCCGCCGTCAAGGATCGCAAGCAGCAGTAGTACTGAGTA
The DNA here is from genome assembly GCA_031763025.1 of Macrocystis pyrifera. Classification (NCBI taxonomy): domain Eukaryota; class Phaeophyceae; order Laminariales; family Laminariaceae; genus Macrocystis; species Macrocystis pyrifera. The sequence goes on from JASSKH010000025.1 coordinate 7,060,971, forward strand.
CGGACGGACTAGCGCAGCGGAGTGGAGGCAGCGTGGTTCCTTCACCGCTCGGTGGGGAATCCTCCGAGGCGGCATGTTCAAAGCGGAGGACTATCCTGAGCACTGTGTGCAGCAAACTGACAGAAGTGTGAACAACTTTAAGTTTTTGCTTTAGAGTCGAACGGATGAGGGCGGGCGCCGCCGTCGGAGCCTTCGTGTTGTTTGAGGCGCGCTGGGCAACAGGGGGGGCGTGGAGGTCGGGACGGGCGTTGACTCCCAACGTCTGCATCATATGGTAATACGGTACTCGTCGATTGTGGCAAACCTGGACAATGCCAACGCGAGAATATGTGGTTTTCGCGGTTTGCGCTTTTCATATATACACAAGAAGCGATCAAACGGTTCGGTTTGAGCCGAATAAATACAAGAATCATTCAAGAAATATCGCAACTGTTTCTAGTGAACGTGCACGAAACAAGACTTTGAGCCTGAGCGCCAAATTCGTCAGCGTCCCTCCAACGTGTGAGTACCCAAATACAACAACAACAACAAACGAACATCGCGGTGGCTCATTAACGTCCGATGAAATTCCATGGTGGGCGCGCTTCCTGGCGCTAAAACCCCGTGTATTCTCGTGGTGGCCGATTTCCGCGGGAACCATTTCCGTCGTGGCCGGTTCACGCGGGAAAGTTTAAAAGTTTTCCGTATTGGCCAGTTGCCGTCAAAATAATAAACAAAGGATGGACTCCAGTGGAGACTGATTGCCGCAGGCTCCCCTTGAGGACGGTTTCCGTTCTAAAATGGAGGGGATTGCGGTGGTGGCTACTCATAATTGCAGCCGGAGTAATCCCCAGGAAAATATATCATGCCCGAGGACTGCCCTGAGAAATTTAAAATAACGTTTTCAAAACCTCGATTAACGATCTCGATTTACCGACTGACGATTCAGTACAGAGTAGGCTGCTGGTGCCGCTGCCGCTGCCGCTGCCGCTGCCGCTGTCGCCGCCGCTGCCGCTTCTGCCGGTACTGCTGCCGCGGCTGCTGCCGCTGCCGCTGCCGCTGCTGCTGCTGCTGCTGCTGCTAAGCGCTGACACTGTATGGTTTGCACCAAGGGCACTCATGGGGATATGTGTCGAGTCATCATAGTCATCTACCAGACGACCCTCGGCAGGCGTTGCTTTACCGAGAACCAAAGCCTTGCTCGCAGCTATTCCGCCGCTTCCAGATTGTGCGCAGAAGCCATCCGCTCATAACACCACTCTTTCTTTCGTGTACGCTGCCGGCGTGTGCGCTGCCTGCCGGGGTCTCCAGTGGCTATCCGTGACTGTTTGTCGCGCATGGGACGTGGATAAGAGATGTAGTTGCAATGCACTGGCAGCATTCGCTCGGTTGCACCTTCCGCCAAACATGACCGGGCAGCACGTTGCAGTGGCGCAGCTGTCGCTTCTCAACTCCGTACGTGGTACCCATATTTTTAGAAGCAGCCGTTTGAATCGGATAAGGACGCTCTTGCGTGCTCAACCGTGGCTACAAGCCCTATGCACGGTGATACAGCGTTATTACTACGAAGGGAGCACCTTCTACGACACGTATCTGCACAGCCGTGGTCGGGAACGAGGGCATCGGTCGCTCCAGAGCCGGCCGTAGCGGAGTAAGCTAGCCGAAAGCCTGGCGCGGCCAAAATAATACAAAATTTCTACGGTTTCGGGGTTGTGAGCATCACTCCCCTATTTCCAGATTTGGAATCGAAAGCCATCGCCTTGTGAACTCCTTCTCATAACTATGGAAGCACACTGGAATATTTAGCCCACATATATCTGGTACTTTATCCTATACACTTTGTGGGTTAGGGTGGTAAAGGCGCCTGGTATTCCCCATTCCTATACTTTATCCAAGATAATAGTTCAGGTCAGTGGTAAAGGCGGCTCGCCTGGCGCTTCTGATACCCTCACAAACCGCTTCAAGACGGTGGATTTTCTTCGCGGGCTGTGTTTGCTTGTGAGGAGCTGTGGCTGTCTTCAAGCGAAGTGCAAAAACGTTCAGGTGGGACTTTTTCTTTGTTGCTCATTTTGTATACCTTAAACTTTGTTCATTATCTAGCACCCAATCACCTCGAAGGTGTGAGGTGTAGATCTCTGTTGACAAAGCCCACACGGCCAGTCTGAAGACAATCACAAGCCGTTGTAGACACGACAACAAGCTGTATCACTTGCTCTCTGTGCTATCCAAGGCGCCAACCTGCCAAAGATCCAAACACGGCGTGTGAAAGAAGTGAGAGGGCCATGGAGGACATTCTTATCCACCCCCCATTCCCGGGTATCCAAGTGGGGTGTGTAGCTGTTTGTACCCTTTTCTATCGCATGCAGGTCATATTTATCGTACGTATACCTATCTGCCCAAGGTTGACCAAACAACTCTTATTCTCTTGTTGGAGAGTTGGTCGTTGCACATGCAACTGACTAAATAAAAAACGGAATGCCGCACAAAGGAGCTTGTCGGGTATGCGCGACCGACCGTACAAGGTCAGCACGCAATATCAGGCAGCCGTCGAGCTTTGATAAATCGTATTCGTGTGTGGTACCATTCAGCTTGACTCGGTCATCATGCAGCAGCATGATGTGATAGGCGCATTCCGTACTCGGCACCATTGCTATTCATATTAATTGACTCTCATTCAGGTACTCGTACATACTCGTGTGCGCGAGATACTTATTGTACAGCAGTCAGTCAGTCTATCTGGTGGTCGATTTCTGTTTTTATTTTTCCGTTTCGTTTCGTATTTTTACGATGTTCTTTGGTTCTTTGGAAAGTAATTGCGCCGTTCAATTGCATATATCGTCCTGTTCGAGATGGTCGACAGAAGAAAGAGCAAAGAAACCCTCATGCAGTCTAAAAAGCAGTACCGCCGTGCAGAACGATATTGTTTGTCGCAATCTCACCGCATTTTGGCAAATTTGTATTGTCACTACAGAGTACTATTAATACGTACAGGTAGTACTCGTACTGCTGCTGTATGGATTGAGGGACCAATACCCTTACAGCAGTATAGAACTCATCGTTGGCCGAAGACAGGAGGTGGTCCATCAGGCTGACTCACAGCCATAGTCACCTACCTGTACAACCAGTACTCACGTACGAGTAGCTTGTGGCGGTATACGTTGGATGCATGACAAAAAGGCTCTGTGCCCCACCAACGTGCACTTCGTTGCGTGCGCCGTCAATCGTTGGACGCTTGAAGTCGTGGCATATTATGTCACTATCCGTTACATTAGGCGATATTCCTCGCCGTACAGCACCAGTCGTCTCACTTTCATTCAGCAGCGCATGGAAACACGTGCTTTCAGTTCTAAGTACGTACAACATGCCGAAAGTTTAGGGGTGGACAGACCTTGATAGTAGATCTTTATGGGGGTTTTGTGTTGGACGCCTGAAGCCGAACCTCCAACCCGAACCCTAACCCTAGCCCTAACCCGAACCCTATGCCAGTGGTCAGTGCTGGGATGCTGTGCTTGTTAAGACTCTAGGTTGGCTCGGCCGGTGTGGATACTGAGCATGGGAAGACTCTAGGTTGACTCGGGATGACTCGGGATGCTGTGGCTGGGAAATACTCGAAAGTTGATTGAGCCGCGCAAAACATACCCCTAACCAATCAGAGTGCCTAATTAGCTACCCCAGGAAGATCTACTACATCAAGGTTTGCCCACTACTGCGAAAGTTTGCGAAATTATGATGATTTGTGGCGCAGGCATCGTTGGCACGTTACATATATATGTTATAAGAAACTAAGAAATGTAAAACCGTTTGTATCATGACGCAGTCATTTCAACCGTGAGTGCTCTGAAAAAATGAGATGTTTTGCGAAGAGCGAGCTATCGTAACTCGCACCGTTTTCACATGACTAGCAATAATAAGAGATGGTTTCGTTGCTATATCAACTGCTAATCTATCTTCCGAGCATCTTACCCTGTACGTACGTGTATATAGGTGTAGAGATCGTCAATTTCGTCGTCAAGTGTTTCGGTAGCGTCTCCTGCTCAATTGCACGTGCGGACCGTCGCAGCAGCAGAAATCACCGACAACACCGACCGGAATAATTGCAGCTGTGTGTGCTGAAATCGTAGTACCGTTGTCTAAAGCATTTTTTCGTGTGCCCGAAGACGGAAAATAAATAATTCACTGTTTTGCACTTTGCTTTCGAAGTTGTATTATATTAATGCGCAACCCCCCGCCCGGAAAGGGGGGTTGGAGAAGGGTGACCCCCCCGAGGCTGCCCCAACGGCAACCCCGCGCTCACATCCGTATACTCGAGTCAACTCCCAACCTAACTGGCGACACAGAACTCTCGACGCCAGCCTACCAAACCGCTATCAGAAAAGCCGTTTCTGACAAATAACTCGAGAAACCACACCAAGTACATGATAACCTCACACGTGAGAAAATCGACACGCACTTGTACCAGGCATATACAAAAAACACAAGTACATTTAAACTCACAATGCGCTTCAGTGTTAATATACGGATAACCCCCTTCTCCGATACTTTCAGATTGCGCGCAAACTCCGAGCCGATGCAACACCACGTCAACGCCACGTTTACTTTTATCAACTATAATAGTATGATATAAAGAAACCCCACTTGCATCGAACCATACCAAACGCCAAATAAGGCGGCTAGCCCACGCCGCCACTCGCGCAATCCAAGACACCCGGTCGCACCATCAGCGAAATTACCGGGTACGTATAACATACAACAACAAACGCAAACGTTACTGCGACTATTGAACTCCCCCCCACTGACTCCCTCAAAAGCACGGGCGGGTGGGTGGGTGGGAACTCAAACTAGTCTCACACCTTGGACCTGTAGACCTGCCTCTGCTTCACTGCGCTGATACGTGTAGGTTGCGGCTACGTACCAGACAAGGTGTGTTTACCAAGGACTATGATTCATGCTACCATGAATCACCGCAGTCATCTGATTGGCTTGAACTTCTTACGTGCGTACAAAACTCACATTCTCTCATTCTTCCGAGAATATTCTGCTTTGCACTTTGCTTTCGAAGTTGTATTATATTAATGCGCAACCCCCCGCCCGGAAAGGGGGGTTGGAGAAGGGGTGACCCCCCCGGGGCTGCCCCAACGGCAACCCCGCGCTCACATCCGTATACTCGAGTCAACTCCCAACCCAACTGTCGACACAGAACTCTCGACGCCAGCCTCCATCACACATGGGAGTTGACCCTATTTACTGATGTGTTCTTGCTACCCCTTCCCCTCCCACTTGCAATCTCATAGGGAACGCATGTGATAACACACTTCACCATCATTTACTTCTGCCTATTCACCTCTAAGAGTGAATTAACTCTCCCCCACTCAGTGCCCTGGGCCGGCTGGATCCCACCGCTAAGTCCTTCCTGGGCCATAACGTCTGCTACCCAACTGGCATCCTTTCCATGACTGCGAACATACGCCTTGTACGCATCGGACGCCCATCGACCCTCACGCTGCAACACCTCTGGTGTCGCCCCCCCCCCCCGACAAGTGTGTTGCGCCCCCAATCCTCAGAGAGTGCAGAGCGTACTCCTCCGCACGTACGCCCGCCAACGCAACCACTTTTCGCAAAGCTGTCGTCGCTTGCTGCTGTGTCTACATGGACCATCTGCCATTACCAACGCCGTAAGCGGCAAGGGGGGCCGACGAGGGAAGAAACAGATAACAGGACATCAATTCGATCATGAGATCGACAGCACCGCCACCTTCGCCCACGCGCAACGCCCGACCGCAACGTACACGCGTTAGAACCGCCCCTTTTCGCAGTTGGTCCCCTTTCGACCCACGAAACTGAACCTCAACGCGGCCTGCAGTGGACCACTGCGCGACTGTGAGCTGTATTTTTTCGCGGAAAAAGGCTACGTCGACCCGTCGCAAACAATACGTCTCGTGCACACGCGACCGAGTTTCCGCAAACATTTCCGAGGCGCGAGTAAAAAAAAAAAAATGAAGCGCAGAGGGCAAGCCACAAGACGCGACCCCCTGTCTGCCACGTAGATATCAATTTCTCGCCCGCGATCAACATTTCCCGCAAAACCGGCCTACGAACGGTTGCTTGGTTACCAGCGTCGGCATGCGAACGAGCGGCGCCTTTGAGTGCATTAACCAAAACCGGATGAGTAGTGTCCAGCTCGAACCCTCGTGAAATACGATGATAAAACCTGATCGCTGACAAATGACTCTCGATGGTTGCCGACCGCAATTTCTTGGTGGCAAAAGCGTACGCGACGTACTCGAACAAATGCCACACGTTGGTCATGCTGTCTCCGCAACGGTCTAGGAATACAGGCATGCCACACCGTACCCGAAAGTCTACCCATGCGCCAAAATGCCCCTCATAAGTGCGTTCAGACGAGGTCGCAATGGCATTTCGCATGAGTTCGAGGCCAACACCGAAGTACAGAGGTATGTGCCCGCATCCCCCAAGTCCTGCTCCTACCACGGAATATCGGGTCGAACAGCACGCAGATTAGAGAGGACGGAAGCACAGTCCCACCGTGAGATACCATCAGCGGCCACGTTAACAATGCCCCGTACGTGTTTTGCGTCAAAGTGCCATCCAGAGGACAGTTCGATCACACCAAGAAGGCGCATTAATGCGCCAGATCTCGGCTCCTTGCCCCCGCGACAACGGCGCACCCACTCTACGGCTGCCTCGTTGTCGCCCCGCAATAACATACACTCCCCCATTTCGAACGGACTTTCAGCACACGCAGAGACGAGAACCCATGCAGAGGCCACCATGCCCAGCAGTTCGAGGACAATAATTGATATATCGTTCTCATCTGCAACGGACTTGCTCGATCCACAAAATCGAGCCCGCTCCCCTGCGTCAAGCTCGTATCGCCAGTACACACCAGTTTCAAGACAAAACCCTCCGACAGCGGTTTTAGATGCGTCCGAAAACAGAGTACGTCTAGGGGGGCGCTCATGCAAATGATACATCGGAGCCGACACGGTTCCGCCGCGCGCGTCCAACCCTTCCTCAACGAACCACCTCCAAAACTCGAGGTCACCGTGGAACTCGGGTCCCAGGGCGAGACGCCGCCCGGGGTTTGCCATACGACAATCAAAATCAGCGCCGGCGGCAATGCGCGGGATACCAACCGAAGCCAACAGGCAGTTAACGAAAAAGCGCCCCGGACGAACAGCAAAGGACACATGCATGGGAAAGCCAACTAACTGTGACACCTGCTTCGCTGAAGCGGACGCACGAGACGAGGGCCACTCCGCGAGGATATCGTGCAGCTTGAGGCGCTTATGCGACGGCAACGTAACCGTAAGCACTTCAGTATCAATGATCCATCCCAAGACTTCGAGTTGCGTGTCCCAGTTAGTAATTTTCTTGGCTGGCAAGAGGGGTGGATCGGAAACACCACGTTCGCCCAACAAGCGAAAATGGTCCGACGCCAGCGACTGTACAGCACGCAAGCAACGGCGGCCGTCCGGCCACCATTGTAACTCGACGAGAATGCCATCGTCTACGTAGTACCTCACAAAACAATTGTTTCCAGTGAGGCCTCCTGCGCCAGGAACGGGCGCACAATCACGCGGAATAGCAACAACCTGAAGTCCCCGCGGCGGGGAGAGTTCAACGTGCGAAACGGCGGCAGCCCCTTGTCGGGAAACATCTGCGCCTTGAAACGTAGTGTGGGTGTGAGCATGCTCGAGCGCAGAGGTCATCAACCCCCAAAACCCAGGACTATTACGCCAACCAAACTGCAAGCGCAAATCCACGACAATGCGATTGCCGAAAACGTATCCAAAGGTCGATGCGCCTGCCGGATCAACCAAAACCTGTCGAAAAGCGTCTTTAACGTCCACACGACACAGCAGGATCCGAGCGCGAATACCGTGCGTCCGTCGCAAAAACAACACCCGTAAAAGCACATCACGAAGCACGTTTCCGAGCTCGCACGATGGCGCGGAGTCAAAGTCAGTGTCACCGTTAACACTGGTTCGACCATTCCCGCGCGCAAACGTGAGATCGTGAATAATCCTGAACTTGGGTTCGAGAACGACGCTCAGCGGTGAAATGCGAAGACCCTGGATCTCGTCTGCAAATCGCAATTCAAACACCACCGCTCGGCCGTGCACAACGTCTGCGCATATCTTATCATGGATAGCCACAGTATCCATGGCAACGCCCGGGTGATTACCATACGCGAGTTCTGTGGTCTAATCCCCCCCCCCGTGCGGCGCCTGGCGCCAGCACACGAAGCAACGAAGAAATACGGGGGAATGTCTTGATCTCACCAAACTAGTGCTGTACGACGGCAACGTTAATATGTGAAGCGAACAATGAGGCGCCGATGGTGGACAGGAAAAGAGGAACGCTGCCTTGACATTGTCGCAACAGTGAGGAGCTGAGCGAAGCGACCTGATCGAGGCTCGCTGAGCCTCGCCCAGATACTGCCTGCGCCACTACCTCCCGAGCGGCAATCCAGGCATCTACCTCATCTGTGATCGCATCCAAACGCACGTCGCCGACCGCACCCTGCACACACACCGTGTCAACGGACCCATCACCCTGCACACACACCGTGTCACCTGGCAAATAACTCGCACGCACGCTCATATCCGTACCTTGCTTTGAGAAGGGAACCGAACCCGGAGTCACAGAAACGCGATCTCGGCCGACACCGCCGTCGCCAGCCAGAGCACCTAAAGCGCGCCCACGCAACCCCCCCCTCCTTCGTGGGTTGCCAGCCGAGTCCCAGCTCCGCCGCTGGCGACAAGCGCCGTCGCCGCTTCACCACCTGCCCGCGCCGCCGCGGCCCCCCCCAGTGTTGGCCCAACCGACAGGAAGGGCCCGTGTCTTCATCCCGAACCAGAACCGCCACCTGCTCCGGCCCCCCCGCGACCCCCACCTGGGCGGAGCACCATAGCCCGCGACCCACCAGCCTGCGCCTCCGCACCACCTCGCATTACCCCCGCCGGTGCCGCCGATCCACCATGGAGGAGCGCTGTAGGAGACGAGGCGTCGGACGGGGTATTAGCGTACACGAATTTGCAGTCGGAGAACCGACATCGGCCCGTGGACGAAAACATCCTGCACAGCGGGGCGTTCTTCTTTCTGGGCGGACCCATCCTGGCGGGGGCGAGGCTTTGGCTCCGCTTGTATGCCCCATCCCGACTGTCGCGTGGAGCTTGGAGACCTTCGACGAGCCTCACAACGTCGCCCCCAGACGAGCAAAAGGAGAGCGTGCGACTGAAGGCAGGGACAGGGGGCGCGTCAAACACCGCGTCAGACGGAGGGGGAACGGTCAACGGACGAACTTGCTGGGCGAACCTCATTGGGTCGTTCACCCAAAGACGTAAGTCGTCGATCACCATTTCGCTCATAACAGCCCTCGCCGCGGAGCCGGAAAGCAAAAAGATGTGGCTGAGAGTGTGACGGCAAAGACCAGCAGCCGCGGATGTAAAGGAGGCGTTGACGGGTGCCAACCGGTCCAGGCTCGCGCGGTCGTCGGCGACATCCGCCTAGAGTCCAACTGTAAGAACCGCCATAAGATCCTGGCGCAAGAGATCCAGGCGGTTCGCGACCATCACCAGGTGGTCAACCGGGCGATCGGCACGTGGCCCATACAAGGCCACGTCAAAATTGCTGATGGCACGAAGCTGAGCCGCCACCGCCGCCGTAACATCGACACTCTCCCCCACAAAACGACTGGATATCCGCGGCCGACTCGCCGAGGTTCGGGGACAAGCGTTCCCGAAGCAGCCAGTGTTTGCGAGATGACATTTTTTTCCACATGGCCGTGTCGTCGGTGAACTGCGATTTCTGTACATGGCGCTCCCTCGCATCTCCGCTGTCCCGCACAGAAGGCTCACGGTCGGACAAATTGTCACCAAACTGCCGGAGGAGCACTTCGTTGTTGGTGATCTTGGATACGCTGCTGGTGACGGCGTCCCGAAGGCCAGCCACAGACAGGAGCACGTTGTCCAGTGTAGATTTGACGCCTAGTATATCCGTGTCTATTAGGGAAAACTCGGATGCCACCTGGTTCTGCCAATGCAGAACGTCGGCCGTCGATACTGCTCCCCCCGAGGCTGCCGGCATAGATGAAGGACCATCCGAAGCCGCAGTGGTGGCAACAGCAGCCGCAGCGTTGTCCTGGCGAACGGACGCAGCTTCTTCTGCGGTCTGGCGAGCCTCGGCCTCGACTATCCCAGCACGGCGTGCGTCTACCTCCGCTTGCACAGCAGCTATAGCAGCATGAGCATTCGCCTCAGCTTCTGTTTGCGCAGAAAACCTCGCAGCCTGCGCCTCGCGCGCAATAGTAGCCGCATTGGCCGTTGCCTCCGGGGACTTGCTCTCGTCGGACATCCCGAACTCAAACTAGTCTCACACCTTGGACCTGTAGCTCTGCCTCTGCTTCACTGCGCTGATACGTGTAGGTTGCGGCTACGTACCAGTCAAGGTGTGTTTACCAAGGGCTATGATTCATGCTACCATGAATCACCGCAGTCATCTGATTGGCTTGAACTGCTTACGTACGTACAAAACTCACATTCTCTCATTCTTCCGAGAATATTCTGCATTCGCTGCTCCCCGAATTCGGAAAATAAATAATTATGAATACTTTAAACCACCAACATATTAGCTGTATTCATGCATGCTCCCGTGGTACGACTATTATACTACTGCTGTTGGTTGTCGGGGCATCATACAGTATAACACCGTACGTATCCTCTCGCCCCGGTGCTGATGGCTACTCCAATCCCGTGTGGATAACATTTTCCAGTACGAATGAAATATTGAAATTGAGGTCAATTTATTTAATACAAGTTTTGGTCAGATAGCATTTCCGAATCGAAAAATAAATAATTAAAGCAAGTTTCCTCGAAGATTTTAATATTTGAAACGAGGGTCTCATGCGGATCAATCCATGCACAAACCGTTTCGACAAAATACCAGTAAAAACTGCAAAGTGTAGACTTCATCGGGGTCAGACGACGCTTCGCGGACCAATCCAACTGCAGCATGCAAAAGAGTACTACTGTGATTGTCATATAAAAGAAGCGGCTGAGTCCGCGTTCTTGATGATCCATATTCAGCAACAAACTTGAGAAATCTGCGCAAATACTACCTCGTTTTCTTTTCGTTTGTCTCGAGCGGAGTTTCGCAAGTGTGTCACGGCCGGAACAGTGTTCCCCTCCCCCCGATTTCTCAAGTACAACATCGCCATGGTCGGCGGTACCTAGTTCCATCAGTGCGACTGTTGTACAGAACGCTTACTGGCACGGTGTCGTTCCCTCCGATCACAGCTATTCTCTTTTTGCGGCAAGCACTCTCCTGCACATTTGCGCCGTGTGGTGTTCGTAGTAATGGATGATCTGTGAGTCTTCACAAAAAGGCACAAATATCGTTGAGCCATATTGTCGAGGTGCTAATTGTCGTGGGCAACCCCCGTGTTTGTCCACAGCTCTAAAGTTCCAATCTTTGACGACCGTGTTCGTAGCTCTGCAAGCAACTAGTAGCCGTGGAAATTAACGGATGGTCCTAAATCTGTCGTACAGTTAGGCCAATTCTGCTCGATGAGTATACCAGTTGGGGGAATCGTGGCAAGCCCTCGGAAAGCTGTCAAACCCCATTTTCACCAAAGATTGTCATTTCGTTTTAGGTGTGGTAAATTTCTTTCGGCGGTTCGTTGTCAAAGTTCGTCGAAGTAAACGTACCCCTCGCTAAACTCGCCGGTACATACTGCATAAGGATGTTGCTGCCCGGACACATATTACAAAGCCTGGACAATGCGCTAAAAATACCGCGTTCGCCCACATCAAGCGTTTACTGATGGTGGCTTCCGTGTTCAAGATCCTTAGTACTAGAGTCAGGTATCGTACATAACATGCAGTGATATGAAACCGTTGTCGTACTCGCTTATTATTAATAGCGAGCTTACGCTATTGAGAAGGACGTTACATCGATTGCTGATCATCAATCTCCTGACCCACCCATATCACAATTGGACATGTCTATTTTTTATTGCTAAATAGTGGGATTCTTCAGACTTCCAACTACCGTTCAGCATATGATAGGGAATAATGTTTTTTTGTTTCCCTACACATAATACCGAGCGTTTGGAGAATTAACGTTTGCTGGAGTTGGTGGCGCAGTGTCTGAGGGAAAGACTCTACCGTTCGGCTAGCCACGCACCACTCAAGGCCCCTCTCAAACCTCGATGCCGTGGATTTTGTGCATCCTCGTAGAGCGAAATATTTGCTGATACAGCGGCGTCGCTGTTTCTCAAACCGCGTTGTGGCTGTTCCTCTTACAGCATTGTTGCTGTTCCACAAACAGCGTCGTCGCTGTTGCTCATACAGCGCTGTCGCTGTTCCTCTTACGGTATCGTTGCTGTTCCTCAAACAGCGTTGTCGATGTTACGCATTCTGCGTTGTTGCTGTTTCCGTGGTTTTCGTTGATGAACCCAGAAAGTTTCTGGAAGAACAATGTGTTAAGTTAGATCCGTACATCGAAATGATGGGTGAAAACAGTTGCTACCGTTCCCGTTTCCAACGATGAAATCTAGTACACGATGAGCCACAAACCGTTTGAACGAAACCGCACTATTCCAATCTTTATGGGCGCATATATCTACAAGAGAGCAGTTCGTTCGGTGACCAACTCGTGCACCCACCACTCTCCGGGAATAACTCGTACAGTGATCTACCAGCGTTCGGTGGTCATCTAGCTTTGTAAGCTACGCTCGTTAAGCCTGAGACCGTGGTTCAGGTGCTGTCTGTGTACAAAGATGAAACCACGCAATTCGATGTTATTGAACCAACATTGCTAGACGTATTACTGTCCTCTGACGTGTATGTTAATCATCGTCTTTTCTCTGTCCGTTTCACGTGTAGACCCTGGCCTGGTCGAGTACAAATCGTCGTCGAATATCTCGAAGTACATCATGCCCGTGATTGACCTCATGACTCATTTTCTTGTGGTGCTCGCGATTAGTGACAAATCAACCGCCACAATTGCCCGAGTTCTTGGAGAACGCCTGTTCTCTGTTTTCTCTTCTACGGGAACTTTGTATTCGGACCAAGATAGCGAGTTAGAGAATGAACTTGTGAAGGAGTTGCAAGCCGTATATAGGTTCAAAAAGACGCGCACGTCAGCGTACCGTCCACAAAGCAACTCCGTCTTAGAGCGTGTGCATAGTACCTTGCACAACACGTGGGCGACGCACGTAAACGTTAACTATGACAATTGGGAAGAATTACTACCGTTTATTCAGCTCGGTCACCACACAGCAAATAACTAAACGCTCGAAGACACCAAAAAAAACAAATTAATGTTCGGCGGTAGCGCTTCGTTACCCGTTGACATTATTCGCGGCGTCTCGTGTACGTCTGGTTCCAAAACACAATTGGAATACTCCCGTCGTACCGTTGAAAACCTGCTACTCGCTTACGAAATTACTCGTCGCAATATACAGGAAGGGACCGATAAGCAGAAAGAATCTAACGAGAATTGTCCTTTCCGCATCATCAGCAGGGAGATCAGGTATTCGTACACCGCCCCTATACCGTTGATGATGAACCCAACGGATTCCGAGAAGTTCTGCACAGACACAGATATGACAGTACTCTGGGCTTCCAGGAGAGACATGAGTCCTACCTTGTCGGTTCGTACCGAGATAACAGGCACAATAGGATCCACACTATTGAGGGGATGGCTTGAAGAAAACCTGGTGATGGCAAAGAGATATGCACGATAATGTTTGTTAAACCTGTTTTACTTTCTTTCCCGAGTCTGATTCGATTCGTCGGACTTTGTCAGCGATATTCGCCGTTAATAAATTGAAACCCTCCTTCACACACTTACTATATGCTGGAACATCCTCCTGGAGACCGGACCACTTGTGCTCCCTTATCCAATTCATGTCCAGCCTGAACCCCTCAAAGTCCTCCTCTCGGGAATACCTTCCAAGTATTGAAGGACAGCCCGTTCATTCTTGTCTTTCAAATTATCCATAAGCATACTAAAACCCTCGTTCTTACCACGGGTCTCCCAAGCATCGTCATTCTCAACTTGACCACTAATGTACCCACTCTTAAGATCCGCCTTGAAGCTCATGTTCTCCTGCAAAGAGTACATCTTTGTGTTTGAACACCACGTCAGGACCATGGTGCTCAGCCAGTAATCCTTGAGTAGACTCAGGGGGTATGTGCTTGAGAGACTCTTGCCCAATGGGATTCACGAAAATAAAATTGATGTTGTTGTTTGTTACCCTGTTGTCGTTATTGGTAGTGTTGGTGATGTTATTCGTTACATTGTTTGTGGTACCTATTGCTTCTTCTGCCTTCTCTTATTGGTTTTGTTATGTCCTCCATGTTTCACTATTTCACCCCGCGTACTGTAGAACTTCACCTTCATAGAACGAGAATTTTGAAACCTCCTGGATCTCCAATACCCCGTTTAGAAGTTCCTTACGGGTTTATATGGACATTCTCTCTTGAATGTTCAGGTATACGAAAATTTTATCCCCTATGGAATGTATCCCACAGTAAATAACTTTGTATTTTGTTTTGACTATATCAAAAATTGTCTGGGAATCTATACATGTTTATGTTATCTCCAGTCCAAGTTTGGGGTGACGAGACATCTTTTTAGTATATAAACATTATTTTGTGACATATATGAACGAGTAGCAACAGGGACATCGTCATATTAGTAATGTCATACTGCCCAATGCATACACCCCCTGATTAGACACGGTGCGTATTGTAGATATAATACGTCATTCTTGGCATTTAACCAAGAAGGACACTTTCAATACGTAAGTGGGACATGTTTACGAAATTTTGATACCCAGAGGATATAGTCTAGGTTACAAAATATCTATTTTCAAAACTTCATCCAGATTTTTTTTGTGTTCTTCGATTCTGAACACTCGCGGTTCATGTTGACAAATCGACACATAGCCCCCATGTTTCCTTCCGGGGTCGTGACTGTTTCTAAAACCTTTAGAACCGAAGTGGTACCATGCGAGGACCCCACATAGTATGGTGTGACCCATTCCCTTAAAGAGGTTATTCTCCTCCTCACTGTCCAGGCTACCCTTTATGTCGACACAGAACCCCTCCACAAAAGACCGGAGATACTTTGAGTCTCTGTTGTCACGGGATTCGAACCGGGTATAGTAACAACTTCAAAGGTCATAATCCTAACCTTAGACTAATCTTCCAGCGAAGACAGTCATCACAGGTTATATTTCGAATTTAAGAATATTAATAAAATAAAATGTACAGCCGTTTCCCCTTACCTCGCTTCCGAGATCTCATCCTCTAATATCCCGGGGATGGCAGAGCTATACGACGGAAAGTTTCTGGGGCTATTACAGGGGAACCTTCTGTGCGACACACCTGAAAAAATGGGGGACGGTGGACCCCACGTACGGGTTGGTCACCTCCTGAAGTACAAACTATTCATATCCCATGTACTGCCCCACTGACCTTTTGTGTTAAATTAAAAGTTTAAAATTGGTCGAGACTATACTATACACTACAATACTAAATCAAATATACCATAAAACCAATACTACCGAACCCAGAACCACTCAAGCATCTACTTCTGCTTTCGAACCACGAATTTGCCATCCTTCGACACGGTTTTCTCGGAATCGTCGTTATTAGTGCCTGGCGTGATCCTTTCACTGTGCGTTCCCAACTACCACCCGTAATTTGTCGTGTTGCGAGGGATGGCGAATTTCACTGTGCGTTCCCAACTATCACCCTTAATTTATCGTGTTGCGAGGGATGGCGAACTTGCGAAAACATCAGTTCATTTAGGTAGTATAAAGGCAGACCATAATGATGCGTCTAGCTCAGTACCGGATTTTAGAGCACAGGATGATTTCTTTTTTGGAACAACGTTGCCGGTACCTGACCTAGATGACTCTTGTGCTCACCGTGCACATCGGCCTGTATGCTATTGAAACTATTGAAAGTCATAAGCGAGGCCCTGGTAAAGCCTCGCCGACTAATTTCCAACACTACGTCTTTCTCGTGAAAGATTAACCGTTTAGTTTGGGTATTTGGAGACATAGCAATATCGAGCCAAAAAGTCATGAGATCATCATAGCGTATCGTACGAGAATCCTAGCTGAAGATCCGCATGCTGTTGATCGTCCCAACCCTAAGCGAGACGTTGTCGCCTCGTCCCCCTGAAACAAGCCCCAGTATCATTTGTTTGTCATCAACGTCGCTATAGACCCTGGGAGTACTTGTCGTCAGCACCGTCGCACCACACACCACTACCATTAAAATATCCGGCCGGATGTCCTTCGTTCTTTAGTGGGCCGTTCACCACGTGATTCACAACCTCACGCGCAGTTGTCTTGTGGTTGCTTGGGAGATATCGTTTGTGGAGTGCTGCCCACGAACCAAGTCACCTAAGGGCTGAACCCCAACAGCCAGTGTCCCGGTATATCGTTGAGATACCAGTGTCGATTGCGTTTTGTTACTTCGTGTGAATGTGCCCCACGCGAAATGATAGCATTTAATTCATGGTAATTTGCTATAGAGTTTGAGACGAATTATGCAAGTGGGAGAAAACGTCCAACTATTACGGTGGGCCATTGCAAATAGGACCAAATAGTGGTAGCATAAATGGTATATATACGGGTTTTAATGTATACTATAGGCCATATTAACTATGGACCCCCGTAGTAGTTATGCAAATGTGTGCATATACCACGAGTATACACTTGTGCGATATTATTGGGTTATTTAACTACAGTAGTCGCGAACAGGGCTCATATATTTTATAGTATGCATGTGCGTGTGGTTATTCAATCAAATAATGACTGTTTTCTTGATCGTTGTAGGTGGAAGAGACACAGTGCGCTTTCCATCAGTCTCTTTGTGCGAGACACTTGGGATTCCTGGATACATGGAAAATGTGTTCTCTAGTGTCGGAATCGTTCCGTTGGATTTGACGGAGGAGAGGCAGCCGTGCGCGTTAGTTGCACAGTCCAACGTCATATATCCTCGGGCACTTTATGAGTCCCCGCTTGTTTTACGGCATTTTTGTGAGTGATTTGTGTGCAGTCAATCGTCAATGACTGTCAGGATGTCTCTTATACAGACCGTTAACTGTATAGATAGTAGCGTACTATCAACTCGTTATAAGTCGATTCCAGTTTGACACTCTGCATCGCAGGCATGCTCTTGCTTGTGAAGTCGATGATGCCTTTTTCGACCGAGGAGACATGTCGTCGTCGTATCGTTCACCATGCACCTGCAGTCCGTTATACTGCACCGTTATTGCTACAACCACACCGTCAAGACATGCAGATGTTTTGTTTTGTTTTCGGGAAAAAAAGGGTTGATCAACCAAATCGGTCGTATCGTCCGTTGCGTACTGTGCATGCACATACCCTTTGACGAAATCGTCGTTCAGTACATATAGTTCTCATGAGTTTGTGTGCATCAAACCTCGCAAGCAATCGTCTCATATACACACTGTACAACGTCGAGAAAAGCTTGAATGTTGTCAAAGGCAAATATCATTGTTCGATGTGAATGGTTTCGTATACATTTCAATGCACAATACTATTGTTCGGTATTATATTATTGGTTTCGTATACCATTGTTAGTGATACGAGGCTTCGTACACCATGGTTTTTATACCATCAATCACTCGTAATACATGGTTTCGTATACCGTAGTATAAATGGTTCCGTATACACCATCATCATTATGTATACATGGTTCCGTATACCATAGTATACATACACGCTTCGTTGACCATATTAATATAATCAATTATTTCGTATATCATCATCATGTATACATGGTTCGGTATACCACAGTAAACATACATGGTTTTGTAGACCATGGTATGAATTGTTTTTTTACCCGTAAAGTATACATGGTTCCGTACACCATAGTATACCTCGTTTTGTATACCATCGTAAGTATACATGGTTCCGTACTTCATAGTGTACATGGTTTTGTATACCATCACTTGTTATACATGGTTTCGTGTACCATTGTATGTTTACCATTGTATTACTCATGGTTTTATATACCATAACTCACTCGTTGTACGTGGTTTCGTATACCATTGTATGCCTGATACATGGTTTTGTATACCATGGTTCGTTACACGTGGTTTCGTATGTCATCGTGCGTTCTAAAAGGTTTCGTTTTCGTAGGGTATGCTTGTCCTGAACCATGCAAGCGTGCATGCGGAGGACACTAACACATTCCACGAGTAGTTGATATTTCGTAGTATATGCCTGACACACTGGTACAACTACTGCTGTACAATGCCTTGAACGGTAGAAAGCCACAATCCTGTCACTCTCCATGTTCACAAGCGGTACTGGGTTCTCCAGAGTATTACGCGTTCAAACATTGGGGGGCGATGTGGGTTCCAGGTTCTCGACCCGACCGTCGCATGGGTATTGTCCCGCGGAAGTCCCACCATTCGCCGAGGTCGTGGACATCCGTCAATTTTATTGTACGACTGTGGTCACCCATATTCCTGGATTATATGTTGTCGTCAGCAGTGACATTGTCCCGTGACAAGTAGTCACTTCAGACTGGAATGCAAACCCCGTGCGTCGCACACACACACTTTTCATCTGCCATCATCGTTGATGGTTGTTTCGTAAGATCGTCTGTACCGATCCTATACCAAAACCTGGCGTGTCCTACACGCTACACCCTCTAAGAAAGAGAAGTGTCAGAGATGTAGAGTCGAACCTGGGGATCCTCCCCACATATGAATATACGTAGAAATCACGGGTACCTGGTATACAATCGCGACAGATACGTGACAGCATCGTTTCAGGCCTGGGATTCTGAAGATCCCATTGAGCTCCGAAAGACTCGACTGGAGAGTCGTCCGCTCGAAGTCAGCAGGTGAGACAAACACAGGGGGCGAAAGTCCTGTAGGATGGAGATGATCTGGAGGATGAAACACGCGCTGTAGAGCTGACGAGCCTACACAAAAAGAAACCGGGAGCCAGTGGCGTATAGGAGTACAAGTACAGAAGTCTTGCGACGTCAGAGTCGAGTGCCGATCCCCAATTTCTACGTGTTTACGTTATGTTGCGGTGTGGCTGAGTGAACCGAGTAATTATTTGTTATCCCCGATTATGAGTTTGGAGTTTGTCTGGGATAAGCTTGGCATCGCACTGCGTTGACTATTTACTTGTAATGGGTAAAAACCACTCACGTCTGCCTTCCCGCCTGTACCGCCCCCAGGCACAACTGAACTTGAGCTGTTTGCTCGCCATCGAGCTCAGACAATGACTACAGCAGCAATAGCCATTGTGCAAAAACACTCGATGATACGAACACTCCATGTCTTACTGCGAACACCATCGGCACGGCGCTCCCAGGGTGCACATCTCTGAGTAATAAATATGATATATACATATATTACTGCTGGCGTGGACCATACACCCGTTAAGTCGAAAATTAAAATCTGAGCGGACCTTTGAATACTGTTTAGACACAGTACCCGTTTCGCTTTGATCTGATCCCTGTAATGGACGTACACGTATGATTTGCATTGAGTGCTCGACGGGGAGCACGTTTGACTAACCCATTTATAGTACTTCTGTAGTCCAGGTGTGGGGACAAACCACTTGGAATTAGAGTGGTTTGTCTCAATTAGACTATACAAAATATTAAAAGAAAACATTCAAATTGAATAAGGACCGGACGGTTCGACGGTTGGGTGCTATGGGTATAAACGCCGACGAAAGGTCGTGATTGAGTGCGGGAGCGTTAGCGATGCGGTTGCAGGAGTTCGATCGGGACGCGGTAAGGAAAACACGCGATTACGACAGGGCATAGGGCCATGCGTTGATGGCATACGCAGCCGCCTATAAATTAGACTGCGGCGCAAGCCACACCCACATGACACGGCCATGGTACGTACATGTGCACTACTTACATAGCATACTAACTAAGAGAAGTAGCGCGTGACCAAAACCGAGTTTTCGGAGAAATGCTTACTCTGACGATAATATTGTAGTTGTCCACGGCTTGAGGTGAGCACCCGAACGTTGACGAGTCCCGTCCGACCCCCGACGGGAAACATCCCTGATTCATGAGCGTGTGGTTTCTACTGTATGACCAGCTTCGGTGCTGTAGAGGGTGTGGATTCAGGAGTAAGGAAACCCCAAGATGAACAGAAAACTCACATGGGAGGGAAAACTCGAACGAACCAAAATTTGATTAGTATGTCGCTCCGAGCAGTGACCTCTACTCTAATCCTGAACGCCAGTCTATGCTCACGGTTGGTTTGGGTGGTCGTCTCAACAAGGTTCTAAGGCTTGCCTATACTCTAATCAAGTATTATGTAGCGGTGCGACAACGGTACTGCAGTGTATATATTATGAATTCCCCCCGTTTTCTACCATTGAGGCGCGACACTGAATGTAAAATCAAACAACGTACTTGGGCAGCGAAAGTTGTACCTTGTACAAGCTAGTGCAGCTCCCCCGAGGGGGCACGTCAACGATACTCCAACCGCTCGTAATGCTGTGACCTTGTTTTCGTTTTTGCCTTTGCGTTTCCGTCCTTCCGTGTTTGTCGTAATATTTCTTCATATTACGAGCATACTTAATTTGTACAGGCCATTCTTATTTATTTTAATGATTTCATTTTACTTCCTGCTTTGTCTTTCGTTTATTTACGAGGATGAGACTATTTTTTGTAGGAAACTCCACATACTTGTTTCGAGTGGCGTCCAGGTTCGGAATGAGTGGGAAAAAACCACTGAGCTACTACGTCAGCGCTGACTGAGTAGGTCAACGGTTTGACCTTTTTAATGTAACGAACAGAAAGAGTACCTTCGGGCTCGACACGCCCTCTCGCCGATGGTTCGTTATATAGAGGATCAACCACCTAGCTACCGATATTTCGATAAATGAAGAGTTAAACCGCTGAGCTACTCAGTCAACTCAATGGTTTATCTCAATAACCTCGAGCCAAAGGAATTCCGAATTCAAGTCTCACGAGACGTCGTACTTCTGTTTATTCTGCCGCGGGTACAAACAGGGGAGTCAAGTGGAGAGAACGCGACGAAACAACACTCAACTAGACTGTCGAAATCAGAGTGAAGCAGTTGAGTGAAAGAATGCACGACTAGGGAGGTATACCATGAAAAAAACAAAAACAGGCACCGATAAGGGGTTTCATTCACCCAGGATAATGGTATCGGCGGGAGGCCGTATCGAGCCCAAAGTTCCTAGATGTAGTTCGATACATGGGAGAAACCAAGCTACCCAGTCGGCGTTTACTGAACAGGCAATGTGAAGTGATGGCCGAGGTAAGGTAAGGGTTAAGAACGCGAATGTATCTGGCAGGTGGGAAGCAGTGCTTCGCTTCTTCTGGTTTAGATCTTCTTTAATGATATCGAGAGTTGAGGAGGTGCTCTGGTAAAGAAGTGAGAGGTAGGGGGGTAGAGACTCGACACCCAGATATGCTCGTCCCACCCCACGCCACAAGCTCTCGTAAATCCCTTTTATCGATGTACTTCTAAAGAACTTTCCTTTGGCTAACAATCGTTTTTCTGCGAATATCAAAGCTTCTCACTTTATGGTCCTATCTGCCGTTTGGAGCAATACTCTCGTCTACCGGGCTATCTGCCCTAGAGAACATTCCTAAAAGAACTTTACTCTCTACTAACGGAATATCCGCCGGGTTAATCCATTGTTTGGACCATTCTCGAGTTCTTCATACTACAAAACTGCAGACAATATTATCCATATATGTAGCACATGAGTAGTTCACTCATATCACATTAGTCTACCCTGAATAGTCGTATATGCAGACACAAGATGGTTGAAGGGCGATGACAAAGTTCATCCCAAATGACCAAGAAAAGGTGGTCGAACATGCGGCTATTCGAAACATATACAAATGAGGCTATACATCCCCCCACATCTCATAATAAGACCCTTATACCGACAATGCCAGATGTGAAGTGATGGCCGAGGTAGGGAAAAGGTAAAGGGCGCAAATGTATCTGGTAGCTGCGAAGGAGTGCTTCGCTTGTTCTGACTTAGATATTATCTATTGTTGGCGAGAGCTGAGGATGTACTTTGGTAGGGAAGTGAGAGGTAGGGGCGAGGGACTCGATACCCGGACATGCTCGTCCCACCCCACGGCACAGACTCTCCTAAATCCCTCTTATCTGATGTAATCCCAAAGAACGTTTCTATGGCTATCGATCGTTCTTCTGCTAGTATATGAACTTCTCACTTTATGTGGTATCTCCGTCTAGGAACATTAATCTCGACTAACGGAATGTCCGCCGGGTTAATCTGTTCTTTGGGTTATTCTCGTATTCCTGATGCTACAAAACTGCAGACAAAATTTTCTATATCTATAGTCCATGAGTATTTCACTCATATCACACCAAGTACCAAATGTTTCGAACAAAACAAGTCGCGGGTTCGGGTCCCATCAGACGTCGTATTCCATTTTTTCTCAACAATGGAAATAACGTGGAGAAACCCAAGACAAAAGAACACTCAAACGAGGAGTCGAGAGTGGAGTGCACCACTTGAGTAAAAGAACTCACGACTAGGGAGGGGGGGGGGGGGGGGGTGCTCGATAGGAGAGATGTACTCGATCTCATGCATGGCCGTAGTCGTATGACATTATACCCTCGCATCCCTACAATGCCGGGACGGAGCATGTCGGGTTTTCACACACCACGGCAGACATTGCTTGCACCAAGCGCGAAGCGCCGTGAGGTGTCCGGCGAGTCGCATGAAGGATGAGCTGCATCCTACTAAGAACCGCTTGTGAGGCGGACTTGCATATGGATGACAGCTTCAATGACTAGGGAGGGGGGGCCTATTAAGGAACAACCAGGCGCTGACAAGCGGTTTGACCAACCCCGGAGGCTGTTATCGGCGGTAAGCCGTATCGAGCCCAAAGACTTTTATGCAGCTCCATGTTTTGGAATTGCCACCGAGCTACTTAGTCAGTGCTCAAAAGCTCAGTGGTTGCGCCGACTGAGTTGCTCAGTGGCTTATCCCAAATATTTCCAACGAAAAACGTCCGGGGTTCGAGTCCCGCCAGACGTCGCATTTCCGCTTTTCTGCCGCGGGTAAAAATAGGGAAATCAAAGAAAAACGACCACGATAAAATAGTTGTCGACCGGAGAGTCGAAACTGGAGTGCACCATTTGCACAAAAAAACGCACGACAAACAGACTGAGAATCTCAGTGGTTTATCCCAAATACTTCGAACAATCAACGTCCCGCGTTCGAGTCCTGCCAGACGTCGTACTTTTGTTTTTTATCTGCCTAGGGTAAAACGAGGAAAATCGAGTAAAGGAAACCACGATAAAAGAACGGTCGACCGGAGAGTCCAAAGTGGAGTACTCTACTTCAGTAACATAGCCCAGGAACAGGGAGCGAGGACCATATGACGGAAAAACCAGGTGCTGATTAGGGGCTTGGTCAACACTGGCGGATGTTATCGGCGGTTAATCGTATCGATCCCAAAGGCACTTTTTTTGTGCGGAATATCTGGCTCACACCACCGAACCACTGCGTCAGTGACTGGGTGGTTTATCTAGAACACTCTAAGCAAGGCACGGCCCGGATTCGAGTTCCGATATACGTCGGATTCTTGTTTGTTCTGCCACCGGTAAAACAAAAAAAGGGAAATCTATTGGGGAAAATCACGACAAAGTAACGCTCGACCACAAGGTCGATCGTGTAGTCAACCACTTGAATAAAAGAAAAACACAACTAAGGAGGAGGACCATATAAAAGATAAAGCAGGCGCTGACTGAGAGCTTGATCAACCGCGACAGATGTTTTGGTGGAAGGCCGTACCAAGCCCACAAATTCAGATTCCGTTCGAAATATTGGAGATTAATCACCGAGCGACTCAGTCAGCGCTGACGGAGGAACCAAGGGGTTTAACTCCTGAATTCCTTCACGCTGCCGATGATCATAAAGTGCCAGTATTGGATTGGATAAGGCCACCTGCTCGGGACCAGGACGGCCTCGCGTGCGATACATCCCGCGGTGGGTGCGCTTTAAAGCGTCGCCCATCTCCGGGATTGAGATTGTTGTGCAGAAAAAATACGACTACGCCCGTAGGGTGGGTGGGAACGTCTGTATTGTTTCTTGTGTATATCACTCTGCTCTCACAGGCCAGGGTAGTCTTCGACAAACTGATCACTTCGTGTTTTGAAACTCTGAGTAAGTCCAAAGATTGGGTTCTTGGATTGGGTTACGAGTTTACGACAGTATTCGACTACGCTGCCAACGATCATTCAACGAAATTATTAGATAGAATATGGCCTCCCGCCCGTGTCGGTGGTCCTACCCAAGCTTCCTTATGTCTCATTGTACTTAGCCACCTACCGGGCGTTGCGTTGTCTCACTCAATCTTTCTTCATACTGATATATTTTATCAGTGCGTCAACGTTCAAGTGGAGAAAACTGCTTCCCATGCTGGATACAGTGACAGCTCGCTCGCCGTCGAGTATGAGTGGTCCCGCTTTCTTTTCGGCTGCTGTTGGGCCTGCGTACAAGTGGTCGATCCGATGTAAAAAGTACCTCCGTTATCCGCCTTGCACATCCCGAATTCCATGGTCTCGTCAACAGTCACACCCGTCAAACACGTACTCTCAAATACTTGGAAAGGGGGTGCATGATGGTTATTGGGTGCAATCCGTAAACTCATGGCACACTATAGTTTGCGCAGTTTCTTCGTGTTGCTGCTCCGTGTTGCCGTTTCGAGGGAACCGTCGTCCAGGTGGAACCTCAGACGCTTTTGCCGCTGTTGCTCGCCGCTGCTGTGACTGTGGGGAGGAAGTGTTTCTGGGGTTGAAGGTTGCGCTTTTAGTAGTAGAAATAAGGAAATGATCTACGTACACCGCAGTAATGTACCTTCCGGCAATAAGCAGGCGAACCAAACGTGTGTATTAATCGCGTCGAAAGCGCTTACTGCGATCCCAACAGTATGCCCGGTCCTTCCCGTCCTCCGGTCAAGCTCAAACGCTAATACCCAGCGTTGTTGGTTTTTCATCGAGATGATGTGTGTCCTATCATCGTGGCATCGTACTGTGGAAAAAATAAAAACGACCCTACCAGCTCCAACCAACCTCTGAAATAAATACAGTGTCCACGCAGGCACCAGTACGACGATAACCCCTGCTACCGATGTACCTGTTATGCTACCCAAGATGTGCTGTCGACAACTTGTATTTTGCTTCATCCATCATGTATAGAATGTTCAAGGTATATAAATATGGTCCAAAATACACTGCAGTAATATGTTACGCTGCCGCCGTTCATCCAATGCAAGCAATGCATTGGGCGGGGCCTCCTGCCCCGAACCAGGGGGGCCTCGCCGGAGATAAACTCCTCGCTTAGTAAGTTCTGAGCGCGGCGCCCATCCCAGGGATTGAAATGATGTTGCAGAAAAAACTAGTAAGCTTGTAGGGTGGGTGATAAGGTCCGCATTTTGTAAGGCACAGCAGTTGTTCACAGGCACGCAAATGCCTGATGTATTCTGATTGGTTGATTGGTGCGATTTATGTAGCTGTGGATTATCCAAGGGGCATATGCGGTGGGTTTTGTGCTTACCGGAATGGGTTGCATAAAATATATTTGGATGGTTTTCCAGGGTCCCGGGGAAGAAGGATGAGAACCCCCTTGACCTCAGTCTTTTCTGCAACACAATGCAACTGCACCGATAATATTAACAACAAGAACACCATCTCTTCTCTTGCTCCCGCGCCTCATGGCAAGGTTGACCGGCGCCACACCCGGTGCACGAGTTGTCCCCTCATATTTTTCCTGCCTATTTCCCTGATATGGCAGGGGAGCTAGCGTTCAACAAAGTGCTCAACTCGAGCGTTCATTTTCTTGGTTGACCTCATCAAATCGTGGCTACACATTGTGTGCAAGATTTGATTTCATCTGATTGGGTGACGATTGTGCCGGTAAAATACACCAGGCATGCAACCAATGTTGAACCTAAGGCAGCAAACGCGGGAGGCAAGACAATAAGTTGCTTGGCGTTGCTGGTACACGCGGCGGTCCTTGTGGGACTCTTGCTGCTGTTGAAGCTGCTGTGGCTACAAGCCCAGTGAACAAGCCCACCTGCTCCATGATCTGTTGCTGTGGTTGTTCGACGCTGCTGCTCGGCCAGCCCGAAACCATACGAGAATTCGAAAAAAAAACACCGAAGTAAAAAATATGAAAGGATTAAAACCCGATACGCTACTCTTTTGTCGCGAGTGTATAGTCGTACAGAAACGGGCAACATCACAGGTGCATTCTAACTCGGAACGGAAACAAGTGTGCATACACCCGGTAGCATGATGCAAGCAGGCTTAGAGCGCGACCGCATCTCTGCATGCACCCGGTCAACACCGACGTGATGCACCTCTCAAGCAAATTTTCACATATTATCGCAATAATACCCCACCGAACATAGCCCATTGTGATCTCAGTCAAAGCGTTCGCGGCCGGCTGACCGCTCACTCAGCTCTGAGTGGCTCAGTAGTGTATATTTTGAAAAACGAACACCGTACTCCGCGCTTGGTTACCGCTACTTGTCCTAACTACACAGTACTCCGCGGCTGCGTGTTGCATCCCATTCAAATCTCCGTATCTTGTCTTTAGCTCGCAGACACTTGAAGAAACACATCAATAGGCAAACATCTAATCTAAATTTCTACCGTAAACACGTACCCCGCACCTGAGTGTCGCATACCAAGGCATATGTTCTTGAACTTGATACCACTCGATGATAAGGCTGTTAATATTGTTGTTTCATTCGTTCTGCGTCGGAGTGCTTTCAGCGAGCGTTGACAACCCGGACCCCTTCGTTTGCTCGGAGCCTCGTAATCGGTACTGGTTGGCCGTCGTGTAAGCTACCTGGTATGTACCTACATTTCTGTAGATAATATATATATATATATATATGCAAGGGAGGCTTCGCCGACGCCCGCCGGCGGCTGCGTGCATGCCCGTATTGACTGAGGGCGTGCCGGCATGCAATACGAGGCTGCTTGTGCGACAGTATTGCTAAGGTGTGCATTATTAAAAAATCGAGCTGAGTGAAGAGAAAGAAAACGCTTCAAACACAAGAAAAACAAGCGTTGTCATCCACCATGCGGCACAACAACACAAACCTCGTCCATGCAGCAGCAAGAAGCACTATTAAGTGCTACGTACGATAAGCTCGGCGCCTGTGCTATTTACTCCGTATACAGGTAGACATACAATGATTGGTTGAGCTACAGTCGATGGAGTTAATCGACAGTACGAAGCGCCGATGATGACGTTGGTGCAGCAAGCTCTGCAGGAGCAAGAAGCAGCAGCAGCATAATAGCGTACAGGCATGTACCACACGAATACTACGCTGGCACGAGACCTTCGCCGGGACGACAGATAAAAGTTTATCGCGAAACAGTACTCATACAGCTTCCGAAGCAGATAGGTTCGTCTTTCAGCTTGAAAGTGCGCAGACACATCACCAAGAGGGATTGACTTGCGTAATAATCATGCTCACGGGGCTCAGCGGGAAAAAATATATATATATATATATATATATTATATATATATATATCACAGCAGTAGCAGAGACATAACAGCAGCACCAGACCAGCAGTAGAACAGTGGCAGGAGCAGCAACAGGAGCGCAACATGCGCACCCGAGGCTGCCCCTGGCATAACAGTCAGGACAAAGGAGCCCAGTGGTGCACGAGGAGGAAAGATATTCCAATATATCTCAGGTTGACCTACTCCGTGAGGGGGACTGCGTGAGCAGCAGCATGAGCAACAGCGAAACAACACCGCAACTGCACGTAGCAGCAGCAGAACAGCAGCACCAAAGCAGTGGCGGTAGCAGCGGCAACAGTAGCACGCTACGAAAGTCCGAGGCCACCCTCGGCACAGGAGTCCAGGCAGTGGAGCACGGTGGGACACGAAGAGGAAAGGTGTAATATTATATATCAGGCCAACCTACTCCGTGAGGGGGGCTCTATGAACAGCAGCAACTGCAACAGCAACAGCAGAAAAACACCACACCTGCATGTAGCAGCAGCTGCAGCAGCAGTAGCCATAACGTACAACCGAGGCCGCCCTTGGCACAACCGCCCGGCCAGGGGTCTCGGTGGGGTGCGATGAGGAAAGGTAAAATGGCGTCCCCCATGGAGTTACTTCGTAGTAGGTGAATCTCGTCCCTACTAAAACCAAGCTGTACGTTCGAGTCTCACCGGGTTCATGCTCGTCATCGTGGGGACGTTTTCTTGCGTAAGACCTTAAAAGCCAAAAGCACAGCAACGTTACGTAGCAAAATGCAGTGCATAATTGACGAACGTTGGGAATGCTGAACCCTCTGCGCGATACAAATGAAGGTACGTACCGGGGGGGGAAGAAACGACACCTGTGATCACCGCTTGTCCAGAAGCTGGAAAGCAAGAGTAAAATTGAAATAAGTGAATTAGAATGAAAAAAAAACCACACCCTGGAGGTTCAGCAACGAAACAAATCACAGGCTGACCTATTCCATTAGAAGAGCTGCGTGAGCAGCAGCGGAACAAAGGTGGTGGTACGTTGTAGCAGCAGAAGCAGCAGCAGCAGCAGCACTCAGTACATCACGCATTCCCTTGGCCGCTCCGGCACAGCAGTCACGGCAGGGGAGCACGGTGGGGCTCGACGTGGAAAGACATAATCAAACCCTCGAGGGTGAGCAACAAAACATATTGCAAGTTAACCTACTCGGTGAGAGGGGCTGCGTGAGAGTGGGTGTAAACAAAAGATGGCGTCGTGGTCGTACCTCGTCGTAATCCGCATACGTACTCAGTCGTTACTTGAAATTGTTTGCGTTGGCTACATGGGAAAAAAAAAAACACCTTCACAACAGAAACGAAACTCAAACTCTAAGCTGCATGTGATACTGTTTGCTGCGTGTTAAAAAACTAAATCGTGGACACCGTTTGTACCTCCACCACAGTACTGCCCCTCTCGCGGCGTAGACTCATCCGACCTGGTCGAAATTCTACACCCAGGCTACTATGCATTACGGAGTCCTGGCCGTCCCGAGTGCACAGCAGCCGAAGACGCGAGGCTCGTTTCGGGACCATTTTCTTGCCTACGTATCTCAACATTGTTTCCCGACAACTCGTGCTTTCACACGTAAATAGTCCTTATCGGCAGTTCGGCACTCGTTTCCAAACGCTTAACGCTTAACGCACGCGCCACGGCGGAGCGCGAGACAAGCAACCCCAATCCGTATTTCACACACTCTTGCCGCCATGGGCTGTCAAATGCCGCGAAGACTGCGGCCTCTGTCGTTTCGGTCAGAGGAGACGAGGTCCAGTCTGGATGCTTGCATCGAAAACAGAATATTTCATCGATCACGAGAAAGCACAGGTGTCGGTTGACGGCACATTTTCCCCTTGACGGACAGCTGTCAAGGCTAAAAACTATGATATTTCAGAAAAGGGATTGACGGATCAAAGGTGGGCTGGAGAGGTAGGCCGTCAACCAAACGCTTTGGCCACGAGACGTTGATACATCAAGTATCGACCACTCAACTGGTCCAACTCACGCTGGCGTATTTGGGATATTTCTGTAAAAAACGAGCACAGCACACCCGGCCAGCCGGCAGCCAGGGCACGGCGCAAGCACGCCCGAGGCCGTCCTCGACACAGACGGTTGACCGCACATTTTCAACCTTGATGGGCACCTGTCAACGATATCCCAATGCTAAAAACTAATATATTTCAGAAGAGCGTTTGACGGGCCAAAGGTAAACCTGAGGGGGCAAAGGTAGGTAGGCCGTCAACCGAAATCACTGGCGACTAAACTGTTATTCAAGTATCGACCATTCCACTGGTTTAACTCAAAGCTGACGTATTTGAAATGTTTCTGTAAAATAAGAGAACAGCACACCCGGCCAGCAGGCAGCCAGGGCACGGCCCAAGCACGCCCGAAGCCGCCCCCGACACATTCGGGGTCGGGGATGACGATGACGCAGTTTAGTGCCTTAAAATGAACGTGATCTCGCGCCAGCACGAACACCGCAAACAAATATGCCTGAGAAACTCTGAGGAACGACGAGAGCACGTCCCCAGCAGTATCGTGTTTAGATTTATCTTTCCCGTGCCTAAGTGCTATCCCCGTGCAACGAGTCGGGCGTTTGTTCGGCACTGTGACACCGAGCTTACAGATCCTCACTGCAGTCGCAGAGAGGGCACCATTGTGTCAGTGCTCGCTTTTTAAGCAGAATCTGGCTGTGGCGCCAACGGGCAAAGCGCTACCCATGCGGCCGGGATCTCGCCCTTTCCATACCATGTTGTTCTGACCTGGCTACGACGGCGCGTCACCCCTCGTTACTAACTCCCTATTGCTATTTCATTCTTCCCCCAAAGCTATTGCTCTCCACGAGGTGTCTGCCCCACTTGCGAGACCGCATGCACCGGGACAAAAACAAACTAGGAGATTAAAGAAACATATATACATCTGTATATACCATAACAAAGCAATGAATACCGATAATCGTCACCATCAAAAAGAACGTAGACCACTGGACGCGACATCCAACAATATAACTGCG
Source organism: Macrocystis pyrifera (assembly GCA_031763025.1). NCBI lineage: Eukaryota > Phaeophyceae > Laminariales > Laminariaceae > Macrocystis > Macrocystis pyrifera. The sequence goes on from JASSKH010000025.1 coordinate 7,091,576, forward strand.
ATTGGGATATGGTCCCTGCACTGTGAGTTCGTCGCGCCCCGACTCACCCGGGCGACCGACCTTGGCTCATCCCCTGCTGCACTAAGACCGCTGGTCTCGATATCTGACACTGGTAGCGGATTTTGAGCATCGCCACTACCCTCTTCTCGATGTATGACGCCTTAAAAAAAAAAAAACGTTTTACCCTGCCGCGTAACCTTGCACTGTGAGTTCGTCGCGCCCTGACCCTAGTAACCGTCGTTAGATTATCGCCTGCCGCACATGAAATGCTATCACTATCCGCGACATCAAACCACTTCACCGTGGTTGAGATATGCCCCCTGCTCTGTTGTGTCGGCGCGCCTGGTGGCACACTGGAAACTTGCTTTTGATCGTCGCCAAGGCCAATTTCCCCGGGGTATGCAGCATTTTTCACTGCTGCGTACCCTTGCATTGCTGTGATTTTGTGGCCTCGAATCACCCAGGCAACAGACGTTTGATCGTCGCCTTGTACACATTAAAAAATAAGATCCTGGCTGCAATACCAAACAAATGCACCGTGGTTGAGATATGACCGCTGCACTGTGGTTTCGTCGCGCTCCGTGCCACCCTGGTAACCTTCTCCTGCTTGTTCGAATATGGTTGTTCAGCATCAGGGAGTTTGCGTTCGTGTGTGTTCGAATGTAGTGTTCAGCATTTTGGCAGTTTGGTGACTACTGGGGATGTCGGTTTATTGTGGTTACTAGGTGGTTGTTTCTGTTAGTACAATTGGATCCCACATTATCACTCATTTTGTCTCCGCTCTGCCGGATGAATAATGCTAAAAACTTGAATCATCTTCGTTCTCGCCTGGGATCTATCAACACTCTAGAGTCTCGACATTGGCAACCTGGGCTCATGAGCGACGAAGTATAGGTATTGGAGCCGGGCCTCGCCCTCGAGGGACTGTAGCGGGCGGCCGCAGACGGAGAGGACCGTCAAACGCACCGTCCGCTTGGACAACAACAATCTTCTAGTGAAGGTCATTTCTTCAGTGATGTAGATATTGTACTATGCTCCCATGCGTGAAATGAAAAATATTTGCGTCTTTGCGAGTTTTTTGTGCTACTCGCTCGCAACTTCGAATACACGAAAACACCTCGTGAGTCGTTTCTCTCTGCCTACGTCTGCCGCCTGGCGCACCCGACGCCCTGGCAGACCCCATCACGAGAATCCCTCAATTTCGCTGGCCGTCGTTTCCTGTGAAGAGATGACGCTGTCCGCAAGTGAAGTGCAATCTTTCAGTTGGGGAAGCGTTTTTAGCTCTTTTTGTGATACCCAAACGTCGACCAATTTCGACCCCTGGTGCACCTCTTAGTCGAGGTGTAGGCCCCGGTTGAGAACCTGCGGGGGATCCATCTCGAGAGAAAAAAAAAACTGCTGTGATGAACCTCTTGCAAGTCGCCGTCGTTCTCCGCCGAGCACGGACCAGTCGAAGTTCTAAACGAAGCGTGTTAAGATAGCGATTTTTTTGTCTTTCCCGACAAAACATCTAGATATCAGAGTGACTGGAAACCCGGAGACAAGCGGATGCTTGGGTGCCAGCGTCCCCTTAATGCTGTAAAAACAAAAAAAAATAAAGCGAAAAAAATATTGTAGAGCTCGCGAAGAACCTCGTTTCCCAGGACTTACGTCTGTCTCCCTGTGCCCACTACTCCCAAAATATAATTTCTCAGGTCGTAGGGGTAACGCGAGATATCAAATATGTTTCCCTATGGAGTTTTCCCGGCGCTTACCGTTCCCGAGACAATATCCGTTTGTGGTCAGAACAAAAAACAACTCCCCTTTTCTGGTTCAACTCTCCAGCTTTCCATGTTCCATGAAATTCTTCATCTTCTTCCTTCTCGTCAATCTAAATTCCTCCACCCATGTTGGGGTGGTTCATCAACCTTAAGGGCCCATCTTACCGAGGAACTATCTTGTATTATTCTCCGCCAATATTTTTTCCTTTGGTTTGATTTTGCATGTGATTGATCTAAAAGTGAATCACCAAGCAGGCCTTTTGATGTTTGATTTAAATAAAACGAAAAAAAAGAAAGAATTCGACAGGAAGAAGTCTTTTGGGACTTATTTTGCTCTTCGTGTTACTCAATTTGGGAATTTTGTCCGACTCGACGTGGCATGTTCCTGAAACCGAAGCAAGCCACGCAAACTTGAGTCTTGTCGTCGACTGCTTCATAGCTGAGATCAAAAACTCCCGAGAGACAGGCTCACCAGGGCAGCCGCAGCGCGAGGTCCGACGGCGCCTGGTACAGAGTAGACCATCCGCGGCGCCTCAAAAAATTTCAAGGCGGTCGCAAAACCAGTTTTCCATCCCTCTTTGCCTCGCATACCACACGAGCACCGACCAGGTCACCACTTCGCTTAGACGTTCGATCGCTGTATCCCCGTCGCTGCTGCCTCCGTGGGGCTTCGGGGGATCGCCAGCGACCCAGGACGTCCCAAGAGCGATAGACTCTTCGGCGGTGCCGGCAGAAAGAATCGGCCGCTGACCGTAGCGCCCCCGGGGAGGAAGCCGGCCGTCGCTCGCGTCGTTGGTTGCCCTCGGGTGTTCGTTGACCCTTGTGCGTTATTCGGAGCGTTTTCAAATACTAAATTCCTCGATAGGACCAAAAGGCATATTTTTCAGGAAATTCGATCCAATCGAATCAAATTCGTTATTTCCTATTCGATTATCACGAAAAACATTTCTCGCTAAGATTGACTCTAAACCTTGTAAAACCAACAGTGGTGGTAATATATCTGATCATCATGGATAAGCATACCAACTTTACAATTTTTACAAACAAAAATGCATCTTCCAACTCGCGAACAAGATTTCCATCATTCATCAAGTTCGGAAATAGAAGATTGGTGGATGAAAACCATCAAGAATATATACACTCTCCCGTGTTCTGCAACCAATAGACAGCAGTACAAAGACAAATCCCTGAAAAACTCAATGAAATCAGTATCCACCAATACCGCTGCATCTGCAATACAGTTCTCAAGGTGCACCCACGTACTCTTGTTTCACCAATCCGACAAAACGATAAATATCAGATCCGCCAATCACCTTCTGGAGATGTGTATACCACAAAGACTGTTTGATTTGAACATGAAAATACATTTCAAAAGTCCCGGCAAAAAAAAAACCACGTGTCCCGTGGAGTCGACGATATTATACCTCCCTACCATTACGACTTCCCCGGGATACTTAAAAAATCCACACTATTCAGACATCCGTAACCAGTGGTAAATGATACATGTTACTTTGTGTCAAACTCTTTTTTTTTCCGGAATACTTTACTTTTCTTGTCCGACCGCGGATCTTCTCTCGCGCTCTAGGCTGCGTAGCACACAGTGAGCCCGCGTGTACACGGCCAAGGTCTGTGGAGCGCGCTCTGGGCCTCCGAAGTAACGAATTCTAGCAAATATCTACGGGGAATCATTCCGACTTTCTAGAGCCAAGCAACGGAGACCCCACAAGTTGAAGATTTTTGTCGGCTGCTGGCTACTGCTTGCTGTATCATGTCTGATCACACCGTCCCTCGAGCTCTCTACAGAGGCAGCCACGGCACAGCAACAGTCGTTTATTTAACACTCCTTTTTATGACGGCCACGGATAGCGCTTTTTTGTGTGTGAGTGTGTGAGACGTAATACATGTTAACCTAGGGATTAGGAACGAACACATACATATTTTTGACAAAGGTGCCATTGATTGGATGCTGCCCAGGGGCAGGACAACGATTCGAACGAACTCACACTTCCTCCGTATTTCAGAAGCAACGCGTATAGCCACGGTGCGCACTACAACAGCAGCGGCGGCAGCAGCAGCAGTACATCATCAGCGTTCGTATAGTATGTGTGTGCAGTGTTCACCAGGTCGAGCAATCGAGTGATCGTGGTCTCGAGTTTTGTTTTTTTCGGTGCAATAGGCTTGGAAACCTATACCCGGGAGCTCGCGAGTCGTGGCCAGCAGTCAACAATAATCAATCCCGCACGAGCATAAGATATCTCACTGCTTAACTTTCTCTGCGTTGGAAATCTCGTTAGAAGATGAAATGGTCCGTCTACGCGTACGTACGTGGCCACAAAAGTGGCTCCGTTCGGTCCGTCTACCTCCGCATGCTGCTTCTACCTGACCAATAGCAGTAGATGCCGTCAACCGTATATAATAATTGTACGTAGGTAGCCTGTACATATACAAAATCATTTTTAAGAGTAGTTGTAGTTGTATAGTACCAGGTTTTAGCGTGCACGCTGCTTTGATAGTGTGCCTGCCGTGTAGGCTGATTAGTGGATAACAATAGGGGACAGTACCTCTCGCTCATACACGGAAAAATTGTCGAAAGCCTCGCCACGGTTGCGGAACACAACCGGCTTGAGTTCCTCGCGGCGTACCGTCATACTCTGAAAATACCACAAAAGCACCGCCAACGGTACCGCGGACTTTCTATCACCATGACACTGATTTTCCCTTTACTACAGTACATCTATCTGCGTAGTAGTGGGAGTGGTGTACAATAAGAGTACCAGTATATTAGTAGTAATGCCTCTGACTCATGGTACCGCTTGCATGCTACGTCGCCGTTGTATGGAAGTTATAGTATTATAGGAGCAGTAGTACTAAGAATTGTAGAGTACCAGGTAGTGAATATTCATGCTGTTTCTACCTGTACTGCCTCTACGTAATACTGGTGGTGGTGTGTATTACGGGGGGCTAGAGTAAATATTACTTATGTTACACACAAAAACCTACATATTTACCTTTTTTCAAAAAAGATTTTGTCCTATATTTACTATGGTCCCCCGTAATAGTAACATTTTGGCAGTCATGCCCCAACCCATGGTTCCGCGTGGTTATTTGACCTCTCTGCTTACCATGAGGTTGTCTGTATGTGGTATGAGCGTTTGGTCAGCAGTAGTACTTAGTAGTAGTATAGTCAGTAGTCGAAGTAGTAGTGCACCAGGTAGTGCTTTGCAGAGTGCTTACTGCTTCCACCTGTATTACACCACCAGCGTTGTGGCGGTAGTGGTGTATATAGTGACGGTCTAGCAGCCAACCCATGGTACCGCGTGCATGTCGTAGTGTTTTATCCACAGAAAGAATCGTGCTCAGTTCCTGCCGACTACTATTATTATTACTATTTCCTTCGAGCAGTACGCTACCCATGGCTCCCGTTTCCGCCAAGAACAGCTATATATACGTGTGTTATCTGTGACTCCATTTTCGCCTTGCGACACCCCCGGAATTTAGCGTTACCCACATCTCGAAGTGGAACTTCGTGTCGTATATATATATCATCCACCACCACCCGGAAAAAACGATAACTACCATATAATTTAGTAATCCCTACGTCGCAAACGGTTTTTATCATATACTGCATACCCGGAACGACTCCACACCCAGTCGAAAATGACAGCATCTCCGTTTGACGAACCTACAGTAGACAGTAATATACCTTCTCCGTACCTTTCACGTCCTTCCCGGATACTAAACATGTTCTCCCTACCATTCGATGTCCGTAACCAAAGATAAACAATACATATCCTATATATCATCTACCACATACCCGGGATGAACGATAACTTACCATATAATTTAGCATTTACACGTCGCCAACGGTATGTATCACGTTCAACGATTTTACCCGGAACGTATCCAAACCCAATCGAAAACGACATATCTCCATTTCTACGATCAAAAACGTAGTTCGATCGACAGGTGTATCCAATCGCAAGACAAAACTACTCCAACGAATACCCACCAGACAGACTAGAAATAAACTCCCGCCAGCAAACCAGCCGCATCACTGAACAGCTCCGGCTGACGGGATACTTGTCTTGCCCACTTCACGACCTTCCCGCAACAAAAATACACCCTTCACCCGGACTCCCTTCAAACCGTTGACACAAGCGATGGTCATGTACGGTATTTGTCCCGTTGCTCTTTTTGGGGCCTGCCTACATCAAGCACGGTGCGCAACGAAACCCAGTGAATGTCGTATTCGGCAGTAAAATGTTTAAACCGAAACACAAAATTACGACTTTTCAGCTACAAGGCGGGGGGCAAGGGGGTCTCATTCAGAAAGAAGCCCCAAATAATACTTGCGTACGTGTCATTCAGTGTGAACATCATTACCGCGCATTTCATACTCGTACGTACTACGATTCAGTTCACGAATTTCCACCCTCGTCGCAAGAAGAAACTCCCGCTATTCCTTCGCCCTGCGTGTTGCCAGATCCATAAAGGGATCCAGCGGACGATCCAACCACGCCTGACCCATTCACGACCTCCCGCTGCTGCTGCCGCTGCATACCTTCTGCCACTGCTAATGCTGCTGCTGTTCCAGACCTCCCGCTGCTGCTGCTCCTGCTGCTGCTGTCGTCGTGTGCACGCGACTGCTGTGTCATGCGACTTGTTGCCAGTGCAGGCATGTCTATTCCTTCGTTATTAGTATTGCTGCAGTAGCAACCGATTCTCCCACGTCTACCCCCTCGACCACTACCACACCGTAATCGAGTGCGCCCATCTCGTGCGCGGCTTTCCCGACCATTCCACATGGAATACCGAGTGCACACAACCTGGCTCGCCGTGCGACTTCACGCGAAAATTTGCAGATACGTCTCCCGTGCTCACACCTCCTCGCCCCACCACAACCTCCCCTTAGTGGAGTGCGCACGCTAATTTTCACACGACTTGTTGTCCCTCGAGTCGTCGTCCAAGATTCTGCTGGTCCCAAAAGTACGTTCCCATGATGAGCAGTGAGTTGTTGGGCTCAAAACAGTGCAAACGTGGGCTAAACAGCTCAGATTTCTCGTATGTTTGCGTCAACCATTCTTCAAACACGAAATGCAGATCTTAGTTGCAAATGTCCCACTCTAATTCCAAGTCGTATGTAAATGTTGGCGAAACGCCTACGCGCAGGTACCAGTGTGTGTTCGAATTTAGTTGTTCAGCATCAGGGAGTGTGCGTTCATGTTTGTTCGAATGTGTTGGTTCAGCATTTTGGCAGTTTCATGACTATTCGGGTTATCGTTTTATCATAGAGTACATGGTGGTTGTTTCTGTGGGTACATGTGATTCCCACGGGGTCACTTGTTCTGTCTCTACTCCGCCGGGGAAGAATGCAAAAAACCTGAATCATATTCTTTCTTCGCCCGGGATTTATCAACGTTGCTCATCGCCACCACCCTTTTCCCGGTGTATCAAATTTGGGCTGCCCAGTAGCCTTGCACTGTGATTTCGCCGCGCCCCGCCTCACCCTGGCAACCGTTTGCCGCACATGAAAATAAACCCGCTAGCCGCGACATCTAATCACTACACCGTAGTTGAAATATGGCCCCTGAATGTGATTTCGTCGCGCCCCGACCCCCACTGGTATCCTGCTTTGGCTCATTCCCACTACCCGTTTCCTGATGGATGGCTCATTTTTGCACTGCCGTGTACACTTGCACCGTGATCTCGTCGCACCTCGACTCACCCTCGGGTAACCGACGTTTGCTCATCGCCTGCTCCACGTGAAAATGAAAACGCTGTCTACAATACTTTGCCGCCGCACCGTGGTCGAGATATTACCCCTGCACTGTGGGTTCGGCGCCCCTTTCCGCCACTGGAAGCCTGCTTTTGCTCATCGTCACTACCATCCTCTCGGTGCACAACGCATTTTTCCACTGCCGCGTACCCCAACTGCTGGTACAGAATTTTGCATGCGAATCGCTTGCCCGTACTACACGGTGTCTGACGCTCCCAATCAGCCGCGGCCATCGTACTTGGTTGTCATTCCGTCCTGCTTATTTGAACTACCCTTCAATCGTCAGACTACCTACGTCGCGGCAGCGGCCGCTATCAATAACCACAATAACCTTAGATTTCACTCGTATTATACCTACCATCACATTCATAGTGGCAGCCGCAACGCGTACGAGAGCAGACGTTTTCCTCGGGGGTGACCTGCTTCGTTATTGTCAACGAGTACCAGGCACACTGATATACTACTACAGGAAATTTTGCATCAATAATAGTGCGCACGGCAGTAATATATATATCAATATAGTACTACAGGACGGTCTCCGATCTATACGCTGCAGCAGCGTCTTTGACATTCAGCAGTGAAGCATCAGCGGAGCAGTAGCCGCCTGAGCGGCACACACATGTAGGCGGGGAAGATGCGCGTACATGCGCGTACACAGATAACGTCTCCATGGCGACGCTGCTGGTGCGTGTATCGTCTTGTATTAAGCCACTAGCATACTACTAGCACGAATCGTAACGGAGGCACTCTACGATAGAAGTATCACATTTCGGGGGGAAACGTTGCTGAACCACTACCGCGTCCTCACCGGGCGCCAGCTGACGGAGGAGCAGGTAACTTGTTCTCCATCTTCTTGGACATACCACGTAAGTACGTACACGTACGAGATGCGTAGAGCATCAACCGTATGTATATATCTATGTTCCCATTGAATTCCGCATGATACCTTGGGGGGACATAGGAGCCTCAGATATGGTAGGGTAAATCTGTACGGTAGAACGCGTCATCGAACACTTATTATCACCCAGTAGTGTCTTACTTGCCGTGTCGTTTGCATGATTTGTCCCCATATCAATGATTTGCGGCTCAAAGGGGCAATGATACGTGGTCTAAACGGTAAGAGTATTCCCACACGTACTCGAATATTTACCCCAATCCCTCCTACTCCGCTTTCTAGCCGCTTGAGCATCATCGTTTTGGGATTATTTATATCCCCGTTTATTCGAGGTTTTTTTTCGGACTACACTTCACGTTTTGAAAGAACACATGACTCACAATTATAGCCAAAAGAGTTTATGAAAGAGCGGGTTGGTTCGTGGGCTCGTATCCACTAAGTTTACCGACGCTTTTGTTCGCTGGCGGAGCGTGCATTCCACAAACGACCTTTCTCTTCCCCCTGGACCGAAGCACCATGGGCCTTTGTATCTAGATTCGCTTTCTCCTTGATATTTTTTCCGTCTGCGACCAACTCCCAGCGCGTATGGGCGCGATGGCAGAAGAACCATCTTTCGGAAGACGAACCGTCGTTCGTCTTGTGGCATAACGACGCCCGCGAGTAGGCGGAGCCCACTGTTGAGTCTGCAGCTACGTAATAACTTCATAGTGGCGCCTTGTGCTGATGTTGAAGTGCGCACCTACATCGTCGAGGTTATGATCTGAATCTCCAACGAATGAAGTCGGGTAACCCGATTCATTTGTTTCCGAAACTATTCACCTAATGATAATATGCTGCAATTAATGCGAAGATAGGTTCCGAGGCTACGAAATCTATCAGGAACCCTCTCAATCATTAAAAGACAAACGGACAATTCATTGTCGCCCAGAGTGGTACGGTCCGGTAGAACAACGATATGGACGTCGCGTTCCAGCATGCTAGATACGCCTAGTATATATCGTCAGAGATATTATGCCATGACTGGTTGCCGTCGGGAGGAGCGCACCGCGGCGGACGACGGTGTCAATCCATGCACAAAACACGAAACACTTCAGTCGAACAGTACAGCAACAGACGTGCATGATGAACACGATCCGAACGGGTCAACCGACACCAGCTGGTTCTTATCGCTGACTGACTCGAAAAATCAGAAACCATGGGTCTACGGACCTACACTCTTGGATGTACTTCGTGATGTGTTCCTTGTACCAGGACGTTGCATGTAATGCCGTACACGTTTCGCAGTATATTATGTACGTCTGTTGATTTCACGTAGAGATAATTGATCAGAGGGATAACATGAGGGGCAGTCAGACATGCCGGCAATGAGCTGCCGATCCGTGGTCAGTGAAATTCAATCCATGAGAGGTGTGTGTTATAAGGGTTACCCTGGGCTGGGTAATCAATCGATCTTTCACCTCTACAGCAAAGTAGGTAGCACTCTCACATTTGGCGTCGTCGACAGAACATGGGTTCGAACCTCACTTCGAACGTTTCTTTAACAGAAACGCTTGCGCGTGCCTAAAACAAAAACCACATCTCCCTGGTTCCCCAGGTAAATAAACGAAGCGGGTAGGTCAGCGTACAGACGTACACGGTTCGGACCCCCCAAAGATCCCGGCGTGCAGAGGCGGGGAGAGTGTTATAAGGATTACCCTGGGCTAGGTAATCCATCGATGTATTACCCCTATAGCTCAGTAGGCAATACCGTCACATTTGGCGTCGTCCAAGTCACGGGTTCGAACCTCACTTCGAACGTTTCTTTCACAGAAACGCTTACGCGTGCCTATGTAAAAAACAAGAACACATCTCCCTGGTTCCCCAGGTAATGGAACGAAGCGGGTAGGTCAGAGTACAGACGTACACGGTTCTGACGCCCCAACGATCCCGCCGTTCAGAGGGGGGGCGAGTGTTGAAAGGATTACCCTGGGTTGGGTATTCGATCGATATTTTACCTCTATAGCTCAGTAGGTAGCACACTCACATGTGGTTACGACCTAGGTCGAGTGTTGTGATGGGGATTCATTTCGACCCTGGTATACTGCATCCACCTATCCGTTCCGGTATTCCTTAAGGAGGGAACACAAATTGTAAAGATGATCGGGTCCAGTTATTTTTCCTCTTTCCTTCCAGTTCCTACTAAGACGAACCTTTGCTCGTCACTAGACGTTCAATGAAAAGCAGGAACAACAATCTCGGTCACTGGGCATGACATGTCGTTAGGCCTGTGAACGCTTTCGCTGGAAAGCATGACGGCAAGTACGATTGGCGCTAACACAGCCTAATCAGGCTGATGAAGTATGAGACGTGTCCGGACTTGCAATGTAAGGCATTGCCCGACCGACACTCAGGACGGCGATATTTCTACTGCGCGCACTTTACCTCGACAGATGATACGATCGCCCGTCTGATGTGTTTAACAGCATTTTAACGGGACCCAATTGCCGCACAACGAAACCCCCTCGCCCTCCGGCCCGTCACTCTAGGAATCTCGAGCGGCGATGTCGGTGGCTGGGACTTCTCTCAAGCTAATCGTTATCTGTTCGGCATCGGTCGCCATATCATCTGGCATCAATGCACCATGTTCAACCGGCACCAGGGTTTACGACCTGACCGTGTGGAGCGGGCACTGGCTCGATGGGCTCGTGATGAGATGTACTGGTGACAGCGAAGACAATTTCATCCCACCAGAGTTTAACGAATATCACGGAGGGGACCAAGCAGCAAGTATATGCGGGGGCACTAGAGGCGTGCAGAGTATGGAATGGGGTGTGCCGGAGCAAGAATTTTCCCCTATTGTCTACTTCAACGTCACGTGTCTGGACAACCAAACCCACCATTTCTCAAACGGGTGAGCTGGTGGAAGGCGACTTAGGCCAGGGTCGCTTGAATGGAATGGAGCTGTCGTAAACAGTCTGGGCAGTGTACGACGCATGGGGGTGATCAGCGGGCGGTGGTGTGCTGCATCTAACCTAACGTATAAGAAAGGCACACACATCCGGCCTGCTCGATCGCCGCGCAGTTGTAACTGAAACCGAAGTACCTGGTATACCCGAGGGGTAAGAAAACAAACGAGGTAGTTAAGCCACGATCGCCACCATGTTGGCAGCGGAAATTAACCAGCCGGTTGAGATTTTTTGTCAGAAGTAGAAATAGAACATGTTTGTTCTTGGCATGTTTTAACATTGATTCAATAGCCCCTGGTCGTCTGGTAGTGCCTTCGTATACTGCTGGTGTTTATTTACGGTAATCGGACCCTTCGTGGGGCGGATGTTTTTAGTTTATGTGCAAATATATATATATATATATTAAAACAATGAAATCAACTGCTTAGAGCGCCTAACCGCTTGGGTTGGGGCATTGCTATGCGAAAGGACGAGGGACGAAAGGGACGACGTATTATCGAGTCAAAAATGCAAGGCGCGGGTCGAAGTGGGGAGGAGAAAGTTCTGGTTGCTCATGCCCCAGCTGGATTCGTCACCGTTCTCGAGCGCCTGCTGATGGCCGTTATTATCCAAGGACATGTCCCCTGCCTCCTTCTTGCTCTTAAAAAATACTCAGCAAAGACTGGAACAACATGAAATATTTCGATGAAAATCAACCAACAAAAAGGTCTTCTAGTAATAGCTTTTCGGAAGCTGCGATCTGGTATCTAGAATGTCACCGCCCCCCTATATAGAGCGATATGATGAAAATCTAAATTTGAAGTTCCGTGCGAATGAAATACAGCATGCACCCGAAGTCGAACCCCTTCACAAGGTGTGTCGTGGAGAGCAGACAACGTTGATGTGTTCTTTTAATCGAAACTCCAGATTCTAGATTCCATATTCAGTACTCTTTATCCGTTCTTAACGGAGAAGAAGAAATTTCGGTAAAACCAGAAAACCAAACAAACACAAGAAAAATACCCGAACACTAAAACGCTCAGGGTGAACATGTTTCGACAACAACATCCCTGTTACATTTTGGTAGTCAGCATTCGCCTATAAGTATCACGCTAAGAAACCTATATTAACGGATCAATGCAGCGGCGATTGTACACCTGTCACGCTTTTACCGGCCGGCCAAAGCTCTGTGGTACTCACACAATGACAGCAACACTCATGTTCATAGTGTGAAAGTCATCTTAGAATTGCCGCTGCACGGGTAAACAGGACGCATTGACAGAGATCAAATGTATTGGGCGGATGCAGCGTGATCAGGGTCGATTGAACGACTCATTTAGAAGTGCACCTACAAACATTAGTAAGAATGGTGGACGAACCTATCGTAGTATTTGACAGTATGGTTGACTCCTACCACTTGCTGAGGTCGCTACGGGGGAAATCGCGTATACAAAAAACTGTCTATATGTGGAAACGGCGTGCCTGTCGGTTCCTGCGAACAGTTACGTCGATGGGATAGGGTTTCAGGATGTCCTAATCACAGAAGCACTCGGGAAGAAAAGATTACCGCTTCCAAGTAAACCTCGCCTCGGTCGGGGGACGAAATTTTGTCTCCGGCCGAACCACAAGCCACATAATTACAACCTCCGCGATTTACAAGACAATAAATAAGGAGGCAAGTGCCTGGTATATACTGTAGGCTATATTGGTACTGCCTTTCAAATCGTTCTATTGCGGTACCGCCCGAACTGCTGGCTGCGGGTTTCGGGAACTCTTCTATTAATAAGAGCCTTGCCCCTCAGCGCCAGATGAGTTTCCAAATGTCCAAACCCGGTGACTAGGTCCATGCTTGTTTTTGGTGTAGGTGGTTCTTCAACGACCGCAGATATGTCGACCTTTACAGCAGGTATATGGGATGTTATTCCACAACCACTACAGTGGTACCGTGCCCTTGCGTGCTGGTTCGGCGGTGCTTATTGGACTCCAGATCTTGATGTGTTCCGTTTTGTAACCACGGCTATCGTAGACATCAGGAAAAAGACCTTAGATGAAAACCTCATCCGTCTTCTATAGCTCTGAAGCGTATGTTTCCACCTCGCGTTCTGTTTCCGAGCGTTTTGTTTTCCCTCGCAGTAAATCATATGATATCTGGAACATAACAAGCAATCGAACCGTCTCCTGCGAGGAAGAGAAGTACGTGCAAGGCATTACTTACACCCTCGACTACCAGGAAGACGGCGACTACCCGTACTTCTTCACCAGCTTGGGGTTCATATGCTCGTCTTCCACACTCGGTGAGTGCACAGGACGACTGCTATGGTCGATGGCGCACGAAGGCTATGGAGGGGCATGGAAGCTTGTACTTATCTCGCGGCAGGGGGAGGCATTTTGTTCCTTCTGAGACAACATTTGATGACCGGTTGAGCTCATCGAGTTTTGCAGCTATTAGTATACTGGTTCGTATGATACTTATAGCAGACAATATTTGTTATGGAACTAGCTCATGGGAATGTTGGCCTGGATGCGCAAAACAAAATCTCCCAAGTCATGTTTCGGGTGATATATTGAGCTCCTAGTGCGAGGAGCGGAAACATTTCGGCAGCACCGCTACCATCGCATCGCTGTTCTGGTGACGTTTTATGAGGTCATTGACGCTGAAGCACCTAGTCATGAGATACCTTTGCACGTGAAACCCGAGGAAGCACACACAACCGTGTCTGATGCCCTCAAGGCGCTGGTGCTTGAACCTCGCACGTGAAAAAGGCCGATCTACCAAGTTCGAGACGCACGAAGCGGGCCTTCTATCCTGTCCAAAGCTGGCTTGAAGAAAGCGTTTAGCACCTTCGCGCACTATTTCACGCGAGACGGCGAGGGAGAAAACTGTGCTGAACTCATGTCGCCAGAATCCATAACGCGGGGAAGAGGGGGGAGTGCCGTTATGTGGCCCAAGATCTGAGATACGAAACGGAAAGGGGTTGGACAATTAGGTCATAGGACAATAGATGGGAACGGATATCAACTGGCCTAGGCATACGTACGATAGACCGAAACATGTCGTACCAGGTAAACTAAACACATATTTGTGATTACACAATATCGACTAGTTTCTCGGTTCCACGAGGAACGTCACTCATGAATATTTGGGTCAAACGTACCACGCGTACCTCTGTGGTGGCACGCGCTTCCTGAATGGAGAAATGTACGTCTAAATTGAATATGGTTTATTTTACTTTAGTTGTTTGCGAAAGTTCTCCTAAAAGACTTATTATATCCAAGAAGGTTACAAGGTGCGTGACTTGTGGGACCCTTTGTACGAATTAGTTTGCGGCAGGAGTGCACTGGAATGCTTCGAAGGCCTTCCCACTTGACGAGCTTCCTGCCCGGCAAAAAGCCTTATGTTTCAGAAATGCTGCACACTCAACCCGATCATTCAAGCATTCCGTCAGACAAAAAGTTTGACATCAGGAATTCAAGCCATTTTTAGTGTTTTAGACTGCACACACTTTCGGTGCCGTCATGTCCAGGGGGTTATGGACGGGGTGATTTTGTGTTCTGTTTTTTTGTTAGTCAGTTACCTGAGATGCTAGGATTGTTTTGAACGATGCATTCCGGGGTCCCAGACATCTAGCGAAAACAAAACCTCCAAAACCGGCACCTCTTCCGTTAACAATCTCGCCAGATTGGCACGGACGGTGTGTCCGGAGTTTCAGGGTCTAGTGCAAAAACACCGTGTGAACGTCTAACTAAGCATTTGCGGGAAAAAAGAGCATATTATGGTGTTTTTCTACTCGGTATGAAATCAACTTTTAGCGTCAACCTTCAATCCATATTGTTGATCCTACGCCCTCAAATCTGCGACTATTTTGCGCAGTCTGCTTCGGAGTATCTGCAACCTAACATTTTAGAAAACAACAAGATCGAAAGCAAATGGTCTCTTCGGAAACATCTGACTATTGTTGACCATTTTTAAATCTTGTGGTGATACTGTTGAGCCGCTAGCGCAAGCCTTAAATAAGCCCTGAACAAAACACGCAAAGAGCTGTGCCCAACGCTTCCGTTGTTCATCACGGTCAGTAGGATACCCAATACGTGATGTTCGAGTGGCTAGGGCAAGCGGCATTCGTGGCAGACCCTATTAATGGCAACTCATTTCGATCACCATGTAGGTACATAACGAATACATTATCCATCTAAGGCACAGCTAGAGCGGGTGCTAGGAGTACCTATTATCACACGTGTCGGTAGTCGTATGACCATAGACCCTCGTATCCCTACAATGTCGGGACGGGCCACGAGGGGTGTTCACAAACCCGGGGGAGGGGGGGCGAGGGGGGTACTCGACATCATGTACTGCCGTAGTCGTATGAACATACACTCTAGCGCCCCTAAAATGCCAGGACGGAGCACGTCTAGCTTTCACCGACCAGGTAGACGTTGCTTGCACGAATCTCAAAGCACCCTTAGAGGAGGGTGGAGTATGATGCCCATATGTTCACGTTTGCGTTCACGGCAGTCTGGCGAGTGGGTCTGCGGCTCACTCACATCTGACCGAACATTTGTTTGTTTGTTGTCGCAGAATAGCCAACAATCCCATGACGGTGCACATTTCGAAAACTAAACAATCGAATACTCTTAGGACTGTGTCAATAATCAACGTGGTTCCTCGTCTGATTGACTCTGAGCGGCTGAAAATAATATACGTGGAAAGGACCCCCCTCAACCGTAACACCAGTCAGATTGCTGGGTTCCTCCGACGTTGGGTACCGGTAGTTGGTCAGTTGAGGAGCCCGGCCGATACATTTTGCTTGATTGGGCCGGCATAGGGAAGAAAAACTAGCCTTCAAAGGAGTTCTGGTAGCATCGCACTCGCAGCCACCCACCGACCATGCTACGATGTGCAGACTATAATTTCGCGCCAGTGTTCGTTTGCATAATACCAAGTTGAGAATATCCTGACCCCCCATGCCAAAACCTAATCGCACCCAGATGCAATCTGCACGGACTGCGGCGACGACACAGTGCTCAAGAGCGATGAAGATCAGCCGGAATACTGCGAGCTGCCCACTTGCTCAGATACGGAGTGCTGCGAACCAAAGGGTAAATTGCGTCGAGCGTGCAGCTGCGGTAGGCATGGTAGGGGCATGTAGCGCGTACTGTTCGTGAGGCTCTGACCTTGAGGAGCTCTGGTTCTCACTCACCGCCATATGCTTTGAAAAACCATGGTAAGTTCAGTCCGATAAATCGACCATGTTTACCTTGTGTATGGTCTAGTGCACGAAAATTTCAGGTGTCGAATGCAAGTGTACTGTAATAACACTCGGATACGCGTTGAACACGAAATACATTGGGTCTGTAGCCTGACAGTTCCTCGTCGGTTGTTGCGAAATATGTTGGGCATCAAAAGTGCTACCCCAGAGCCTGCCGTAAGACTGTTAGGCTACTGGTTGTTTCGAAAGCCGTCACCGCAGTGCGGCAGAGTATCAATACAATACGCTGGGTACGACGTTCTGCGAGTAGCTGGGCGTACCCATCAGCACAGCAGTTCGAACCTATAGCGAGTTGTCAAAGCACTGGGGTGCACCGAGTTATTTGCTGAAAGCCTGTGGTCGCATATTCAGGGGTACTGCTGTTGTTGACGATGACGTGTGCTACTATATCAGCTTTATATTTTGACTGCAGAAGTTTTGGCAAGTCATCAGGGTCACTGAAAACAATACACAAGCCCATCACATGTGCAGCATTCGAGCAATGATTTTCATTGAGGTATCGGGGCTTGCTTTATTTTCTTCTGACATAAACGTATGACCTTCGTTGTGGTATTTCATTGGTGGTGTGCAGCCCAACATGCAGGTGGTGAGGCTGTTGCCCCTAGCGGGCTAACAGACTAGACGCGGTCACGTGTAACGCGTGCCGTACTAACGCTTGCCCGCAGTGTTCAATCTGGGCATAGCGCACATTCAAATAGCGATGTACCTTGAGATACACGCTGGTATTAGCAATTACACTGGGTACTACTGGTAGTGTGTGGAAATTTTGTAGCCACGACAAGCTCTTTATTACTTTGGTACAGTTATTTCGTGTTTACCATCCTCTAACTTGCGGTGTACAACAAGAGAGCGCGTTACAACACAAAAAAACGCGTGCTTTCTTGGTCTTCGTCCGTCGCCGAAAGTGCGAGAAAGCGAGTTGGCAAACATGGATGAAAATCGACGAGTACATCACGAGACAAGTGTTGACTATGTGGTATTCCGAAAACCCATACTGAATCGTGTTTTCGTTTAACAGCTACCACATATGCACCTGTTGCGCAGCAAGAAACGCCACTGTGAAATCGTTTTAACGCATTCAAGGGGCTAGTCTCAAGTTTGACAAAAGAATTCGCCGCGGCCCTTAGAAAAACAAACATATTCGTAATTTATGTCGCGTACTGTAGTGGGAATACTGAAGCTATGCGCGATGAACGAAGGCCAGTAGCGGCAGCAAAAAATGACGACGTTCGTAGTCACTGCGTGCTCAGAATACCTCTGGGGGTCAACGACTCCCAAGAGATTTAGTTTAACCATAGAGTGATGTCCGTGACGAAACATGCACGTAGCAGGAACCAAAACCGTGCAATTTCATACTCACCACCGCGAACTGCCTTGCCTCATTATATTGTAAAGGATTCATTAAACGTCCTCAGCTTATTCTCTAACCGCCTTGAGCCGCGGTTGACGTATCTTTCGCCTGCATCATCCGCAGACGACGAAACTGCATCATCCGCAGACGACGAAGAATCTGAATCCACCACGACGACCATCATAATCGGCGTCATTTCCTCCGTAGTTGCCGCCATGATCATATCGGCTAGCGCGTGGATGCACAAGAAGTTCAAGCAGAAAAACGATACCGCCGATGGGGTCGCGGTGTTCGCCGTAGAGGACCAAACAGGGGTCAGCTAAAGTTCGGGCTGGTACTAGCAGACGTGTCAATCGTTGAAAACCCTGAATATTCTTCTTAGGCGACTCGTCCCACGTCTCATACCGTCCACGGTCTTCGCAGAGCTGAGGGTTTGTCACGTCGTGCCCTGAGCAGTTGCCGAGAATAGCTCGTCAAACATATACGGTAGAGGCTTGTCATACTCTAGGATTGCATAAAGTAAAAAGTAATATTCGACTTGAAAAGATGTCTGCGTTCACTGCACTACAGTAGTAACCAAACCGAATCTAAGGATTGCGGAAGGGGACTCACACGCGGACGGAGTATATTTGGGCCATGCCGCGGCGGGGATGGCATTAGTAAGCCGAAACGTTTTCTACTGACGAGGGACACCTTGCCTGGAGATACGCCTACTCTCTTGGCTCTCCCCGTATGTATGTACTTCGTATTGTACCCTGTTTATCTTGATTTCGCGAGACAATCTATGCATCCCATGATAAGGGTTGCAGGTTTTGGCTCAAGTTGTTCTGGTCGGTGGAGCTCCTCAAGCGACCAGCCATCAGTTCGGCACGATACTTTTACCCAAAGTAGTATATCACTCTTAGGACACTGTAGTGTACAGCAGTATTGACCGGGTTGCGCAAACAAACGTCTTCGCAATCGTGTGTCAGGTGACATACGGAGTTGACCATCTGTGAAGCTCAGAAAAAGATGCGATCACCCTTACCGTCCGTCGCATTGCTCGATCGTCGAAACTTGCGCGGCTATTCATCCGGCTGTGCGTACTGTGTTTCTCGGGGAATTATTTTGATCGAGATAGCTATCTCCTCGTGCGAGGAGCTCGGTGCAGGGATGAGTTACAGCCCAACCGTTTAATAAGGTGCGTCCATTCGCGTTCCGAAGGTGACGACAACTATGATTTGGAGCCCCTGACTTCACATCGAGTCAGAGATGAGGGTATGAGTCGTGGAAGGAAGGACCCCGGTAGGAGCGTATATCCCCTATACTCGTTCTGCATTATCAGGTAACAGTACAGCAGCCCACGCATGACGCATGTTTTGTTCGGTTGTTCGCGAGCAGCAACGCTTTACCCTGCGCGTGGCGCATCGCAGGGCTGGTGATACAACGTCTCCGAAGTCAGATAAAAGTGATGAGACATGAGAGTTGGTGGGGCGCTGTGTCGCAACCAGAGAAGCAGGCTCGCCGAGGGTATAGATGCGGGTCATAGATTTCGACCCAATCTCCGCACTGTTATATTCACAGCGGAATCTACAGTTCGTATTTGTGTGTTTCACGCTTAGCTTCCCCGGGAAAGCAATTGGCCACGAGTTCCCTAGGGCCAGGCGTAGAATATCGTAGATTTGTCCACATGGTACATGTCGGAGGCGAGCATATTTATACATATGTGTGTCTGGCTCGAGTTATTTGTCCAGCTCACGGCTATACGAACACGACTACTACCGTGATAACCAGAGTTTTATATAGCACCGGCGTCCCCGTTTGGGTAGTAGGTGGTCCGCGTTCCTATCAAGATCATTTTCGTGAGTTCGAGTATCACCTAGTGCATGCTCGTAGCGACTTTATCATTGCATTAAAAATGATTGGCGGAAAACGTGAGATCGTGAGTTAGCTACATTCGATGAAAATCGACGAGTAGTGGGATTGCTGAACCCTATGCGCGACACAAGATGAAGGCACGTTCCGGGAGGCATAAGGGACGACACCTGTGACCACGGCTTGTGAAGATACTCAGGGTAAAACCTCCCACGAGTTAGGCTGGATAGAAAAAGTGATGATAAAAAACAAAACAATATGATTGCACGATGACCCAGACGGCTGATTTATGCATGCCACAGAACAGCCCCACGGACGCGGACCTAACCAATGACCTTTGGGCGATGTGTAAATCTAGGGCTGAGCCAATGAAAACCGCTTTCTGTTGGCATGAGAAGTGGTCGAATCGCAGCTCTGGGGTGCGGAAAATTGACACGGTATACCTCCAAGCTCCAACTAGCGGCGCAACATCACCTGAATTCCCCAAGTGTCTCACGGCGAACCTTGGCACAGGTGAGCCCTGCACAATATTGGCGTGCAACTATGTAACACACCTCTGAGATGGTGTCGGGTACAAAGGGAAACAAGGAAAAAGTGGGCGGGGGGCGGTGGTACGATGGGGGCAAGTGACATGAAAGCACGCACGACTAGCTCCTGATGTGTTCGTGCAGTGCTAAGCGATACCGATGATTGTTGTTGGTGGTCGCTCTTTGTCCACATGTTTTTCTTACGCCGCTGCTGCTGCATCTGCTGTTATCGTTCGGTCCGTTGGTCCAGCGGTTGTGGTAGCGATAGAAGTGTGCCGCGTGTCTCGCCCTGGCGCCATCACAATCAGATATGGCAAACAGCGCTATATACGTACATATAAACAGTGCATAATTCCCTAGGTTTACCTAGGGTAATCTAGAAGCAAAATTAATTTATTTTCCAAACGGACCAAATGACAAAAAACGTTGCACTAGCGCTTTTTTGCCAGTTTACGGTACGAAAAACTCAAACCAGGCCATCAGGGTACACCAAACCCAAGTTAGATGATATTTTCTGTCAAGGTAATCCGTTTTTTGACGAAACATCCATGTCCGTCCGTCTCACTTGCAAACAAAACGACAAAAAAACGGTATACCATCGTATTTTTTCCTGTTTACGGTACGAAAAGTAAAACGAGGTGATCAGGGCACACCAAACCCAAGTGATATGAAATTTTCTGTCAAGGTATACCGTTTTCTGGTAAACAAACAATGTCCCGGTACAGCTTACATTTTCGAACAAACACTGCGTTCGTCAATAGAAGCGCCTTCTTGTACTGTGTACTCGTGTTCAAACGAACGTACCAGGTACGAGTCAAGCGTTGCTTATATATAATCTGAAGCCATTTTATTTCGTTTCGTGCACGTGCGTGTACTCAGAACACGGTGCCGCGGGCGAGCCCGGTGCCGCCGCGGGTGTCAGCGGGCGCTAGCAGGTAGAGGTGGTGTTGCAAGGAGCGCCGTCGCTGTTTGCATGGCTAGGAGTCGCGTGTGTCTCGATACACGCAGGTAGCACGAATGGGCTCTGTCTGGCCTCCTTGAGAGGCGTCGCTTGAACCATATACGAGATATAAGGGCCGTTTTGATATGCGAAATAATATTCAAGCGGTGCTTATTTTTGCGACCAAACTAAACTTCAAAGAGACTTCAATGCAGCTTGAGCACCAACTTTGTCGAAGTGGCGAAGAAGGGCCAAGGTGAGCACCGGGCTTCACGCGAGGCGGGCGACGAGGCTCACTGTGGCAGAGAGGGAGGAGAACTTTATCCGGACCCAATCGGTGGTGAGGTGGTCGCGAGACGGGCGGGCGGCGTACAAGGCTAAGAGGGAAGCTCTGCTGTTCGTTTTTTTTCTTTTTGACCAGTGGAACGTGTTCCAATCAGGCTGGAAATTATTACACGAGAGGAGACAGGCACTGGGTCAAGGGATGTAGGTACAAAGTTATGATTTACAAGCAAAACACAACGTAAAAACAGACTATCAATAGACTTTTCGAGCTTGCACCAATCAAAGCAGAGCTATGACTTACCTTATGACTTTCAAAATGGCCAACAGTGCCGTTACGACTCTAACTGCTGCTGAGCACAGATATCGTATTGAGCGTGCTACGAGTGCAACAAGCAGGATGTTGTACATCGCTGCGGCCATGCCGCCGAGCAGCAGCAGGCAACCCCATGCGCGTGATGTGGCACATCCGCAGTATACTCTACTTATGATATGTATGGATGGCTTGTATCGGGGCCTGCTATATGCATCACAGAGGATGGATAGGTAGAGTTTGGGGTGCGGGCGCATGTATGTATCCCGACTCCCGACCACACCCACCACGACGACGACCAACAACAACCGCCGCCTGCTGTTGCCCAGCAGCAGAGTAACAGACCAAACCAGCGTGAGGTGCACACCCGCAGGGTATTCTTGGCTAATGTACCAGACCTGTAGTTGCGAATGTTGTAGCCTACGCCTCGTCATCGAGGATATATAGGCAGAGCTTGGTGTGCGGGGGCATGTGTGTAACCCGACTCCCGAACACGCCCACCGATCAACAACCAACTAACTGCAACCAGGCAAAACTGCGTGAGGTGACACATCCAGGGTGTATTCTTGGCTGCTGTACCTGTAGTAGTTGCAAGTGTCGGAGCCTACTATGCATCATCGAGGATAAATTGGAAGAGCTTGGGGTGCGGGCTATCTATGTACCCAAGTATGTATCCTGACTCCCGACCACGTCCGCCACAACGATCAACGACCAACTGGCACCAGACAAAACTACTCATCCTCCAGCAGCAGCAGGCGCCCAGCAGCACACCAGCAGCAGGCAAAATCATGCGCGCACGGTGGCATATGCGGGGTGTAATTTTTTGACTAGTTGCATGAATCGGAGCCTACGATGCAGGACCGAGGACGGATAGTAGGCAGAGCTGGGGGCAGGCGCATGTACAGCATGAAAGACATCCCGACTCCAAACCACACCGACCACAACGATCAACAACCGCCACCTGAAAAAAAAACTGCTGTACTCCTCTGCTGTTGTTCTGAGCAGCAGTGCAATTCTCACAGCCAATCGAGAGGACAGCAGTACGCGTGTGCCTGCTGTCGCCACCGTTTGCCTGCGCCACCACCACGCACCGCCGTCTCTGCTATTGTTCGAGCTGCGCGGTTGGTATTTTGGATCGACAAGCTCGTCATAATTTCATCGACGTATATAGTGGACCCAAAAGCTACGTCACAGTAGCAGGGTGTCCCCTGCAATCACCTGAGAGCACAGCAGTAGTTGTAGCAGCAGTATAGTTCCTGCAGTCGTCCTTTGCCTCCACACCATACACACCGCCTACATCTTGCTGTGCAAACGTTGCTCGACCGGCATTGAGGCGGACAGAAATCGACTGAAACGCCGCAACTTCGTTGGACGACAGACAACCTACCCTTCTAACACCCTACACAGCTGGTCGAAACAAGACTGCAGTTCTCGATACCTGCAACCTACAGTACCCGCTTTTTTGGTAGTGCCAAAACCAAATTTTACCAGTACCAAACCACAAGAAAAAACGGAAATTCTATGGTACGAATACGTACTTTCTACGTATTTTTCTTGATATTTTTTACATTATTAGAACGACAACGGCCCACGTCAACAACGTTGCTGCCGCTTAGCGGCCGGGGTCTCGATCGGACCTCTCTGTATCACCCTTCGACCTGATGATCAACTCCACCCCAACAGCGGATGGCCAGGTGACGTCATGGAACGGCATGCTCGTATCATGTACACTCGGACGACTCTCGGATTCAGCTGGCACTACACCACCGATTGCCATGTCGAGGACCATGGCCATGTCGAGATAACCGCATCCCAATGTGCACGATGGTGAGATCCCGCACCAGTCTTGACTCTGCACGGACCACCCCAGTCACTCCAGGATGCAGTCAATGCCTTGTTCCTGACCGGAGCCGCCTCCGACTTCTCATTTCCTGAACCAGGTCCTGCTCCGTGCCCCCCCTGCGACGAGAGCTGCGCCCGGCACATCAGCACATCCATATGGTCGATTCTTCCTTGGAGTGCGGACAACGCCCCAGATCGCGTTTTCTTCGCGTCTGCACGCGTAGACATCTACGAGGACGGCGGAGAGCCGGCAGCATCGTCACCCATTTTCATGATAGGCGTTGAGTACTGCCTCGTAGCTGTCATCTACTCCATTCCGAACCATTTCGTGACCCAGTTGCGTTCGAGAGGGCGGTGGTTGAAGTACGATTGTATACTCGGGGAAGTAAGTACCACGTCTTGTGACGATTTCGACTATGACTGGTATCATGGCTTCCAGCATATGTATGTCTACCTTCGGATGTCTACGACCTTGCCTGTTCCCCAGGCACAAACGGCACCATGCCGTAGTGCTAGCTACCATGAGCGCGCAAGCCAAGAACGCGCGGAGATAATCGAATCGACTAGACAAGGACCCATCATGCCTCCGCCTTACCGAAGTCCTGGCCACTACGACGTGGGGAGCGCAGCTGCGCCTTGCCGACTCGACTCCGGCGTACCGCCGCCTTGAGCGTCTCACGTGTTCTTCACATGTGTGTTGAAACGTTTTGATTTTTTGTGTGATATTACTTCTCGATTAGGACCGCCTGCCTTCTAGTTTCCCTCTTTTTGCTAGGACGCATTTTGCAGGAATGTTGCACGGCGCGTTCAGCCTTTCGAGTTCTGAGCAGCTACATTAATATTAACTGTTCGGTCGACAGTGTGTTGTTTACGGGTGCATGTACGTAACGATCATCGGCGAAACGTCTATTTGAATGCCTTTTGTCATCTTGGACTTCACTGCGGCGTTTTATTTGGTATGGCTGTGTTCGCGACACGTCGAGGTCATCGCAATCTGCGCAATACGACTGTGATGTTATGTTTTGGTTTTTTGCTTCGAAATAGCGGCAACTGCAGCATCTTCAAACAAGTAACATTCTACGTGGCAAATATCGACGTCGCGAGAAAATTTTATACCTCCGTCCAACCTTTTATTATACGAAGTATGGTAACACCTCGTAGGGAACAGGAGGGCAACCCTTGCCATGCTCTACAATGGATAATACGAAGAAATTATTAAGTATTGGTGAACCTTGTCTCACTGCGAGCAAATGTCCAAAAGGTTCACGAAAGACGGCACTGATCGTTTCGTGGTTCCTGTACTATACTAATCAATTTTTCGTGCTCGATGCTATGTTAAAACCGATCCTTTGTCGTATTCGGTGCTATATTATTCCGATCTTTTTGTGGTCGGGGTGTATTACCGGAGGGATCCCAAGCTCGACCAGCTCTTTCCCGTCGACAAAAAGGCCTCACTGTCACCCGGGCGGTTGAGAACCTGATCTTTGTCAAGGATGTTGTGGACGCCGCCTCTCCCGTCGTGCACGCACAGGACGTTGCTGGCGTGGACACCTGCAAACCAGCTCAACTCTAGGACGAACAGACGAGCGCATTAAAGGCGACAAACGTCAATTGCGTACTCCCCCTCCGTCTCGAAATGGATTCGTGGTCAATGGTTTAAAGGCTTAGGCAAGCAAGAAACGAGTATGCCCCCATCCTTCTCCTGACCCCGCAGAAAACTAATTAAACCGAGAGACGAAACACCGCAAAACAAAGCTACGCTCAGCAAAACAATATGTAATCTTCTTCAATAGAACCAGCACCTGGCGTACCTGTCGAAACTGGTATGGCGGGGGATACGTACACGTCATGCGTGCACGACATCATTGATCTCTGTTGGACTACGGTACACTTTCAAAAACGCTCGCAATGTCACACTCGGCGTCGTTGGTTGGTTTGTCACACGCGGGTTACAAACAACTGCGCCCGGACCGTGTATGGTGCTCACCCGCGTACGTTGTCGTCTAGGCCCATGTACGTGTCATACACACATGCACGTGCAACGTGCATTCCTGTCGAGCCGTGGTTAGTGGTTGCATGTTAGAGTTCAGAGTATTCAGGACTTGCGGGGCTTCTCTGTTACCCGGCTGGAATGGTTTCACGGTGCGTGCTAGCTTGAGCTACTCGAACCGTCCGCGAAATTTAGAGCGTCAGCCTAGACAATTTGAATAGGCTCAATAGGTAGGAAGCAGCGGTGTGCTAGTCAACCGAATATGGCAGCATTGCGCGAATAACAGGATGAACTGGAGAAAGGTTTTGGACACGGCGTTCGCCGGTCAAAAGCTCTGTTAGAGCTTTCAACACGACTATGATACGAGGTGATAGAAAGCCATTTACCGAGGACATAGCTGCACCTCACCCGACCAAGTTCGATGGGTTTGGTGGTGATATATAACAAAATGAGATGGAAGCGCCTTTTGGCCAAACAATCCGAACTCTCTTCCCTTCAGGGCCCGCTACTTGTTTTTTATTTTTTATAAATTTTGAAATACGTCAGCTGTGAGTTCGACTGATTAAATAGTTGATACTCAACTTTGCAAGCTGCGTAATACGTCTTGTCTATATCCCATTTTTACCGAATTTTACAAGTATTGTGATAGACCGAACGCGCGTGTTCTGTATGTAATTCCTTGTCAAAGATATAGGCCAGCGGCTCCCCTGGATGCTGCCCGGGTCAACAGGACAATTTTAAATAATCGTTCTGCGCACTGATATATATAACCCGAACAAGGGATAATGATATGATGTTGCAACATGTTGAAACCTTTTCATTTCACAAATATTATTAGATGGGTAATGCTATTTGCGAAGCGGCATATTTGCGACACCGCGTCACGTTCGCGGCATATACCTCAGATTGGCTCCGCACCGCCAGAGATGTGTTGGCATGGTGCAGGGCCATCATTGAAGCTATCGCATGGCCGAAACGGGCCAGGACTCGAGGAGATATCTGGCCTCTTGGAGCGCCCGCCAAACGTTCAGATCGGTGTCGCAAATAAGGACACGCGTGTCGCAAATACTGTATTTGCGACACCTCGACGTGGTTGCCGCACACGCTCCGGATCGGCAAAGCACTGCCAGTAGAGTCTCAGCATGGTGAAAGGCTACCATCGAAGTTATAGTGTAGCCAAAACGGGCCAGTACTCGAGGAGATATGGGGTATCCTAGTACAACCCACGGAATCTTCTGGCTGGTGTCGCAAATAAGCCTTATTTGCGACACGCGGGTCGCAAATATTGTGTTTTCGACGCCGCGTTGTAGTTGCCGCACACGCTCCGGGTCGGCAACGCACTACCATTAGAGTCTCTGCATGGTGTAGGTCTACCATTGAAGCTATCGTTTAGCCAAAACGGGCAAGTACTCGAGGAGATATGGGTTATCCTAGTACACGGTCAGAATATTCAACGTGGCTCTTCTACTACTGCTGCTGTGCTACATAAAACATAGTAAACACACAAACACGATAGGCTAGGAGTGCGAAAACTATACATAACCCATCAGACTGCCTCGCCGACCAGGGCATCCAAAATAATCGGGAACAGACTGTGTAGCTGGACGAGGAGACTACGCATGATTTGAGTGGGGCAGGTCAATGCGCACAATCTGCTGGAGTTGCGGGATGTTGGTGAATCTTCCATAATGGTTGGGCTTCTCTCCGCAAACATTCTGCCTGAACTTACGGAAAAACATCCAACCCGCGCACCAGTGTGTACAGCATACAACAGCACGGTCGGAACTCTACACATTACTGCAGGGCATCGAAGGACACCTTCCAAGCAGCCTACAAACTCCACGACCTCCTACACGCGTTACACATACCGATTTCTTCGGCGGCACCATAAACAAGGCGACTAACCCCTCTGCCGCTTACATTGAACCCATGCAGTCTGCTGTGGGTTTCTGTTGTATGTTTCACAACCGTTAGAGATAAACATCGGGAATCCGTTTACAAACTACGTGCTACGCATGTGCTCTAAGTTAGAGTATTATTAGTAGTAGTATGTGTCAATACTACAGCAGTGCGGGTACTGTGGACTGCTGTTGGTGCAACAAGTAGGATAATGTGTCGGAACGAACGCGTACAACGAACATGGCGCATAGCTAGGCAAGCTGCAGTATGGCCGCCCTCTGTGCATCTATGGGGTGTGCTCGTTACCTTAACTAATCCGACAAAAACTGTGCACAGCGTTTCGAAAGTTTGTTCAGTTCTGTGCGGCAGAACGATAGGCGTTGGTAAACGCCTGAGGGATAGGCGCTTTTACACGGCTGTTCAAGGGGAATTAAACAACCACTTTGGTGGGTGGTGATGGTTGCACGGAACGAACGCCGATTTTACTGCGATACTATGATACTGCTATAGATGACATACACCCACCTTATTCGATAGCATCCACAGACAAGTACAAAACCATATGCAGAGCGCAGCATGCACAAACTTCTGTGCCCTTCATTTGGTGCCCACGTTAACAGACGCGTAAACAGAACACCCGGCGCTTTGAACGATACCAGCGCTCTCAAATATAGTACGTACGACGTATTAGAACACGGCGCGGCAATATAACCAAGTTAATTTCATATCCATTGATTCACGATGACATGGCTAACGATCGATGTACTCGTGGAAACATGCTGTACAGTGGTATAGTCCGAGCTCTAAACGGGGCCCGCGCGACGCACGTCGTGCGATGTCGTCAAATGCGGCTCTACGACACCAGTCTGACTACTCTGACAGTGCACCAGGATGACCAGGATACAACACACAGCAGTATCTACTACTGTAATGGGCTCGTTCTGGATACACGCAAAATAAGGCTTATTTGTGACATCAGCCTAGGTGTACTAGGATACCTATTCCGCGGGGTCGCAAATACGGTATTAGCGACACTCGTGTCGCAAATATGGCTTATTTACCGATCTGAACGTTTTGCGGGTGCTCCAAGAGGCCAGATATCTCCTTCGAATCCTGGCCCGTTTCGGCCATGCGATAGCTTCAGTGATGGCCCTGCACCATGTCAACACATCCCTGGCGGTGCGGAGCCAATCTGAGGTATGTGCCGCGAACATGACGCGGTGTCGCAAATAAGCCGCTTATTTGCGACACCGTGTCGCAAAAAAGAAATTACGACACCGGTGTGGCAAATAGCATTACCCTTAATAGATTGATTGAGTGTTACTGATTTTTTATGGTGGTATGGTTCTAAGTGTGAAAAAATCAAGATGAGCTGCCGCTGTGCTTGCTGCTGCTGTTTTTGCTACTTCTGTTGTTTTAATGGTATGGTTCTAAGTGTGAATAATGCTGCTGTTCTTGCTACTTCTGTTGTTTTAATGTCTAGATATTATTTTACCGGTCGGGGATATCTGACGGTTTCATATATATTCTGGGTTTTCGTATTATGTGTTATTAGTAGGCATTATTTGATATGTCTGGTCTTCTGGTATGTGGGTATGGCTCGGGACCTGGTATAAGTACCCCATGGGGTACGTGGATAAAAAGTACCCCACCAAAGAGGTACTTTTAAAAGTGCACGTACCCCAAAGGAAGACCTACTACTGCTGTAACTATAACACATATACATACATCCAATGTCGACGTCTCCCAAGCTTTGATCTGATCCGGTGCGCCACTGCTGTACAGCAGGCCGCGGCACCACTACATAAGGTCACATACAGCCGCAGCAGTACTATCGTGTCATTTGGTATCGTATACTACCGCTGCCCCGCAATAGTACGTCGACGTCGTCCGTTAGAGTATGATACTCCCACTCGTACTGGTATCCGACAGATCATGGTCTATTAATAGTACATTGTTATTGTGTATGTATCTATCTGTAACCCATCGCTCTCCGTCCACTCCCGGCGAACTAACAACCTTTACCTGGGTATGTTACTACTGCTGCTGCTGGTTGTCCTCACCATTTTTTTTGAGGAAATGCGTGCAGAAGAGCTATCAAGGATAATAGGTTCCTCCTGTCCTGGCCTCATGATTCGGGTGATAGACATAAATAAATTAGCATTGAATGTATTGATTTGGTTGCTGTTTTTTCGTGAATTGTTAGCGATTGACACTATTAATATAAATATTATAATACAAACTGCTGTTTTGATGATAATATACCTAATTTTGTCGTATTTTAGAAAGAAGAGCAGACGCCATGGTGCACGAACGACCACCCACCGCACGTGCATCAAATGAGCAGCGCGAGCATCAGGCCTGTGCTGGACCTCTGCCGCCTACTGCTCAACACCTTCAGGAAGTATATACCGTGTATCTGTACATCCTGCATTGTTTAATTTTGTAGTACAACTATAAACAACACGAGTATTAGCAAGCAGCAGTAAGGCTTCACAAGGGGGGGGGGGGGGGGGGGGGGGGGGGCGTACACTGCACATATAATTAATACATTGTCGGATAGTGAAACCGTAAGTTCATGCGGAAGGAGTTTTACCTCCGATATGTTATTCAGGTTGCCCTCCGAATATGTGCCACTCAATTTCCACTTTTCGACGTACCTTAAATATCGACATTGGTGTATATATCAGCACCATACAAATAGCTGCTTGCTTCGTACTCGATGTAGATAGTATACGCGTTCTGATGTATTAATATGGTCGTTTTGCGGCGAGAGGGTGGTAGGCAACGTAATGCCCCCCGACGACGTAGTACGTAGCGCGAGCGAGTGGTCACGCTTTGGAAATATAAACATATCTCCAAGGAAACGCTGTTGCGTACCAGGGGATTCTTCAATTCATCCATGGAACACCATGTCTGCCTACCAGCATCTTCTATGCCTCGCGCTTTATTCGCCTCGCGTTTTTGCGGGGAAATTTGTCTTTGTTAACCTCATTTCTACTTTGCTGCTTCAGGACAAGCCGTCTGTACTCCCCCCCGGTACGTGCCTTCATTTTTATCGCGTAGAGGGTTCAGCATTCCCGACTAGTGGTCGATTTCCATCGAATGTCGCTGACTCACGCTCTCGCGCTTTCCGCAAGTCAACTCTATGCACAAGAAGAAGTCCCGACGAGTATAGACGAGCATGCAGTTGGCGGGGCTCGAACCTGTGAAATCGTCCTTGGTCGTTACGCGGCTTACCTGCTACCAGGTAGACCTTAGGGGACACCATGACCCTAAATGACATACGCTGCGCCCAACATGAACTATTTTTTTTCTCTTCATGTTCCCATCTCATTTCTTTTCTCGCCCCCTCTTAGTCCTAACTGAGATCCGGGGTCATATAGCAGGCTTTTCTCTCCCCCCCGATACGCCCCCCCCCCCCCCCCCCGTGCGCGCTACCGTGCACATGTTGTATTTCTATCGCGAAAAAGGTTCAGCACCTCCTTCCTGTGTCGACTCGTGTCGAATCCTACGCTCTTGGCTGGCCACCTACGTGGCTTTGGGTCTCTTCCTGGACGAGTGTAGCTCCGTGCAGTCTAGATACCGACTCTCCTTCTTACTTCTAACCGACGAATCGGGCGGATTGAGTATGCCCGAGATGTTGTCTGGGTCGCGAGAGAGGAGAGGGCCCCGCACAAAAGCTTGCGCATCCCGCGCGAACCTCGCCGCTACTTCCATCTCTGCATTGTAGTAATTCGGGCGGTTTTGGTCGAAGTGGTCGATAACACTCCTGACCGCGGCAACGCATGTCTCCATCATGTTGGCGCTCAGCTTCGCTTTGATGACCGCACCTAGGGCGCTGCGCTTGACATGGTTGTCATCGTGCATGTATATCCCCCCAAAATCGTCAGTGAAGCCACCATCGTACGTCCCTCGTTCATGCCCGTCGAACACGCTAAGGTCGGCCCTGTGGATACTCCACTCGTCACCAGAATATCGCCAACGAGGGTGGATACAATCGCCATTGAACTCTAGGGCGCGTTGCAGCCGCGTGAAAAGTGCGACTAATACGTGCCTGCATGGCAAGCCACAACGCAGTACCTGCAAGCAAGTGCATAGCTGAAAACCGTCAGGCCCGACAACAACGATGTGCGCGCTTTCGTCTTGGTACCGGAACACCACTTTTACGACAGCAGTTAGCTGCACGTGCTCAACCAGTTGATGAAACGCGGGCAAATATGTCGCCCCAAATTTGGGGCCCAATGGATCATAGTCCTCATCGAACCCTTCCTCCGGCACCTCCCGACATACATCGTGGTGGTCACTGCTGTGCTCTGCCAACTTCCTCAGGAAGTCGTTGGCACCATTGCCCTCTGCCAGCACGTCTGTATCATAGAGGGTGCTTGTCCGTAGTTCTTCCAGCATTTTCTGCACAAGGGTAGATGAAACCGAGCATTGATGGTTACTCAAACTGTTGGACCGATCGACAGTGGTTAGATATAGAGCACTACCTTCTGGATCACTCAGTCAGTATGTAGTCAGCGCCGACTGAGTGGTCCAGCAGGTAATAATAGTGCTACATAACCACATTTCACACTGGGCCCAGGGGAGAGAGGTGCAATCTGCTCACGGCTATAAACATATTTCAGCATGAGAATATACTGAAGGAGATTCTATGCACCACAACTGTCAAGGACGGACTACCGGCACGTATTACCGTTGTCTCCTCTCACCTTATGTGCGTAGTGGCTGACCTTGACTCTTTCGAGTTCCTGCAGCATAGGCTCGAAAGACTTGAGCACTTTGTCCTCCAGTTCCTTGATGCTGACGGCGGGGACCTTGGCGGCACGTCTTTGCGGTCATTTCGGTCAATGTGGACAGGGCAGTCGAGGGTCTTTCAGGTGAGCATGCAGCACCCAAACATGGTGTAAGACTTGACATCTCGACGTATACCCCCCGTAACTGGGCCTAGTATCAAGGTCAGCAATCTACCGCAATCTACCCAACATCTTGAGGACCAATTTACTGTTCGTCAAGGATAATAGACTTCTCTCCTCAATCGATGTTTCCTGCCGTCTTTTTTTTCACCATTGATTACGTGTACCACGAAAGAAAGGCAACATGAGCGACTGAACTCAAGCCAACTAACTGGCCGTATATTTCCGGATCGCCCTAAAACGAGAAGACACCAGATCGTGGAATAGAAAGCATGTGATGGATGATGTGGAGGGTTAGACATGAAACATTGGCGTCGCCCACCCTCGCCGCACTATACCCTTGATCTTGATTCAAACTCACGCGAGGGATTCCACAGCAATGGCCCTTGTTCGTCTGGCCAGCTCCTCCTTCACCCAGTTCAGGGTGGATTCCCTGTTGATGACGTGGCGTGTTTTTAGCACACCGAAGATTCCCTCCACCCTCGATGATGCTGTCATGTTCAGGGTCATAGCGGTCGGGTGGTAGCAGCGGGCCCAGTGCTTCCGTTGCCTGTAAATACAACGATTGAACCATGAGATAATTTTATCGTTCTGTCTAGCAAGGCAATATGCTTTTGTCTCTGAGCAGAAACCGAAAACCATGCTCGTGCCCGTCTGACCGACGGACTCACCCGAATAGGTAGCCGCTGAGGTACGCTTGACACGTCGAGTCCTTGACCATTTCCATTACTTTCGCCCACACCCCGTCAAAGGCCTGCAACCCGTGGACGAGCGACACGGCGACAAGAACCCACGGAAAACGCTGGTAAGGCTATATGCACCAGGTATTGGACACTCCATAAAAACAAAACAACGCAACAAACGCGGCGCAAAACCGCAGCGAACCGTGGTCGCCGGTCCTTGCAGTCTGGACCGTGCCACTTACATTCTCCGACGTAGCATATGCGCAAGCATATATCAAGCCCTGTAGGTGTGAAGTGCTTTGCCCGAGCGCGCCTTGGCACTTCTTCTTGACATTTTTCATCAAGTGCCAAAGGCAATGCAAGTGCACTGTGTTTGGAAGATGCTCCGCAACCGCGCTTGTCATGGCAGCGTCGGCGTCCGTAATAATAACCTTCACGGTGGGAGGGAATACACAATTAACACAACACGTTAAGGCTCTGCCCGTACGGGCGTGACACGCGAGCACCAAATAGGCAGTGGCATAACATGTTCGATCGACGAGAAGTTCTTCTTGACATTTTTCATCAAGTGCCAAAGGCAATGCAAGTGCACTGTGTTTGGAAGATGCTCCGCAACCGCGCTTGTCATGGCAGCGTCGGCGTCCGTAATAATAACCTTCACGGTGGGAGGGAATACACAATTAACACAACACGTTAAGGCTCTGCCCGTACGGGCGTGACACGCGAGCACCAAATAGGCAGTGGCATAACATGTTCGATCGACGAGAAGTGGAGGCAAGCAGAGCAACTCATCACCAACTTTCACTGCGGCCATGGCAAGCACCCGAAAAACGCAGAGCACCTCACGCTTCACGAAGTAAGCGGCCAACCCTTCAGTCGACAATACGTGAATGCACACCCCTTTAGCTATCGTCGCGCTCAATAAATCGTTTGTGGTAAACGACCGTTGAATAACACAGTTTAGAGACTGGCCGTCAACTCACCTCAGGGTGCCCACCACAAATGGCGACAAAATGCTTTAAGGCGTACGCGAACGAGGTCGTCTGCTCGTCCGAGAAGAAACCTTGGGCCAGAACTACAGACTTGTTCTCGGAATCAACACCGATGAACAACATCAGTTTCAGGTCATACCTGCACACACGAAGAACGCAGGAACACGTTGGAAACACGCCGGACCGTTTCGGCGATACCACAACTGCGAAACTATTAAGACATATATGCAAAGCGGTTGTCAAAGTCTGGCGCACCATGGGCAATCGAACAGCGTTGTGGTTTCCACGAACGAGACTCACTTGTTCGTCAGGCAGGTGTTATCCTGAATAACAAGGTGGCCGTATTGCTGCGCAAGGAGTTGCTGATCGGCGGTAGACCAGAAAATCTTGTTCAGTCGACCTGAACCGTCCAAGTCCCACTTGACGTAGCAACCAGGCGTGCCGTTCAACGACGTCACTAGATCCATTGCGTCGGTGGGCGTCGACCACATTTCGCGTCCCACTTTCTTTGCCATGTTCCGAACCTGGAACATTGGAGGGAGGATCGCAAGCACTACGAGTAAGCGTCATGGTAATAGAGGGAGCAAAGTATGCTGAGCGGACGTTTGCAAGCATGCGAATATGTGCGGTATACGTGGGAGGCCAACACGCGACGAAGGGATGAATGGCGGTACCTTGTTCTCCAGGAGAACACAGTGCTCTAGAGAACATGCGCAGTCAACGACCCTTTCTATGAGCGTTTGCACGCTCAAGCTTTAAAATGATGTACGACATTGGCAAGGTCATTATTAGTGGCCCCGGTAGCCCCGCCAACATGCCCTGCCCGACAGACAGATGAGGTGGTATGACGACAAGGGGTGATGCATACAGGCGAGTCGTACCACACACTTTGTAAATTCCGTTTGACGTGTCCCTTCGCGAGCGCAGCGCGCGGCGTTGGCCGCCCGAGGAAGCGGAGTCCTTGTACATATTTCAAAATGCAAATTAACAAAAAAAAAACGGTAACACACAAGTTGGTTGTATCTTCTCTGGCCGCCCGCGAAGCAGAGTATTCTCGGAAGGATGAGAGAATGTGAGTTTTGTACGTACGTAAGAAGTCAAGCCCTTGAAATATTTCAAATTCAAACTACAAAAAATAGACCGGTCAGCCCGCCACAACAGGTTGGTTGTATCTGCTCTGTTTGGCTAGCAGATAACCCGGAGCAAGCTGTCTCGACGAGGTATTACAACAACATCAGCACTTAGACGAGGACTGCTAACCTTCTATTGCTGTTGGGGTAGGTTGGCGCTTGCTACAGCAGAAGACTTCCCTACCAGGCTTGCTGGCTCGAAGCTCTGAAGCCTCTCTCTTTACCGCTCTAATTGCCTGCAGTGCCCGACGATGGAGAGCTGTGCGTGTGCTTCTAGCTGCTGTTTCCTTGGCTTGGGGCGTTTTCCGTTTGGCTTGCTCTGCGGTGCTGGCGAGTGGAAGCTGGGACGGGAACGGACCAGACGTGTCGATAGGCGATGGCCCGGCGTGGCGTGGGGGATCTGGGCCGGGGGATCTTGCCGGCACAAACGAAATGCACTACGAGTACACTGTAGAAACCCTATGGTTTGTTTGGGGTACGTGCACTTTTAAAAGTACCTCTTTGGGGAACTTTTTATCCACGTACCCCATGGGGTACTTATACCAGGTCCCGGTATGGCTCGCCTTGCGAGGCAGTCGTGATGCTGAGATACGACCCGGGGTTTGATGCTAAGATAATCCTCGTTATATACGTGGCGGGACCTCTGACGTGAAGCTAATACTGGATCGCCTGGTATGTATTGGAGTCTTGACGATACAGTACTGTGCTTCTGCGTGTGGGTGGATTTCGGGGTGGTGTGTGTAATAGTATGTATCTACAGCTCTTATCTACGCTTTATCGGTACGTCACACGTGATTCCAAGCTCACGTCCGCCAGCAGTGAATCCATACACTACTTGCCCTCTGCGAGCGGCCAGAGAGACTGGCCTTCAACAATGACGACGACAACGAGCGATAGCTTATGCAGTAGTTTTGTGAGCTCTTGAACTTCTGTAGCAAGGATATACGTTGCCTGGGACCGCTTGGCTTGTACAAAGGTTGAATGTCCACCTATGCGCAGGTGGTTCCACAATACTTCCACGACGGGCAGGTATCGATTCGCCCTCCGATGCCTGTGGAGCGAAAGAAACACCACGCGGGTACGACAGTCTAGACTGCCATGGTACCGTACAATCGTTTGTCGTCTGCGGGAGACTTGCATACTTTTACTGTTCAACGACTACCGGCGTTCCGCGGAGACTATCAAATCGATACTATGATGAACACGGTAGATAAAAATTATTACATTCTATGATATGACATCGTACACACAACACATCGAACCAGTCGTGCAACCCTTACCAGTTACACAACTTATTCACCGAGTGTTCCTGCCCTTTGAAAGGTGAGCGCAGAATATTCATGCGGTGCACAGCAGCAATAACAGTGGGCGTTGCGAGCATTCCGGTTTCTAGGCTTGCTTCTCGTAGACGTAGTCAAAGCTTAATCCGCTCGGATGGATCGATGTTCGCGTCCGTTCCTATTTCTACAGAAACTACTATTCGCAGTTGTTCGTTTCAATATCAACATACCAAACAAAACCTGATACGTACCGAAACACGGTCACCAAAACATACCCATTCACCGGCTCACGCACGCATCCCCCTGCAACCGCCCCAAGCACGCACCTACTCACCGATTTCCAACTCACCTACCGACTGATGGACCCTCCCTACCGGCTCACTCACCCACCCACCCACCCACCCACCCACCCCCACCACCGCCTCACACCCCACACAAGAAAAAAAGCGAAAGATATAGGGAAGCCTAAAATCAACTATTAATAGAGGGGGGCTTTCACCCTCGCTTTAGGCCTCCAGAGTCGAGCGCTCTGTCGGTGACCAGAAATAAGGATATCTATTCTCAGCCACGTCCGGTCCAACATCTTTCGACGATAGCCGCTCGATGAAATTGTCTGCGACGCCTCCTTTTTTTGGTAGGCGTGGTGATGGCTGCGGTGTGGGCAATCCGCGGGCGGTCAGGTGGGGCTAGTTAGCAGACAGCGGTAAAAAGTAATATATACATATATATACGTAAGACCTGCTGTAATCAGCTGTGAAAATCCTGAACAAAAATATTATGACGTATCTGCCGTGGGTTAGTGTAGAGCCTTTTGTTGGAGCTCATGTTTGCAGGCGGTGCAACTCGAACGGGCGTGCTACGTGGCGTATACGACCTCTTTTATACAGGTACACGGCTGAACCATGAAGGTGGCATACATATATCGCGTGCTGGTTGCGTTGAGGGTGGCATGTGGAGGCCGCGTCGTCAACTCGCTTCAGGTGGTGGAACCGGCGAAAGGAGATGTCCTCGTCGCTGGCCGGTAAGCGAGCCCCAAGATGACCACCCTCCTAACGCTTTGGTTTTTCGTATTTTTTTTTGGCGTGTGGGGCCGCCAGGCTGTATATCGAAGTAATAATAAATAAATAAATAAATAAAAATCGAAGTAATGTAGTAGACCGTTTGGTTTTCGGTCAGCCCTGGCCAGCCTTGGCCACCCTCAAATCATGTTTTTGTGCCAGGAAGGATACATCAGGCCGTCTCACGCAATAGCTTCAACACAAGATAATGCATGTGGTGCAGTAGTTGCCTTACACATGTACCAGTGATGATGATGATGATGATGAATGATGATGATCTCACATTTTAGCTCACTACCCTGAAATCCTGCCTGTGGTAAAAAAAAAACAGGCGGTAGAACAAATGCATACCGCGGTAGAAGAGAGTAGCAGAGAGACCGCAGATAGGGTAGCAAGGTACCAGGCCGACTAATAGGTTGGACTTTTCTTTGCTACTCGTACCGCCAACTGCTGCGGCCGTTCGGTATGGATTTTGATTTTTTTCCCTTCTTATCCTTATGAAAGAAGTACTACATAGTGGGTGGGTGACGAGCGTATTTTGGCCCACTCACTATCGCTCTTTTTACTTAGTTAAGTGTTCACCGGGATGCATAGTCCCCATTTTCCTTCTCGTATCTTTCCCCTTGCACGTCCCTTTTGGCTCATGCTCGGGGTAAGTATGTATGTGTCTGAGCTTTGGCTTCCCATTTTATTTATTTATTTGGGATTCTTCCCCTTTTCTTTTTCTTTTTCTTGTTCTTTTTCGGTTTGGTTTTTTCGTTGCTTCTCTTTCTTTATGGTGTATTTTGGTTGCTGGCGTATGTATGTATGTTGTGTCGGCCGCACCTAGTGCGAAGGCATGGTATTACGTAGGCTATTAATGCATCACGGTGTGTTATCTCTGTGTCGTAGTCTGTGACCACAGAGCTCGTATCTTTCTAGGGTGAAGAATCAGCACGGACACTGGGCTTGCTGGATGTCGACGAGTAGAAGAACGGTTTAATGTGAAGAACACACACACACATATCAACGGGAGAAACCAAACAAGTACGAAATAGTGCGCACGGCAGTTACAGTATCATACCACTCCGTAAGGGAAACCGTATTAACGAGCTGTGATATACACCAGGAACGTATACATGCTGTTTTATCTACACCAAAAAAAAAAAAAATGGGGGAAAAAAAAATAACACGAATAGAGAAAAGAAAGAAAAACGAAAGGAAATTGTGCAGTAGCGTACTGGTTTAATAGTAGTATATCACTCGTTCGTGTGATGAGACAACACTCCCTTGGATGGACTTCCAAGCCAATGTCGTTCGACGACGGGAAAAAAGTGCAAACGCAGACGCGCCGAGCGACGCTTCTGTGGAAGGGTCTCGGACGAGTTATTCCCTCTTCTGGTGCGGTGTGTGCCCCCCTTGCTTTTGGAGAGAAACCGGGTCGGCATTTTCACACCAGCAAGTAACGCGAGCTTCATGATCGGGGTGATCTATTTTTGGTAGTTTTCTAGATCCTCAACTGGGGAACTGCCCACAATCGTTATTTTTTTGTTTGGTGGTATTCTTCGGAATAGACCGAAGGCCACATGGCTCGTCGGGTTGGCCTATAATGTTTCCTCTCATAGTCTTTTTTCGTTTTTTTTTCGGGGGGGGGGCGGGGGCGTATCGAGATCCTCGAGTGAGGGGAGCCCCAGAAGCATGCCGTTGCACCCATACACTATTAGTGGCATTCATCGGGTGTGTTGTCTTGTCAGTGACATGCATCGGGTGTGTGTTGTCTTGTCACACGCACGCGTGCTTTATGATCTGCTGCAAGCAAACAAACGTCTAAGCAACATTTCCCATACACCAGATTTCTGGGGGGTAGCTCACCACTTTTTCGGTCGAGGGTCACTCTTTGCAAGAGACAAATATATCCAACTATTCATATCTAACCCTTAATCAACTCTAATAGTACTATTAATAACAGTATATGCCGATCGGACGCAATCAACCATTGATTATATCGTCGGTCGCTTCGTCTCGTGCTCAGCTGTTTGTGCCCATGACGTGTAGAATACAACCCGAAACGTGTTGCCCAACGAAACTCTCGAATACCAGATAGGTGGGAAGCTCTACGGACTTCGTGAGCTCTGTCGCGTGCTGGCGTGCCATAATTGGCATATATTGTCCAAACCGTGTTGCTCCGAAAGCATAAGACATGGGAGGATGCCGCCTAGGAGTTTACCGGTAGTCTTTAGCGTCGGGGAAGCCGGCCAAATCTATTGTCGCTGTTGCTGTTCTAACTTAACGCTCAAATCAAGGAGTCCTTGGTCGCACAAAGTTGCTGGAACCCTAGGAAGATCCTAAAAACATAGAATCAGAACTCGGCTTGGAAGAAGCACGACGCCTCCCACACATAAAAATACACGAGACCGAGAAGGCGCACAAAAAATGGAGTCAATGCGCAAACTGAACATGGGCGTGAGTATCCACTCAACTACAGTATAGAATCCCTACCGTTCCCACAACTAACCAACTCGTGGCTACTGACTTCAGCGGTTGCTGTCCGGAATGCTGCCTGTACTGCTGTACGAAACGCACGGTAGCCGGAGACATAAGAGAGGAACACGCCTACTGTCTGGGGTGCTGTCAGAGTGACCACTCGCTCGGGGACATGCAGTGAAAACGAGCAGTAAACAAAAAACACCACACAGATATCAACGATTGCGGGGGTCATTCCCCATGAAGGCCGAACACCTCGCTAACGCTACAAAGACCAGTATCGTGAACAATAGGTACCAGGTACATACCATTGCCTCGTAAAATTAAAGTCCGAAGAAAAATCAATATACGTACCTCGTATATATAACAATGCTGTAGGATCGGGCCTCATAGAAGAACAAGGCATACCACCCAGGTCATCTTTCTTTACGCGTTAGGGTATGTTCGATACTTCATAAGTACTGCAGTAGTAATTGCAATTTCAGGACGTAGACAACCGCTGCCGAATGTAAAGCTTTCTCGGAAACACAAGGTCGAGTGTATTGCGAGGCTTTTAAACGGCCGGCATATCCTATCAGTGTGGTAGCATCTGACAATGGTCTATTCTCCTGTCCCCTTCATTTGGCACAGGGTGTATACGGTGAAGTGGATCACTGGTTCTGCGGGGGGGAGGGTCCACGTCGACCTGTACGTCTGTGAAACACCCTGCGCCAAGGTACGATAGAACAACACAAGACCAGCCCATGTATGAACCTGCACGTACGAAATATACACGTATAGATAGGGTGGACAGCGTCTCGGGGTGCCACGAGTAGAATCACAATGCTGATTCAATATAGTACAGGACACCTTCATATTATTTACCAGGCATCATGCATCAGCATAGCAAGAAACAAGCAGTAGTAAAGCTGTAATGTCGGTCGATCCAGCCTGTGTTCTTGTTTCTGCAAATACTTGGCGTTTTTCGTACATGAATCATACCAGTTCTTTCCTTAACACAGTATATCAACTGCTGTCCAAGCTATGATTTCCCTGAAGAGCTCAGCCCGATGTTCTTAGCCTCGCCCCCTCAAAAGATTGAGAATACCAGATGACGTAAGTGTCAACGACTATTATTATGATGGCTACCGACAAGTATCATCTCTAATAATAATACCTCCTCCCGTTATAATGATACGCTTTTTACTCTGCGTAATGTACCTGCAGGAGTTTCAAGGATAATCAGTTGTACATGATGTACCTACTGCGCATGAGATCCAAGGAGTGAATTCAACACATTCATGCAGCAGGACTGCAAGATAACCCGAACATACGTAGAATCGTTCTGTTCTACTCTTTAACAGCTGCTTGTATGAGATGGGTGTACCTTAATCGTGGTTGCTACAGGAGTACCTGGTAGCCCTGTGTTACGCAGCAGCTACTACTATTAATAGATGATACTGACTACTACTGTTGTAATAGGTGTCATCCCTATTATTAATAACAACCAGTGCTATTGTGAAAGGGAAGTAGAAAGGACGATTTAATGTGAAGACAACAACAACATCATTATGGGTGGTTACGGGGGAACATAGTAGTAAGTCGGACCAAATATTGTCAGTAAAAATAGTTAAACGTACAGGTTTCTGTGTGTACCGTAGGTCCTATTTGCTATGGTCCTCCGTAATAGTAGAGTGGATTGAAAACCGAACTAAGAACATTCCGTGTTTTTGGTTTGTGGGACGAGAACTGAGCACAGTTTCAGCATGCTCGTTCGCTCGGTTGTTGTGGTCCCTTGAGCCGAACCGCAGATAGATCATTTTGAGCCCGGATTGCGGCCGACGTATTTCGATACAGGAAATTCAGCACGGACTTTAGCTCCGTATCGTAGAGTTTTGACCTACGATCAGGCCTTGCTTGGGGGTTGTCACGTTTTGCTTCATTTTCTTCTGTTTGTTCTCCCTTGTGTGTTTTTGTTGTGCCCTGGCTGTCTGTGTGTTTTCTGCGCATATCATAGATATCAGACCTTTACAGTAGATATTTTACTGCGGTTCGATAAACAAAGAAAGCGGACCAAACTGCCGCAATGAGAAGAGATGTTGCTGTAAAAACTTCCGGGAAGAAATCGGAACATCTTCGGAAAACAAACACTCGAAGTTTCCGATCTGCCGAGATTGAACGGCAAAAATATTACGTAATATTTCCTTACCGTATCGGAATGAGGAAACCGCACACAACCAGGGGCATCCCCGAAACGGACAGATAATATGCATCCATCCCTCCCTGTGTTGCCTGCAGCCCAACTAACTGAACATCTCTCTTGATATTAATAGTAGATATCAAGTGATACGCTATTGCGAACACACACAAACCTAGTAGTCTTGAGCTGCCGTAAAAACAGCAGTGCTCTATGATTACTTCATTATTCCATGTGTGGGTATTGTTTCGAAAATAGTTTGTGCCGGAGTGGTGGGAAGGACCTCGCGGTCCGGCTGATCTTCGTCCTCGACGGAGGTGTCAGGGGGGTTGACCGACCTCATCTGTTCGGATTATGGGTCTCTTGCGTCAACGACTGGCTCTCAAACACCGCTGTACATAAGAGGTGACTGTATATTTAGCATTGTGGGTGACGCACGCCGTGACAGGAATACCTGAACATTCGTTACTGCTACCTGATAAGCTAGCATAGTCGTGCTTGCTAGTAAAAGCGGCGTGCTCCCAAGCTGAATTTTGTTTTTTTTTTTATAGTCTTTTCGGATCTTTGTTGGGCTCCACCATCGTTGTGTGACCACGGATTCCCTGATATGCTAGTTAATGTGAGAACAACAACAAAGACAAAAACAGTCGGCTGTCGGGTGCAGTCGAATCATCTTGGATACAGAGACCCTAAACCAGACCGAGTAGTATTGGATATACCAGGTAGTACCGTAAATAACGTCGATACAGTATGGATATATCGATAACGATGAATTGGGGCATTTTCGCTTCGCTCCCGAAAATTTTTACCGTGAACTGGGTCGCTACACCCGGCCGTCTTTATTAAATGTGTCTTACTGATGTGTGGATGCGTGGGCAAATTGAAAACTGATGTTATATATTATTGATTGTTTTTTAGATGTCAGCTTACCATCCCGTGTCGCCAAGTCAGTGGTAGCGTGGTGGCACATCGCACACACACGCGAGCGCCCATTAAAAATACAAGATACATATCAACGTAGCTACTTGTTTTAGCGCTTCGTGGCTTTCTCGACTAAACACGAACTACCAAAAAACAAAATAGAAAGAAAAAAGACGACGTTCTACGAGCTATGACTACACTGTTTTTTTTGTGCTGTTTGCTGTGTGCGCGTGCTGCCGCGGGGGGCTTTTTTTCTGGGGATTCCGTGCGGACCATGTACGTACGTACATACTTGTGGGGGCTCCGTGGGTGGTTTTATTGATTCATCGTATCGTATCGAAACATCTTACCGTATAGAAAAGCCTAAATCCATACGATGCTCGATACGATACGATATTCCGGTATCAAAGATCGGAACTTTCGCTACCATATCCAACCCTATTGTTGTTATAGTGTATCTCCTCTCTCCT
This sequence comes from Macrocystis pyrifera, assembly GCA_031763025.1. Classification (NCBI taxonomy): domain Eukaryota; class Phaeophyceae; order Laminariales; family Laminariaceae; genus Macrocystis; species Macrocystis pyrifera. The sequence continues at coordinate 7,135,288 of JASSKH010000025.1, forward strand.
GTTGCGGCATTTTGATTTGTAGCAATCGTCCCCTCATCATACCAGGCAGGCGTTATCGCCTGCCTTTCTGATGAGCGCCTCGCCCTTTCGATCAGAAGACATGTGGTGAGACAAGCAGCAACTAACACAAAAGCTTGTAACTTCTAACATCGTCAAACACCTCGTGTGAGTGGCCAGAGCAGAGCCAAAGGCATCAACCTGCTCTGTTTTTGCTGCTGACCCCCGTGTAAGCATGTTTATCGTGCAAAAGTCAACTGCTCTCGGTGATGTATCTCCGCATCTTGAAGCTGAAAGACGGACCCATCTGCTTCGGAAGCTGTACCAGTACCGTCTCGCAATTGACATTTATATGGCGTCTCGGCGGAGGTTTCGTGCCAACGTATGCTTCGTATGATATGTACCTGTACGCTATGCTGCTGCTTGCTGCTGCTGAACTTGCTGCACCAACGTAATCGACGGCGTTTCGTACTGTCGACTAACTCGACCCACTACTGCGCGTGTAGTATCGATCTGTACAGGAGAGGTATACAGTACGGACGCCGAGCGTCTAGTCCGTAGTACTTTGTAGTGCTGCTTGCTGCTGTATACGAACGAGTAATGCGTTGTTGGGCCGGATGGCGGATGGCAATGTCTGTTATTCTCGTGTTTGCAGCGTTTTCTTTATTATCAATCATTTTTTTGTTTTTTGATGCACCTCTTGGCAATACTGTCGCACTAACAGCCTCGAGTTGCACACCGCTACGCCCTTGGTCATTGCGGACATGCGCGGAGCCGCAGGCGGGCGTCAGCCCGCCGCGGCGAAGCCCCCCTTGCACTATATAGTATAGTGTCGTCCCGTAGAAAGAAGGGTGGCCGGGCAGATGGTCACACAGGGAAGGCTTCACATAAGGATGTGGAAACCCCCAAATACCGTTACATAATTGCAGCCGACAATCCAGTACGAGAGCACCCTCAACACCCCCCCTGCTCTCATGCTTAATAGGTCGGATAGCAAAGCATTGTCCACCGTACCGCGGTGGTTCGAGCTACATGATCGAATTCATGTTATCACACCAAAAACCGAATACCCAAAAACCCGGGATCTCAGATTCAAAATGAAATCCAAACTACACTTGTTTTAGCTTCAACATCGACTCGGTAACCAACACTCAGCCTTCCCGTGGCGGTTGGTCCAACGGTCATCAGCAGAGTGAACTTGGGTCGAAAAACGTGTTAAACTACCGCAGCACAATCTCGAAACCAAATATCTTAAGTCAAGTTCAACAGCGGGATCCCAATTCTAAAATTGAGAATCGATTTCAAGAATGGTACATCAGAGCCCAAACTCAAACCCGCCAAAAACCTGGATCTTAAATACCAAAAATCTAAATATTTGGTCTCAGACAGAAGAACCACATTCCGAGGCTGACTCCTATGGGAGCCGTAACCAGAAAACAGAACAGGATTTCTCTTTATGGTGTTGAAGCCCACACAGAAGATGGGGTGTATTATCTGGTACCATGTATGCCGCAGTAGGCAAAAACTGCGCTTTCAGCACACAAACACGTACCACCGCCGATGATTTCTCGCCTCACAGGGCACGAAATAACGTCAAACCTTCGAGGCGGTATGCTCCACTGCTCTGAGAACACGTGCTACCAAGTTTGAGGGTCGTTGATGCTGTGTGGTCGGGGTTCTCGCTCGAGACATCGGCCGTACCATATCTGACCGGTTCTTTTGGGCGCAACCTTTCGTCTAAAAAGCGCCAGTAATGGGTCCGGCTTCGATGTCATGAGCGAGAACTCCGGCCACACAGCATCAATGACCCTCGAACTTGGTAGCGAGCGCTTTCAGAACAGTGGAGCATACCCCCTCAAAGGTTTGACGCCATCTCGTGCACTGTGAGGCGAGGAATCATCGGCGGTAGTAGGTGTTGTGTGTTGAAATCACAGGTTTTCATGTTTTCGCAGCGATCGGAAATTGCTCATGTCTACGGTACTACCCTGGGGTTTCTACACAGTGGAGGGAAATCCTGTTTTGTTTTCCGGTTTCGGCTTCCTATAAGATTCAGTCTCCGTCCCAAATTCAACTACTTAATTCATCATTATCATAGTAAAATATTACCAATTCCAAGAAAGCCTCCCCTCAGAAAACTCTGTCCACTAATCTACTCATCGCCCAGAAAGCAACTCATGTACTTATCATACGTGCTAATACGTGTTACCAAATCCAAGAAATCCCACCTACTAACCTAAACTCAAAGGTCACATCCTCAACATAAATCCAGGAAGTAGGAAAGATTGCAAGTTTCATGCAGAAACCAGGGCGCGATTTCTACCGTACCAGCCGAAAACCAAAACCCAAGGGTCATCCTCAACAAGTCCAGGAAGTAGGAATTGTTGAAAGTTTCGCGTAGAAACCAGGAGGGAACTTCTGCCGTACCAACCGAAAACCAAAATTCAACCGGACACGAGGGTATTCTCAACATATCACCCCCTGCTCTCATGCTCGGTAGAGGGCATACAATGTCAGTCACCAAGTCGCGGGGAGGGGGTGAGGGGTTGTAATATTGTTTGATGTACTCTTGTACGTACTATATATTATCTTGGCGATCATCTCATATCATCCCAGAAAATTTTCGATTATACGTATCAATCTCAATGGTAGCGGCTCCAAAACATGAACTACAACAAGCGTCTGCTGCTATAAACTGCTGTGGACGGCATCGACCATCAATCAGGAGGCTCCCCAATGCTGGAACGTATCAAATGTTGAGCCGAATCACGGTCCCCCCTTTTTTCTTTTCTTTTTTTTTTTTCAATCATCACTTTTACTTTCCAGCCTAACTCGTAGGAGGTTCTACCCTCAGCGATCTTCTGGACAAGCCGTGGCCACAGGTGTCGTCCCTTCTCCCCCCCCGTACGTGCCTTTATTTTGTTTTCGCGCATAGGGTTCAGCATTCCCGCTGCTCGTCGACTCTCATCGAATGTACAGCTAACTCACATTCTCGCGCTTTCCGCTAATCTATTTTGTGCAAGGCATGCACTCGGTGAGACTCGAACCCACGAAATTGATCTTGATAGGCTCGCGGACCACCTACCAAGCCACCGGGGACGCCGGCAACGTTGTACGGGTAAAATGAACGCAAATCTCATAAATAATCAACTTGCAGTTTGCGCATATAACAATAGGTACTCTCGTATCAACAGACAGCAGTGTGACACGTGTTGTCGGCAGGTGACGGAATCATTCTGCGTCCCACGCACGGGCACGATGACAAGATGACTTGGTTTTAGTGTTTAAACATCCTACGTTAGAGCATCATCAAGCAGGGATCAAGCATACGTCCAACAGGTGAATCTCCTCGTCCTGTTTGCTAAAAATATCAACACGAAGCAACAGCACAGCATAGCTGCACTCGTCAGGGTACGGCAGCAAGCTACCGGATTAGGTTACCTCTGACGCTCATCGTACACTCTGCCAAACTCAGTTTCTCTCATAGACAGGTCAACCTCAATACGCAATCGGGGAGAAGGGGGGAGAAGGCTGGGGTTGGGCGGAAGGGGGAGGGAAAGGTACAGCAGAGATAAAAAATACCGTGACGAAAACAAATGCATCATATTTCGAATTATTGGTCCAAAAGAATACGCCTACGGTGAAGTAAAACCCAACCACCTAACCAAACCGAACAAACCAAGAAAACAAAATCTGCCTGTAGTTTTTGCATCAAGCTCCCAGCTTCCATCTCTCGGTTTTCCAAGTCCTTCTCTTTAACTCGTGTCCGCTTCGGTGTCGTCCTCCGACGCAGCCTGCTCACCTACCCCCGGTCAGCCATGCGGACTCTCCCTCCATTTCCCCTCTCCCGCCTCGCTCTCCGTCTCCCTGTGACGGTCCTCGTCTCCGGACACCTCTCCATCACTGCGAGGGTCCTCGTTTCCTCCACGAGGTTTTCTCCACCGGATTCGCCAGACGGCTCTTCCTCGGATACAAGCACAACAGCGATGATGTACCTGCTCCTATGCTCATCGCTTACAACCCCTCGTGTTGTCTCGCGTGTTTTGGTAGGCGACGGCTCCTGCCGGTCAAGCAGGCGCCCTTGCTCAGGCGTAACCTCTGGTGCGCTCTCTCTCGTTCGTGGGGAATCCTCTCCCGTTGCCATAGTCGTCGATCTCGAAGGAGCTCCTTGCTCACTTAGGCTAGTCACGCTTGCTTCCCGTCTCAGTCGACCGCCCTCTGGCGGGGGGGGCTGACTCGGCGTTCCTGCGCTGCGTGCCACTGCCGCGGCTCCTGCCGCGGCATTGTCTGCCGTCGCAGTCTGCCCGCACTCCTGTGGCGGCGCTGTTCATGCCGTATTCGGTCTGGGCCTTGCCGACCCTCATTCCCTCCGTGTTGCCCTCCTCGAACTCGCTCTTTATAAGATCCACCCTGCGGATTGGGAGGGCACAAGTAGCATAAAAAGCAAACGAAAAAAAACTGCTGCTGAGGCTGTGGTTGTACGGGCTTCTGGTACTGCTGAAGCTGCTGCTGTTGAGTCCGTGGTTTTGTGGGCTGGTGATACTGCTGAAGCTGTTGCTGTTGCCGCTGCTGTTGTTGCCACTGTTGATACAGCCGTTGCTTCTGCTGGTGGTACTGCTGTTCCCGCTGTCGTTCGAAAGCGTGCTCCCACTGCTGTTGCCGCTGTTCGTTTACCCTGGCGTTCCTCTCTTCCTGTCCCATGATGATCGGCTGCGGCTGGTTCTACCGGCACTGCCTGCCGTAGTCCGTTTCCTCTCCCATCCCTCCACCATGCTGAAGTCTCTTCTGCAGCCTCTCCGCCCGGGCTCTCTCCTCCGCTTGTACCTCCTCTCGAATCTGCTGTCTGAGAATTTGGTATTCCAGGTGGGCGATCCTTTCTGTCTGTCCCGAGTCACCCATAACATGATAATCTTTCACACGTCCTCCCGTGAGACACCTCGGCTAGTCTCGAATCAGCTTTGGAGAAAAGAAAAAGATGCTAGCGTGTCGCCTGCCGTGCCATCCGGGGGCTGGTCAGTGATACCCGCCAGGCCATGCACTGATAGGGAAGAAATATAGAAGGGTGTTGTCTTTATGCCTCGTAATTATAGGTTAGTGTATCGTCCCGTAGAAGGAAGGGTGGCCGAGTAGATGGCTACACAGGGAAGGCTTCACATAACGAAGCATTGAATGAGTTTGCGAAAAAAGGAGGGCAGTAGTGTGGATTGAACGAATTTGCGAAAAATGGAAACGATGTGTAAGCACGCCTCTCTTGCCTTTCTGAATCGGACTTTAGTGGCGACATCACACGACGCTCAATACACTATTAATAATCACAGCAACGCTATCCATCGATATATGCAGTCGGCAACACCATTATGTTGCGACATTGTGGACGTACGGCAGTAAGCGCGAAGAAGTGCGCACGAACGGACACTGTGAACCCCAACCTATGTTGGCAAAGGCGACATTCACGCACCTGCGCTCGGAGTGCAAAACAACAGAACAGTGTTTGGAAGCATGCCATTTGGGGCAATGGACACAATGAGCCACTGCCGTAGCCATGGAAGAAAATGGTTGTCCATAGGAAGCGTTTGTCCTGAGCACCTGGTGTGGGTGAAGCGGTCGCGAGTGACATATATTGTATCTTGAACACAAACAGTGCACTCCACTCAAACAGCTGCTGGCTGGTGATTACTGTTGCCGCAAGTAATTAAAGGATATACACAAAATTGCGTGCACCAGTGGCCACCGTGGGCCGGCACTACTAGCGTATTTTCGGGACGCGTTTCCATAGCAGGCTACCGTCCCAACCCATCTAGAAATAGAGGTTGTGTCTTGGTGTTCATCGACGTACATCGTTCCTGGTAGCCGATGATAGTTGTGCGAGAGCAAGAGGGGGTCACACCTGAGTGAAGAGCCGGGCAAGAAAGGCAACGCGCTGCTGCTGGTTCTGCATAGAGTTGGTACGCTAGTTCGTCCGCTTGTTCCCCCGTGAACACCACCGGTATGTCCACAATGTATAAGGACACCGTGTGCAGCCTGATTTGCTCCCGACCATGGCAATCGATGGATATGGCTCTCAAACGATTGTGTGTCCGACAATGCTCATCGATGGATGCATTGCACAATCTATTGCGGCCGGCCAATTCGATGCAGGGATGTGGTTCACAGTTTTGTTGTGAGGAACAATGCCTATCGATCGACAGCTGGGGTTTACATATAGCCCATGCGGTGGTGCGCTACCGCACTTTTTTTTCTCGGGACCTCCCCTCTGCGCAGCATGTGCTGGAGCCAATATGCGGCCTGCTGAACCTTTGCTAATTGGTGCCGCGCGGTTTTTTACCGCGAGCGCAAATCACTGCGCGGTCCTGTTCGGCGCAGGCGATAAACGCTTTATCGGTCATTCCGCCGCAAGTAAAACAATGTTACGGGTCCGTTTCCGACTCTGACGGCGGGACCCTGTCCCAACTTGCTTTATTACAGCTGCGTGTTCTCTTATGAGTGTGTCACGCGGATGAGGAAGCTTGGGTGTTTACGTTACACTCGCCCTGAGCCAGGAGTTTGTCCACGACCATTCAATCACAGGTGGTGTTTCTTCGTCTTTGTTTTCGACTTTCATTTTTTTTCTTGCCTTCGTACCTTATTTGCTTTGCACCCGCATATTTAGTGTTTCGTTTTGCCCAAAGGAGTCAGATGCCCGCCTACTACGATAGGGCCAAAAGGAACGTGTAACACGCCCATTTTGAGTGTATTAAGGCTTTAGTTACGCATACCATGTTTAAATGGTTCACACAGGCGGCCGTCCGGGAAGGGGGCCGGTCCGTGGTGCGCGACACAAATTACAACCCTGATTCACACTACGATATCCCCCCGGTCCACGACTCTAGTTTTTTTTTGCGACTTCTGAATTGTGTTTGGGGGATTGACATCATCTATCGGTAGGCAGGTTGAACAGCTACGTGTGGCCGACATTATGTGTGGATAAACTTCTCCCTTCGTCCACCGTCGAGGCGACCAGTACGGGGGACCATAGTTAATAGGACCAAACTTTGTTTGTAAACATAGGTAAATATGTAGTGTTTTGTGTGTACCGTAGGTCCTATTAACTATGGTCCCCCGTAATAGCGGGTATCGCTTGCACTGTTGTTCAGGGTGTGAATTGTAAGGCCTTTTTTGTTTGATTGAACACTTCTTTCGTTTCTATGGCTTTATCAAACTAGTTTTTCTACTGTATTGAAAGGCAGGGTTGTCAAACGGCAGAAAGGTACCTGCTCTTTATACCACCTACCACAATATCCGTTTCTCTGGTCGATCTCAGATGTCCTGTTTACAGTCCGTATAGTTCACACGTGAACCGTATCCTTAGTGTGCATGCGGTGTTCTGTGGCACTCCCTGGCGCCATCGAAATGCTTCCATTTACCTGTAGTGGTACACCCTACAGTCTAAATCTAGTAAATGATAGTTGAACGGTTCACCCTGTTCGTGCCCTCTTCTCTGGCAGATCATATCCCATCGGTACCCGAGGCCGCCGAACTGGCGATCGGTAAAAACTGAAAAAGACAGGACTGACTATAGAAGGACGTCCCACCTGTTTTGGTACGACAATGTCACAGGCGATAGGCGTTACACACCTGATAAAGACATAGAAGGTGCAAGTGCGTGTTTACTGAAAGTAGATACAGAAATTCCATACTATTAAATATACGTAACCGAATTGCAGTACCTGCAGGCACTGGTGCTCATTTTCTACTCTGACTGGTGTGTCGATCAAGTTTATATTTCCAAAGGAAATTGGAATGGCCCAAATATCTGCCCGCTGGGATCTACTATAGTCGGACACCATAAACGCTTAGTCACTGTTCGTAGGCACATCTACTCGCAGCGCGTGGTGTTTGTTGGGTATTCTCGCTTGACTCTGACATTCGTGTTGTTTAATTGTATGCATGCTTTAGTTTTGGTTGGCTCAACGAGCTTAAAATGTGTCCAGGGTACTTTGGATACTACAGTTTTCTTCGCATTCCGTTTTCTTCTCGTTTACCCCGATCTTTGCGATGTATGTACACCTGAGTTTGCATCTGGGTAACCACGAAAGGCGCTCTTCTCTACTTTTGTATGATCAATGTGGGATGTTAACGTTTGCGCCTGATATTAGTGAACGTATCCGTTTGGGCATGGAGACAACACATCATTAACTCAGGACCGTCGCTCGTTGCACATCGTCAATGCCCCGTTGTGCCTGCCTGTGGCTGTGCTTGCTACGTGCCCAGGACTCTTGCGGCGAGTTCCTATCGTCCTTGTGCCCCCTCGATGTAGGCGACGGATGTCCGTACGGCCTGTGGAATGGCTACGCGCAGTATGACGTGGAATTGCCGGAGTTGATTGGAGTTCCCAGCGAGGGATACACTATTCTTGTGACGGACGCTGAGGACGATAGTACCTTTGACTGCTCCGAGAGTTCCACCAAGTTGCTTTAGCTGAAGCTCCTGGAACCAACGGTCTTCTTAAAAGAAGGAACTCCATTAGCGCGGTTTGGGGCCAGCAGCAGCTCCCTGAACCGGCAGCCAGGAAGGAGTACGTTCCCCGCACAATTTATGAGGCCGATGACTCGCAGGTGCCTGGTGAATGTGAGGTGGCTCTGCTGAACGTCGAACTATTGCGCGACGAACCGGTCCATTATATATCTGATATAGGCGGTAACACCTTGGGTTCGTGGAGGCTAGCGGACAGCTTCGCGGATGGGGGTGTATGCGGAGGCTTGTCTAATCGCACCACGTCGGTCGCTGCGTTTGACTCCGCGTTCACCCGCCGGGATGGAATGGGTCTGGGAAACTTGCTTTTCCGTAGGGTCGCGTACGAAAGCCGGCGAGTTCCAGTTAGATCTGCGGTCCATTCAAGTTTGTTGACTGCCCGTGTAGTCAGCAGCGTGGGCACACCTGGCGGAGTTCTTCCTGCTATTCCCGACACGTTGTCCTATAGCGGACTATATTTCGTGGCGCACGTAAATATCCACGAGTTTTGGTCACTACCGCTGTTGTTTCACACCCCGTCATTGTGCCAAGGAGCCGACGTGACCTTGGACTTCTACGCAGCCGCGGCCATAGGCTACGTGGCGGAAATTGGGGGAGGTATAGGCAACGATGCCTCAACCAATACTACCGTAGACTCTCGTGATTACAGGACTCTGATATCTATGGTAGTCCTCGATGAGGACGCGTTCGAAGAATTCCGCACGAACCAAATATTTTGTGACCTGGTTGAGGAGCCTTGGGACAGTCCAGCAGGATGGGCTACGTGTTCCAAAGGCACCAAATACGTCAACACGTCGGTGTGGGTTGGTGGATGCGAGGTGCTTGTCTCCCCGGCCAGGTGGATTGCTATTGGAAATTACACCGACCAAACGACTGATGGATTCATCGCGAGACTCTCGCGGTGGTACGAGCAGGTCGACTTCCACGTATTGTCCATATTGCATTTGAACACCGACTCCAACAACGCCATGGTGACGGCTACAAGCCCATACCAAGGTTCCACGACGCAGATAGGCCTTCCGCTCGATATGGCTAACGACAGCACCGAGTGGATCCTAGTTATGATAGTGGCTGTCGAATCGGTTTTCGTCGCGGTGGCCTTAGCAGTCTCCACTTGGTTTGAATATTTGGGTCTAAGGCGGAGCAATCGGTCGCTTAGGATCACACGGGCGGAAGTTGTCGTGATCGCAGGAAAAGTTGTATCTGTTACAATTTTTCTGATGTTGGGCCTTATTCCGGTGTTGGTTGCGCGTGACTCCGAGCTCAACGCCGACAACATGGCCCACGTTGATGTGTACTCGCACCATACGGAAAAAGCAATTTGTTATCCTGTTGAGTGGGTTTCGTATGACGCCACGGAGTGGTGTGTGACCACGCGTGTATCGAGTCATTCCCTGCTGGTGCGGTCATACTCAACGACCTTCCTCGGCAGATATAATATGCTGGTGGTGACGTCAATCATCGTAGGTGCTGTGGCACTCGTTTCGTACGGTACCCTCAGTGCTCGAACGGTCATCCTAGGAAGTAGACGGTAGAATGTAGGTAACATGGGTTTCACCTGAAGATGTATAGTACGTGCACACAGCTAAACAAAGCATGCCTATGTTGATAAGCTGTGATTCGCAGGAAGTATTTGTGTTCGGGAGCCTTTGTGCTGAAGTTAGTGGAGGACTCTCTGTTTCCCAAGTATAAAAGTCGGCGTGGGCTAACAAAACCTCGCTACAACGTGGTATCTCCTTCTGCATAGCGAAAAATGCCCTTCGATGATCCTGTGAGCTGTCAAATCGTATGGACAGGTCAATATTTGGGGCTCATTCAGTCTGCATGTTGAGGGATGAGACACAGCACACAACTATGCACAGTCGTCAACTTGTGTATTACTCTGGGTAACACTCTGGTCTTCATATGGCGGCCGCGGAGATGATATGCACGTTGGTAGTGTCGTTGAAAATCACGACGGTCAGGCTACAGAAAAGCGGGGTGTGGAGGACGCTGCGTTTGGTTGCACCAATGTTGGTGAACCTGGATTAGCGACGACGTGAGCGACGACGCGAGGTCGCGGATAAGCGCCGGTGTGGGAGGATGCGATCCCCAGTTCCACAGTGGAGTGACGAGCATACGTTTTTCATTAGTACTCCGTGCTAAAGCTATTTATTTATTCCGTATCCGATGTTGTTATCAATCAGCGACTCGGTAGCCTAGATGGCATTGATTAAGAATATTACCTACCAAATACCAACAATACGACTCCTTGGTGGAAGTGACAGTCTAGGACTTTTTGTAAGACCGTCGGCAAGAATATCCAATGATAAGAGACATCACCTGCGCTTGCATATACTTGCTCCCGGAACGTTATCCTATACTGGACCATATTCAGAGTTGTTACCGGTGTATTCGCCTGACGGTACCTCTTCTGGTTTCCTGGTTCTTACTACTGTATAGAGACGAGTAGACGCATTTCCTGTGCAACAAAATTGCACCGCTCGTTTGCGGTGTTGCAAAAATGCCGGCCGTACCTGCTCAGCCGAACCTGCTTGCACACCAAACGAAATACCTGTAGCGCGTGCAATGTCCACCGTCAGACAAGATGCACCACTTGTGTCAAATATGAGTTTGTCAGACAACGTACTGCCTTACCCCGTACAGATACCCGGATATGAGCTAAGACTCCACGTTGACGGGATCGATGTCCTCGGATATACGGTAATACAAGGTGAACAGCAGTGATGTCTCGCCTCCTGCGTAAATGTAACTCCTCGTGACTGGCATCGGTTGTACTAGCTATCAAGTGCATGCCCAAGAAGCAAACACGTTTCTGTCATAATTCGGGAATACCAAGCGTTTTCTCACAACTTTTGAAACGACATCTGTTTGAATACCCACGGATATTTATATCAACGAGCGCTTTGTATAGATAATGAGATTTCGCCCACTGGCACCCTCCACAACGTACCCTGCCAGTTTGCTGCCCGCTCCGTTTAGAGCTAGAGTACGGTGCTGCAAATGAAACAAGCACAAGGACGTTTGGTAAGGTACGGAAGCCACCCCGATGTTCAAGGTCGCGACTAGGTAGCTCGGGCATGTGGCTCCGAACCTCACTCATAATTTATCACTTGACGCGTGGTAAAAGAGGGGGTAGCGCTTCCCTGCCAAAATTTTGTCTGACTGATCGGGCGTCTTCGCTGAGGTGGGGAACTACGCAAAATCGTTTGTTTCGACAGAAGTAAATCGGTGTAGGCCTGGGCCATGGGAGTACTTGTCGGGCCAAGCGTACTACATAGTTGGTTTGCATAAAATCCGTTTTGTTATATATCCTTCGAATCGTCATGTTGTGATGGTTCTCTGCGACGTCGGGGGGGGGGGGATTCACTGGCGTGGTACGAGAGCCGCGACACCGGCCGCTGACTCTCGTTGTCTATTTACAGTCAGTACCCGGGGGTTCCCCCGCCCCCAGCCGACTGGCCGGGTCTCTATCAAATGCAGTCTCAGACGACCGAGACCCCCAATGGTAGTAAACCATTGACATACCCCACTCTCCTGGCGAGAGCCCGGAATCGCAACCAGTTAATGACAAACAACAATAAAAGTATAATACGGTGTAGCCAGCACCATGTGGCCGCTCCGTTCCACCCACCTTCGAAAAAAGAAAGGCGCGGGTGGGTGGGAGAAACCACAACAGTAGGCCCAGGCTCTAGGCCTATCAATCGGCAGCGAGCAGTGCCGTGCTCTACTCGTGCACCTATCACGAAAGGCTAGGAGGGGGCACGGGGCGAGTATGGTCGTTCTTCTCTTCTCTCTGCCTCTGAACAAATGAAGCCATTTAGGTTTCGTCGGTAGAGCCCATAAATTCAAACAATTAATTCCGTCGGTTGTGAACAAAACAGGCATCTCACGGGAACTTAGAGATACTACGGTTTGTTGTATATCCTTCGAGTTGTCATGTTATTATTATCCTCTGCGACGTCGGGGGGGAGATCCACTGGCGTGGTACGAGAGCCGCGACACCGGTCGCTGACTCACGTTGCCTATCGTACGGCCAGTACACGGGAGTTCCCCCGCCCCCAGCCGACTGGCCGGGGCTCTAACAAACGCAGTCTCGGACGACCGAGACCCCCAATGGTACACAACCATTGACATACCCCAATTTCGAGGTCGCGTCGATGCTACGGTGTTAGGCCCCAAACAGTGCCCTGGCCTGGCTGCCTCGGCCCTATCTTTCCCGTCTCTGCTAGTTTACGAGATACAATACCCGCGTCCTCTGGGTTATTGCGGATGGACGTCTAGGAAAACTTTGAAGACTTCCATCTACCTTCTCTCAAATCGCCCTTTACGGCACTTCCCCCTGGCCGCCAGCGTATTGGTGCGCACTACGCAATGAGTGGAGGCCGACTTCGCTGGCATGGTCTCATGCCTCTGCTACCACTTCGCGAAGTGCCCCATGGGCCTGCGTGTAACTCCCAACTTTGCCCCACGACACGGACAGGTCCTGTCCTCCCCACAACGTGTCGCACAACATAGGGCGACGAATTCTTTGTATGAGGTACCGGTGGCAATGTGCGACCGTGCCCCCCTTGCAATGCACGTTTACTATGCGGCGACGACGTGGGACACTCCATTGCATGTTTACGCGGTGGAGCACGGTTGATAGTTTGCTGCCAACCGTATCGGCATGGTTGCCCTCGAAGGCACACCATGCTACGAATTTAATCAACGCCTGAATCTTATCCGTAGTGGATCCTCGCGTGTAAAAATACGCAGCCACCCTTATTACCCCCCGAAAAAACAAAAAACGATTCGAGACCGGAACCCTGACGTACGCAACCGACTGGCGGATGAGCTGGCTACCAGCGCTCCTGAGCATAGCGCGACACCTGCTGGCCCCAAGGCCTGGGCTCCCAAACGGACGCCGACCCCGGACATACAAACTGTGCAACTCGCGCTGCCTCCATACGCCCTACGGTTGGCCCCGCCCCCACTGAGGGGCAAGGTCCGTCTTGTTCGTAGAGTCCAAGCCTGGATTGTTCGTAGAGTCCAAGGCTGGATGCCCTGACCACCACGTGGTCTGATGAGTTTCTTTATAATCGTTGTATTAGAGGACAGAGGAGGGGAGAGAGAGCGGAGCCTAGCTCGTAGCTCGGAGCAGAGAACGGAGCAGAGAATGGAGTGCTCAAACTCTCCTCGTGAACACACGGCATAATTCATAATAACGCCTGCGAAGATATACGCAACCCTCTACAACTTGTAACCGTCGCTGCTGGAACGATCCAAACGAACACCCTCCCTGGCTCTTCACAGCAGTGACGAGACCGAAAAGACATTCAAGACTTGCTAGGACCTAAGAACAGCCAACGACAATCCCGCAGGAGGAAACCCGGCCACCGGGTCAAACCCCCTGTATAACACATATACTCCAAACCATTGCAATTGAAACAACGGCCGCATTCCAAACGATGACCATGGCCAGAAAATAAAATGTCAAGCGGTGCCCTACTCCCCCATGCCCCTCAAAGTAGCGCAGGGTTGGCGACCTGACAAATTATTCCTCGCATCACTCAAACATGGTACACATCGAATAATGCTCATACCCCTCAGTCACCCTCCAAAGGCAGATTCAACAAGAACCTATGATGAGACTTAAAAGGGGTCGCAGCAAGGGATTTCGTCAAAATATCGGCGTGCTGCTCTTCCGAAGCTACGAACTGAATGTCGATCTTCTTAGCACGAAGTAGCTCTCTGACAAAATGAAAACGCACGTCGATATGCTTACTCCGAGCAGAACTAAGAGGGTTTTCAGCCAACGCTATGGCCCCCTGGTTATCCTCGAAAACCCGGACACATGATCCGCTTAGCTCTGGACAGATAAACGACAACACCGCGCCCGTAAACAAAGCTTCCTTCACCCCTTCACCCAGGGCGACATACTCTGCTTCTGCTGTCGACAACGTAACACACCTCTGCGTACTACTTGCCCAACTGACGGCCGCACCCCCTAGGGTAATTACCGTCCCCGATACCGAGCGCCTATCGTTCGACTTATCCGCATAATCAGCATCACTATACGCAGTCAAATCCAAACCCGAGCCCCGTACAAAAGTCAATCCCATAAACCTGGTCCCGTGGAGGTACGCCATAATCTTCAAAACTGCCTTCCCGTGCCTCTCCGTTGGGTTGTGGGAGTGGCGCGCCACAGCACGCACAGCGTTCGAGATGTCCGGCCTCGTCATGGTCGACAGCCACATCAAGCTGCCCACAGCCTCCCTGTACGACCAGTCTCCTCCAAGTTCGCCCTCCTCTCTTGGACCTAGTTCCACACCGGGGGTCGCGGGGATATCAGAGGATGAGTTAACACCAAAACGATTCAGCATGCTCTCAATGAACGCCTTCTGCGTAATCTCCAATGTCCCCAGTTCCCAGTCGCGTTTGAAAGCACAACCAATGTACCAAGTCAAGTCGCCAAGGTTATTCGTGGGAAATTTCATAGCTAGCGCGGAATAGAAATCTCTACAAGTCTCATCCGATCCTGCGATCACGATGTCATCTACATGAACGGCCATGATCAGTTCTACCTTGCCGTCCACAACCATGCGAAACACACACGGGTCAGACCTACACTGCTCCATTCCGTACTCTACCACGGTCTCTACCAATAATCCGGCCCACTGCCGTCCGCTCTGCTTTAGACCATACAGTGATCTGTTTAGGCGGACGATCTTTCCTGACATGTCACCACACCCACCGGGCAGTTTCATGTATATCTCGGCGTCGAGTTTCGCGCGAACAAAAGCTTGTGCGACGTCTAGATGAAAAATCTTTAAACCATGTTCATTTGCAACAGCCGCCAGAATTTTAACTGACGCTGACGAGGGAGTCGGTGCAAACGTTTGAAAATAATCTACATCCTGCTGCAAACGTTTGAAAATAATCTACATCCTGCACCTGGCTAAAACCCTTAGCCACAAGTCTGGCCTTTGTCTTTACTATCAAGCCATCCTTATCCGTCTTGTAGGTAAACACCCACTTCGCACCTACAGGTTTCCGCCCTTTTGGCGGTGTCGCGGCTTCGTACGTACCGGTCGTTTTGTGACCGTCCAACTCAATTTTCATGGCCTCGTGCCACGCCGCTTTGTATTGAGAACGCTCTACATCTGCTACGGACTGTGGGGGCGGTTCTACGTCTTCCGGGAAACCACTCGGCATGCACACGCTCAACTCCCCTTTGTTCTCCACAGCAGGTCCTCCGGCCATCAAAGCCACTGCGTCCTCCGTCGTCCAGGGCGTACGATCCAGCATACTCCCAGGCTTCGTCCACGACTCGTACGCTGCCGCAAGCAGCGCGTCTGCGGTCCTTTCATCCATCCTTACCTGGTGCACAGCAGGTTCACCCTCCAGGCGTTGGCTTTGACCCCGGGTCCGGCCCCGTACAGTCGGGGGGAGCCGGCCCCAGCTGCTGAGCTCGTGTGCTGGCCTCCCCGACAGGACCGCGGGGGGATCCTCACCATCCCCTTGCCCGGTGTCGGAGGCTGATGCTGCGCCCGGGTCGTTTCCGGCCCTCCCTGTTGGGACCGAGGAGGCGTCCACGGCGCCCCCTTGAGACGAACCCATCGTCTCGCGTGTTTCGGCCCTCCCTGCCGGGACCGAGGAGGCGTCCACGGCGCCTCCTTGAGACGAACCCATCGTCTCGGGTGTTTCGGCCCTCCCTGCCGGGACCGAGGAGGCGTCCACGGCGCCCCCTTGAGACGAACCCATCGTCTCGGGTGTTTCGGCCCTCCCTGCCGGGACCGAGGAGGCGTCCACGGCGCTCCCTTGAGACGAACCCATCGTCTCGGGTGTTTCGGCCCTCCCTGCCGGGACCGAGGAGGCGTCCACGGCGCCCCCTTGAGACGAACCCATCGTCTCGGCTGTTTCGCCGCCGGCCTCGCCGGCGGCAGGTGCCTGCTGTGCGCGCTCCAGCATAAATGCGTCCAGGTCAAAACCCCACGTGCCGGGACCGAGGAGGCGTCCACGGCGCCCCCTTGAGACGAACCCATCGTCTCGGTGTCTAATTCCCCTACGGGAATGTACTGTGGTGGATCCGGCACGAAAGCAGACCAGAAACCAACTCCTTTGGCGTAATACCGAGCATCTCTTGTCCAGGGGTTGAACTCAGATTTTAGCCCACTAAACGATGGCACAGGAGTGTGTTTGAAGGCCAAATGGCGCGATAGAGGCAGATCAAATCCACCACCCAACTCACCGCCAGGGTATGCACCCCATCCTCCTGTCCTCCCATGCTGGTCTGGATGACCCCTCGGTGGGCCAACCTCGACAGGCAACGCAGTTCTTCCGCGTCCAGTTGCTCCCAAATCTGGCGAGGCGCCCTCACGCAAATTTGTCTCTTGTTCTGCTGCAATCTCTCTTACAGCAGTGGGTACCGCCCCTTGTGGGCTCTCCCCTACAGCAGCGCTACCCTCAGCGCTGCCGGACTCCGATCGACCAATGCCTGCTTCAACAGCAGCAGTAGTCTCTCGTACTTCAGCAGTGGGTACTGCCCCTCTTGGGCTTTCCCCTACAGCAGTGGTTCCTACCTCTGCTGAACTTTCTCCTACAGAAACGCTGCCTTCAGCGCTGCCTGGCTTCGATCGACCGTTGTTCCTCATGAACTCGGTCATCATTTCCCTCATGGCGTTCAGCATCGACGCCTCGCTGTTCTCCATCGCCAGTTCGATCTCGCGTCGCAGCGTTTCAACGTCACTTGGAGAGTCGCGCTCTTCTTGAGCCGATCCCTTCGAGGGCATCGTGGGCTTCTGGTACCAGACCTCAAACGTTCAAGAGCACTAGTGTGTTCGTAGAGTCCAAGCCTGGATGCCCTGACCACCACGTGGTCTGATGAGTTTCTTTATAATCGTTGTATTAGAGGACAGAGGAGGGGAGAGAGAGCGGAGCCTAGCTCGTAGCTCGGAGCAGAGAACGGAGCAGAGAACGGAGTGCTCAAACTCTCCTCGTGAACACACGGCATAATTCATAATAACGCCTGCGAAGATATACGCAACCCTCTACAACTTGTAACCGTCGCTGCTGGAACGATCCAAACGAACACGTCTCCCTATTCTTCAGCCTTGGCTGCCGCCGACCGAGTGAAGCCCCCCCTACTCGACGCCGCGCTGTCGCTGCCGCTGCCGCTGGTGCTGCCGCTACCGGGAACATTACCGCTGCCGCTGTCACTGCCGCTGCCACAGCCGCCGCTGTTGCTCGCGTTACTTGCACCGCCACCCCCAGCCCCGCCTGCCCTTGCCCGTGGCCCTATTGGCCCGGCCCCGGCCGCCGGCGTGGAGAAACGGCGAGGTTGCTGGACGTCGGCGTTGACAAAGCCGCCGAGGGCGACGCAGCCGGAAAGGCGGGGCCAGCGCGGCCCCGTAATGGCGGGAAAGAGACTCCGCCGGCGAGGGGCAGGCCCGAGGGTGGTCGCAGTAGTCGGGGGCATCGCGCCGGTCGAGCGTGAAGGTCTCCAGGTCTTTGGTGACCAGAACCGCGAGCCTGGCCTAGTTTGCCGGGCGATCGGCGACCGCGAAGTGCTCCATAACGTGGTCGTTGAGGATCGTATCCCCCGCGCTGAAGGCTCGTCCGAACGCCTCCAAGCGAGCGCGCGCCACATGGAGGTCCGCGCTATTTTCTGGGCGCCCGCGGGACGCGATCGTAACGATGGCGTACCCCAAAACGCTCAGGTGTCGCGCCAGTGGACGGTTGATGCCTGCCCCCCGCGCGGTGTGAAAGCCAGAAAGTCGAGGTCGTCCAACGCTCCAAAGATGCCATGGACGCCGGCCGAAATGTTGACCGTGGCCCCCACGTACCCCTGTACGGCCGCCCTCTGAAATTGACGCCAGGCGGTCACCGCAGATGATCTTCCATAGCCGAGTGGTGGGGCTGACCCACGATGCCACTGCGCCGGTGGTCATAATCTCTGTGACCTGTCGGCCCAAGGCCTAAACGGGCTGCTGGCGCTGCCGTCCCCGTAAAACGTCCGAGCCAACCTCAGGCCCACCCGACCCGTCGCGGGCCACGTGGCCAAGTGCAATCGATGGCGCGCCGTTGGCTCCTGCCCCGCCCGCGACGTAGCCGAGCCGGCGGCGTGCCCGCCCGCCTGTCCAGAAAGGGCGCCGGCACCACCGACGCCGCCGACATAGTCCCCGTAGCCGAGCCACCCCCCCCTGACCCACTGCGAGCCCGCCCGCCTGGCCGAGTTGGGCGCGGGCGGTTTCGGTACCTTCAAAAGCGCCACCGTAGCCGGCTCCTCCCGCTGGGCCCACGTTGACCCCGGTACCGCCCCAAAACACTATCTAAGCCCAGCCTCCCGGGACCACGGCGAGCGGATCTGCCTGTCCGAGAAAGGCGCCGCCCGGAGTACTGCCGCGCCCGCCCCGGACCTACGGCGAGTCTGCCCTGCTCGGGGTTTGAGGGCCCACGCAGATCCGCGCCGGCGCCCGTGGCCCCATCGACGGGTTGGCCAGCGATGTTGGGAGTCGGCGGGAGGACCCCAGCGACGGGGCTCCCGAACGGCTGTCCGGCCGGCGGTCCGAGCAGGACGGTGCTGGGGGAGTGGTCCAGCGGGGAGGCCCCGGCAGCAGAGCTGCCGGGATGCGTTCCAAACCTGCTGGCGTCGCCCCACCCCGAGGGTGGGACGGAGGCTTCAATAATGTCGCTCATCGATCTTTACAGCGCCGCCTGGAGCTGGGCGACTTCATTCTCCATCCTCTGCTTGAAGGTTGCAAAGTCGGCCAACGACGCGAAAGCCTCCTCGTCGCCGTCGCTACCCGTCAATGTCCCAAGCCTCCCTTCCGCCGTCGTTCTCGCCGGGCCTCTGCGAAATTTGGACTCGGCGAGACAGCGCGGACGCGAAACAGAACACAATGACGGCATCAGCGAACGACACGGACGCGGAGCAGAACACAACGACGACAACAACGGACGGGACGACACGGCGCGGAAGCGGAACGGGGCAGCGCGACGGGAACGATATTAGATAGAGGCGACGGTGAGAACTATCCACGCACCGGCCTGGACAAGGGTGGGGCTTGGATGTCCCCGTGCTGGTGTGCACCGGCACACCATTAGTACGCGCCGGCGTTGTTTATAGCCGCGGTTATAGACATGCACCGACATCTTCCTATCAACAGAATCCGCTATCTGGTGCTCCGCATCGCGTATCTCGTGCACCGGCCGAGAGCTTTCCTTGAGGTGACGCGCGCCTGTGTCTTTGGTACGAATATATCGCTAGTGGGGACGGGGGTGACGCATGCGCCGGCATGCATTCCACTCAATCTTGACTGAAAGCCGGTGCGCCGGTCACGAGACGTAGACCACACTCCGCCACTATCGACCGCCTTAAAGTGCCCCGGCACGGCATCGTTGTTGTGCGTCGCGACGCGTATGTTAAGTATCGGTAGTGAGGGGCAGGGCCAAGGGTCGACGCATCGGCGCAAACCCCAAGCCGTGCGCCGTCACGTAGTCCCTCACCATCGATCGCTTTCTAGTGCGCCGGCACAACGGTGTTGTTACTTACATCGTTCGTTGTGTACTGCAACATCTAAGATGTGTATCGTCAGTGAGGGACGGGCCAAGGGTCGACGCGTTGGCGCCGGCCACGAGGACTGCGCCGGCACATAGTCCCTCCCCATCGATCGCCTTCCAGTGCACCGCACGGCGTCGTTGGAACACACAGCAGAAATTAGGTCTCGCAACGTGTATGACATGTATCGTTTGTTTGAGACGGGCCGCAGGCCGACACGTTGGCGCCGGCCACGAGACCTGCACCGGCATATCTTCCCTCACCATCGACTGCCTTTTAGTGCACCGGCACAGCGTTGTTGGCGCGTACAGCAGTACTTTGTGTCTCACGACGTTTATAATATATATCGCTTTATATTTATCGCGACGTGTGTGGTATATCGCTATATATTTATTGCGACGTGTGTGGTAAGTATCATTAGTGAGGGCCAGGGCCAAGGGTCGACGCCTCGGCGCCGGCCTGAAGCCGTGCACCGGCACATAGTCCCTCACAATCGACCGCCTTCTAGTTCGCCGGCATAGCTGCGTTGTTACATACATCGTCCATTGTGTACCGCGACGTTCATTGTATGTATCGTCAGTGAGGGACGGGCCAAGGGCCGACGCGTTGGCGCCGACCACGAGGCCTGCGCCGACATATAGTCCCTCACCATCGACCGCCTTTTAGTGCATCGGCACAGCGTCGTTGGAAAACACAGCAATACATTTTCTCTCGCAGCGTGAATGATATGTATCGTGAGTGAGGGACGGGTCACAGGCCGACGCGTTGGCCCCGGTCGCGAGACCTGCACCGATATATGTTCCCTCACCATCGACCGTCTTTTAGTGCACCGGCACAGCGTTGTTGGTACATACAGCAGTACATTGTGTCGCACGATGTCTATGATATATATCGCTATATATTTATCGCGACGTGTATGATAAGTATCGTTAGTGAGGGGCAGGGCCAAGGGTCGACGCATCGGCGCCGGCCCCAAGCCGTGCACCGGCACATAGTCCCTCACCGTTGACCGCCTTCTAGTTCGCCGGCACAACGGTATTGTTACCTACATCGTTCATTGTGTACCGCGACGTTTATTGTATGTATCGTTAGTGAGGGATGGGCCTAGGACCGACGCGTTGGCGCCGACCACGAGGCCTACGCCGGCACATAGTCCCTCACTATCGACCGCCTTATCGTGCACCGGCACGGCGTCGTTGAAACTCACAGCAGCACATTGTGTCTCTCGTTAGTGAGGGAACGGCGAAGCGTCGACGCATCGGCGCCGGCCCCAAGCCATGCACCGGCACATACAGTAGTCCCTCACCATCGAACGCCTTCTAGAGCGCCGGCACAGCGTCGTTGGAACATCAGGAGCACATTATGCCTCGCAACTCACAACGTGTGTGATATGTATCGTTAGTGAGATACGGGCCATAGGCCGACGCGTTGGCGCCGACCCCGAGACCTGCACCGACATATCTTCTCTCACCATCGACCGCCTTTTAGTGCACCGGCACGGCGTTGTTGGTACGTACAGCAGTGCGATGTGTCTCGCAACTTGAATTATATATATTGCTATACTCGACGCGATGCGTATGAGAAGAATCGCTAGTGAGGGGCAAGGCCATGGGTCGACGCGTCGGCGCCGGCCCCATGCCGTGTATCGGCACATAGTCCCTCATCATTGACCGCCTCCTAGTGCGCCGGCACAGCGGTGTTGTTACATACATCGGCCGTTGTGTACCGCGACCTTCGATATGTGTCGTTAGTGAGAGAAAGCCAAGGGCCGACGCGTTGCCGCCAGCCATAGGGCCTGCGCCGGCACATAGTCCCTCACCGTCGACCGCCTTTTACTGCACCGGCACGGCGTAGTTGGAACATACAGCAATACATTGTGTCTCGCAACGTGTATGATATGTATCGTTAGTGAGGGACGGGCCACAGGCCGACGCGTTGGCGCCGGCCACGAGACCTGCACCGGCATATCTTCCCCCACCATCGACCGTCTTTTAGTACACCCGCCTAGCGGTGTTGGTACGTGCAGTCGTACATTGTGCCTCACGACGTGTATGATGTATATCGCTATTCATGGTGAGGGACGGGTCGAGGGCCGATGCATTGGCGCCGTCCACGAGACCTGCACCGGCCCAAGGTCCCTCACCATCGACCGCCTTTTAGCGCACCGGCACAGCATTGTTGGCACATACAGCAGTACGTTGTGTCCCGCGACGTGTACGTATGATCTGCATCGTTAGTGACGGACAAGGCCAAGGGCCGAGGGCACTGGCAATATAGCGTTGTTCATATATATCAGAAAAAATAAAAACGTCAGCTGTGAGATCGAGGATACCAGGTATACGTCAAGTATATGCCGGTACGTGTCCCCATTCTTGGGTGCGGCATGTCTGCGAGGAGAAAACGAAACCTGGTATGTGCTCGTACAGCACGTATGCCCTCCGTTCAGGTATTATCAGTATTCCCTAATATTTATGCCATATACTCTGTGTGCGGGTATGTATCTCCATTCCTGGGCACGGCCTCTTAGCGGATGTATCATGATATATGGTACAGACTTTGTGCTCTCTGCCCCGGTGCCTTGGCACGTGTCGATCAAATATCTCTACTGATGTACGAGTCCTGTCTATGCTGTTGCGAATATCATCCGTTGTTCCCTCCTGTGAACGGCCGATTCGCGAATTCGCGGGTTTAGGAATGGCACCCAAAGTTTATACGAGTGTCTACCCGTACTACCCTTCAGGCGTGTGCAAGCAACTCTTACCCAACCACCGGAGCGAACCGGCCAAAAAACAAAAACCTCGTGGGAAAAAACCATGGCTGGCGGCCCCAAGCGATCGAGATAGCGCATGAGGCAGGCTAGTGAGTCTTTGTGCATCAGAGTCGACAGCCCCATTATTAATTTCGCTCGAGTTCAAGGTCTAAGAACCCCGGACATTCCCGGACCCTCGCGTTTTTCGCACGCCTCTCGCACACGTACTGGGAAAGCGTGCGTCGCCCCTGCTCATCCCCCTCCCTTGCCGTGTTGCTGGAGCTCGCCAAACGCCGCTGTTGCTGCTGCCTGCTGCTGACGTGAAGAGGAACCGCAACATAGAAACCACCATCAGAAACCCCAACAGTAGGCCTAGCCTCTAGGCCTATCAATCGGCAGCGAGCAGTGCCGTGCTCTACTCGTGCACCGATCACGAGAAGCTAGGAGGGGGCACGGGGCGAGTATAGTCGTTCTTCTCTTCTCTCTGCCTCGGAACAAATTAGGCCATTTAGTTTCCGTCGGTATAGCCCATGACTATGTAATTAATTCCGTCGGTTGTGAACAAAACAGGCATCTCACGTGAACTTAGGGACACTACGCTTTTTTGTGATATACAGAGGTTCATAGGTGGACAGGCTCGCCAAAATTGCAGATTCACTCCCGCCGTAGCACGCCGCATTACTCTGGTTGCCAACACCTTACATTTGGGTGGTCACTCGGCCGAATGGCTCTGAGCCTCCTTGGGTCGACGACAAGGCGAACGTGGATTTGGAGCTCGCATCTAAGGTACGAGGCCTGGAGGATCAGACTCCTGTCGGAGCTTTATCACTTTTGCACCATCAGAGTACACTACGTGGTCCACTCGTGCGTGCTATATTTTTTGTTTGAATTTTCGCAAGCAGCAAGTCCCTACCCCACGTTCGCACAGTCGCGGTCTGGTTGTATGAAGGCTGTGAGGTCATACCTGACATGAAGGATGGGAGCATGTGGAGAGCTGTGTCAGGAACCTGACCATCACGCTTTGCGAGGGTTCGGATGTGAACCAGAGAGTTCGACACAATCTCAGTGTTGTACTTATAGAGGAAGCTTAACTGTTTTATCGCATCTCGGGCGCTTGACCCCCCCTCGCGAGAGCAGCTCGCTACACTCATGATAGAAACTATCGTAGGTCTTCATACGCGACACAGAATGTGAGCGCCTGTCTGTACATGGATCTCGTGCTTCGGGTATTGACTACCGATATGTGATTTCGCAAGTCCCCCGACGTGCTTTTACTGTTGAGCCACATGCGAGCCTCACGACCGCGAACCTGACCGCGGGTGTCTACGCGATGTGTACGCCAGGGACTGCACTGATCAAATACCTCCGGCAGGGACAGATTGCCGAATAACGACTGCTGTGGAGAGTGGTAAGTGGGGGGGAATATAAACTACTGTACACAAAATTCTCGAGCCGGCAGCACAGTATCATCTGTTTATCCTACGTTTCTCCGACGAACCTAGGGCTCCGAGCACAAGATCAGGGACTAAGACCTATTCCAATGGGCTAGCGAAGCATCAATACAAATTTTGAATTCCAAAGATACCCGCCAAAATCTTTTAGAACACGCTTCCCATGGGCACGTTGAGAACAAAACAAGTTCTCATCTTTTGGAAACGCCCGAAAAAAGCAAATCTGGGGCCGATGCTGGGCCAAGATCGGCTTGAGAAAAACTCAGGCCGATCTTTGGTTCGAAGCGGCGAGATTCCGAGTCCTCGACAGACATCGATCGACAAAACCAACGATTGCGTCATGAATTCTGCACGGAGTGCGGTCGTTAGGGGTTCCGACCCACCCTTGGGTCACCGTCTTCACAAAATGGCCAGAGACGTGTGGCGGGCGCCGGCTAGGAGTACGATAAAAAACAAATAGCCGCTGGTGTGTACAAAACAGAAGACAACATTTGTCGGTCCGCCTCTAATGGCGAAAACACAGGCTTTTTTTCAGGTGTGGGAGGATACCGCACGGCGCAGCCGGCAAGCTCTGCCCCCCTAGAGCATGTATTCACTTTCTATCTTCGATGCTGTCATCTGTACTCGTTGGTCTAGCCCGACACCAAGCGGGTTGGCCGTGGGCTGAGTCTGTATCGAGATCGGGCATCTATCGTCGCACGAGCTGATTTTTATTAGCGTGTTGACAACTTGCAACGAGAGAATACAAATTGCGCCGCCTGCAGCCGATAGAAAAAAAAGACGGAAAAATCAAACATATTTTCCCTTTTTTCCCACAGCGGCGGTACGAGGATACTGGCGGCTGGTTTTTTTAAGCAATTTTTTTAAAGGAAAACTTCTGGACTTTGCGTTACAATTGGCATAGGTCTAAATAATGGCCTGTGCTTCAAGGACAACGGAGTCAAGGGAAGTAAGGGGAGAAGCGTCTACTTATGCCACTAGGCAACTTGTCACGCTCTACACTATATACGCACTCGGGAACTCCCGCCAGAGCCTTCACCGGGAAGCTCCTACATCGTCCGGTTCCTGAATGACCCCGGCCCGGTCGAGATCGACCTCCAGCCTGCCCGCTGCACTACAGCACGGAACGCCGTGTACGGATCATGGTGTCTTCAACGCCATGGGAATGGGAGCCTAGCACGTGAGGTGCTGCGAAAAATTGATGTGTCCCGCGGAGCCCCCACCGTTTCCACTCCCCCCCCTGGTTATCCTTGGTTTCGTCATTTGTTAGTTTTGGGTATTTGTTTTTTGTCCACAGTATATTAAGAAGTGTTGAAGGTCCAGCCCGCCAGCTACACTACAGCACGGAACGCCGTGTACGGATAGAGGGCTCTGATGTTGGCGAAGTGGTCGATGGGGTCGACGTCGAAGACGGTGATGTCGTCGAGGTACGCTGCGATGCGTTCCAGGCCTAAGATGACCTCGTCAATGACCTCTACGATACGTGACCCCACGTGGTTGAATGCACCTGGAGACCCCTCAAAATGACCTCGTGCTCATCGCACAAACCAAGCAGACTTTTCCGTTATACCCCTAACAGACCAAAAGCTGGACACGATCTCAAGGACAAATCGTCGGTGACGTGGTATGGTCGGGACTTGGCCGCAGATATACTCGTCCCATCCCACGCCACAACCTCTCCTAAATTCCTCTTATCTGATGTACTCCTACAGAATTTTCCTGGAATTTAGGAGAGCTTGTGGCGTGGGGTGGGACGAGTACACCTGGGTGTCGAGTCCCTTCCCCCTACCTCTCATTTCTCCACCAAATCACCATCGACGAGGACACCATCCTTTTGACAGCGTTTTGCACCGCCAACCGGCTGTCGCTTGCTTCTTGTCGGTCGGGGATCTATATCCTCATTTTGTTTGTTTCTAATAGCCGCAACTTCCACCATCTTTTCCCGCCCGTTTGGGATGAACTTTGTCATCACCCTCCGACCATGTTGAGATCTTCATATAGGACTATTCAGGGTGGGCTAATGTGATACGAGTGGAGTACTAAACATGGGCTATACATATATATAGTAGGTTGCAGTCTTGTAGTCTCGAATACGAGAATAATCCAAAGAATGGATTAACCCGGTGGATATTCCGCTAGTCGAGAGTAACGTTCTTTTAGGAATGTTCCCTAGGGCGGATAACCCGTTAGACGAGAGTAATGTTCCTTAACGAAGATAAGACCACGAAGTGAGATGTTCTTATATTAGCAGAAGAACGATCGGTAGCCACAGGGAAGTTCTGTAGGAGTACATCAGATAAGAGGAATTTAGGAGAGTTTGTGGCGTGGGGTGGGACGAGTATATCTGGGCGTCGAGTCCCTCCCTCTTACCTCTCACTTCTCTACCAGAGCACCTCCTCACCTCTCGCCATCAATAAGAAGATTTAAATCAGAAGAAGCGAAGCACTACTTCCCAGCTTCCAGAAACACCTGCGTCCCTTACCCTTACCCTACCTCGCTCACCATTTCACACACTGGTGAGTATACTTGCGCTGGCCGAGAGCAGGAATAGAGCTCACATAATAATAGTGCAATTTACGGAAACATGTCTTTGCCGCAGCGCAACGCATGTCATTGACCGGAAAAGGGGTCACTTGCAAATGAAGACGCGAATAGGCGAGAGACAGAAGAGAGAGGGAGAAACGCGAAATTTGTGCCTGATGGACGTGTTCTTGCAGTAAGGCTACCAACGCAGACTCATAATCGCTTCAGACTGTTTGATTATAAAGGATAGACCACTGAGCTACTCAGTCAGCTTTTTGTGCCGTGGGTAGAAAAAGGGAAAATCAAGTGGAGTGAACCACTTTATTTAAAGAACGCACGACTAGGGAGGAGGACAATAGGAAGGAAAAACCAGGCGCTGATTAGGGGCTTGATCAACCCCGGAGGATGTTATCGGCGGGAGGCCGTATCGAGCCCAAAGGTACTTCTTTTGTTCGTTTATAAAGGATAGACCACTGAGCTACTCCGTCAGCGCTGACTGAGTAGCTCAGTGGTTTTACCCGTTATAAACGAAAACAGATTACGATGGGAAGCGGACGACAACGCCCAAACACTAGCCTCCGGTAGCATTTTCGGAGCGGTGGCTTCGCCCAAACACTCGCTTTCTGTGGTGCCTCCGGAGTGGCGGTTTTGCCGCTAGCAGCGGGTTGATGTACACGATTTGTGTTTGTGCGTAAGCCGCATGTGAGTCCCATGGGATACACTTCCATGTGCGATCCATGGGCGATCCACGAATGACTAATCGGTGACCCATGGACGATCCATGGGCCATGCATGAGCACTTTAGTGGGTATCCCGTTTGATAAGTACCCAAATGCACCTGAAACGAGCAAGATAGTACAAGTAAAGTTTGCACTCCGTGTTGCTTTTCAGCTTGAAGAACCGAGTGCTGGGACGGTGTGGTCCCAACAGTCCTCTACTTCTAACCTACGTCCGTGTGTTCGTTTGTGCCTTGCATTGGTATAGCATGCCCCGAAGCCTTTTCACGACTCTCGACGCGCTTGGGAAGATGCATCGCATCTCTTATCCTCTGATATCCTGCGAGTACCTGGTAGCCCTGTGTTATGGAGCAGCGACTAGATGATACTGGCTACTGCGTATTCACCTCTGTCCCGCTGCTTAGATGGCTAGCGGTGAGGTCTGGGGTGCCTGGTTCGGCGTCCGCGACAGCATGGTTTCCGTTTCCGGTAGTGAACCACGAACAAAGCACCTCCGGCCGAGAGATATACGAGGTACGTACGTCAGTGGTGCATCGCGGGCTGCCGACCGTTCCGTGCGGAATAACCCTATTCTATCGGGTATATCGAATACATAGTTCGTAGCTGGTGTATCGTACGCAATGCCTGTTGGATATCTCGTAGTCCTGCACGTATAAGTACCACTGCTGTGCTGCTGCTGCATTTGGATATTGCGTCATGAACAGCCGGTCCGTTATTATCTGTTGCACACGAACGACCGTTGGACATCACATCAAAGACCTATCAACATAACGCATCATCACATGACATCAACATCACCCCGCATCCATCAAGAACTAATCAATGTCACCAAGTAGTGTACATAATTTAATGTATTGTGTCTGCCAGAAGTAAAACCACGAGGCTCTCTTCAAACCAAAACGTTTGGAAAAATGAAGGCCCTTACCTATGCCCTCTCATCGTGTCCATCTATGCCCACTGCCCGCCAAGCGGATTGCGTTTGCGTGGGCGTGTCCTTATTCCGCCCGCCTGCTGTTTTCCGTGCCCACACCCCATCACAACAACGTGTGCTCTACCCAGCAGCATTGGAGCAAATGCCATTTCCGGTCAGCGCACACCAAACCAGCAACAACGGTCATTCTATATAGCCATGAGGGTTTCTTTCACCCTGGCTTCCGCCTTCTCGGTGGCTATGTTCAACACCGCCCTCAACGGCAACATGGGTGTTGCTTTTGCGCAACGCCGATTAGGCGTCTCTGAATACATCGTCAGCGTGAGGTCTCGCGACGAGTTCCCCGGAAAAGAGTTAACGTTCATGGGACGGTGTCATTCTTGAGGGACATCGAGTGCCGGGAGCCAACGGTGAGTATCGTTTGAAAATCGACTCCACCACCAACACCAATAGCATCGGAAGCAGCCGCAGATCGGCACAGCGGTATAGTATTATTAGTATTGCCACGGACGGATGACTGGTCCCGTCTGATGTACCATCACATGCCCCCACAAACCAGTAGGCCATGACCTAGAACACGTACCTTTTAACCTGTGATACATTTTCTATCATACTAGCATCTTCCCGCTCGTGCCTGGCCACATGACCTCGGCCATTGCGCCCTGGCCCCCCGTTGTACGCTCTGGATTGGCAAGTCATGCACGTGGAGAAGGACCTCCTTCTGCCCTCTCACGCGGTCCTCGACACGAAGAATCTCCACTTTGTGGTGCACCAAGGAGCAACTGACACTCCGCGCGCCCCTGCCATACCGATTGCTCGAGAACAGGTAAGGATCTATTACTGTACTGTACTGCTGTACTCCACGAGTCGTACGCTCGGTACTCTCGGTACTGCTGTAACTTGTAGTCGATATCATACCCCCAAGTTTTACTCGTAATAATAGTGCGTTTTTTTTTCATGCGTTGGAAAACACTGCCAGTGTCAGTATACTGAGTACAAACAGTGTTTTGTCTCCAGTGGTGTACCATGTCGGCTGGTACTGATTATTATTGTGCGGCTGGGGGACGGGCGGATACCACACACTGGCTAACTCAATGTAGAGGGTGGCTCACCCCAGCACTGTCTGTAGAAGTATGACGCGTACAGGAAGTGTCCAACGTACAGCTGAGTACCGGTAGTTCACAGCAGCGCCAGACAGCGCGAGCAGCTTCAGGGCCCGTCTTATCGTCAGAGTGCTGGTGCAGCTTCTACGAGTTAAGTTGGGTTTTCGCGGGTTGTTGCTGTTGTTGAACCAGTATATTCTCAAGGGCAAAACAATCAACCATTCTGCAATGATATCTTGAACTTGTATGCCACTGCAATAGTACGAAGTTCGGCATAAACGATAATTGCAGAAGGCGTCGGCTATGATATACATTTTTTTTGTTTGTTTCATCACTTGTACTTTTTTTCAACTCGTAGGAGGTTATACCCTCAGCGAACATCTGGGCAAGCCGTGGTCACAGGTCTCGTCCCTTCCATCCCCCCCGGTGCGTGCCTTCATTTTCATCGCGCATAGCGTTCAGCATTCCTACTGTTCGTCGGTTTTCTCGTATGTTGCTAAGTCCCGCTGTCGCGCTTTCCGCATATCGATTTTTTTTGGGTGAAAAGGCCCTACGAGTATGCACTCGGTGAGACGCGAAGCACGAAATTGGTCCGGGTAGGCACGCGAACCACTTACCAAGCCACCGGGGACGCCGGCTGATCCTGGGTAGATAGTGAAACATAAAAAATGCCGTCGAGGCTCAATTTGGCTTTTGTAAAATACCTGTTGCCGCCTTCGAGCACAGGCGGTCTTTATTTGCCTGTGTCGGGGATTCAGAATGACAAACCGAGAGATTTTTTTTCAAGATTGTTTTCCAGAGATCAGATATATACGTTCTTATGGCGCAAAACCTACTGCTGTAGACTTCACATCATCACGACTGGAGTTCTTACCACGGGGTGCCGTCTGAATTTGAATGATACATATATAACCTGAAGAGGATGCTCGTACGAATCTATCCTCGTGTCGTCTGATAGCTACTGCCTCGCTCGAAGTATATATCTACAGTACGGGACGTCACTGGGAAAATAATACCCACAGCCTCGGCATGACTGGCATGTCCTTCCCGAGTGCGTTGTGTCTCCGCATATGAAATGTTTGTTTCATTTACATACCCAACAACATAATGATCGGTGCGCCCAGTGTCCTTCCTAATAATTTATGAATAGAGCAACGCACCGATTGAGTGGTTACAGATTTTGGTGCACGTAAAACCAACTCGTCGCAACCTCATCGAGACCAGAAAACGAAATGAAAACGTACCGGGTACGAAGACGCTACAAACGCAAAAAGCGCCCGTGCTACAGCAGTAGTAGGGACTACACTTTTCAGGCCAAACAATCCTCACGGACGCTGATCCTTAGATATTCTAGAACTACTCCCCGTGGTGTGTGTGCGTTCTTCACATCAAACCGTTTTATTTACCCGTCGGCATCCAGCACAACCAGTGTCCGTGCCGATTCTTTCTTCAATCCTGGAGATATTCAGGCATTGTGGTCAAAGAACTACGGCTATAGGCACTACATTGTTATGCAGTAACGAGTAGACAATGCAATTCAATGTTTATCGTACTGGATACGACAGGCACGACACATGCATTTTGTGAATACGAGAAACAATAAGAAACAGAAAAGGCAAATCGAAAGAAGAAATAAAAAGGAAGAGAAGGAAACGCACCCCCGCAGGGTATGAAGCAGGCAATACAGAAAGAACCACGGGAAACAACAGGTAGACCGACGCACATCCAAAAAAACAAGAAAAAACGCCCTCCAGGCGGCCCTAGCAGTGTGTGGCACGAGTAGCGTAGACCGCTTATACCTACTATAAATAGTCGGTCGAACC
The DNA here is from genome assembly GCA_031763025.1 of Macrocystis pyrifera. Taxonomy (NCBI): domain Eukaryota; class Phaeophyceae; order Laminariales; family Laminariaceae; genus Macrocystis; species Macrocystis pyrifera. The sequence continues at coordinate 7,166,652 of JASSKH010000025.1, forward strand.
AACAAAATTCTACGGTAGTAAAGTTTACCCCCAAAACGGGACTGCAGTCCTAAAAGTTCCAAACTGATCAATACCGTTGGATTCGATGCATTCTTAGTTATATCACCATTGATTGGTTACAGTAGAAATCTAACCAATAAATGGGGTTGAGTATCGGGCATACTATTATGTATCTAATTTGGCTGTTGGAACTCCTCAAGCCAAGAGCGTCAGAAACAACACCAACAAGAGAGAGAGGAGGGTAAGAAACACCGCAAAAGGGGCGGGAAGGAAAATAATTGGAACAATTACGTGAAGAAAAAAGAAGAAAAATAATAACTAACGCGAAAAAAAATATATGGTTGCCCAAGGCAGCAAGATAGCATAGCTTTCCGTCTTTGCCACATAAAATCGCGCCCTGCAAGAATTCACACCCCCTGATATACCCTTCCCAGACCCTCGTCAACGCGGTGTCAAGCGTCAACATCATACCGCTGCAGCGCACGCCCCCTCGTAGTAATAGTGGGATCAAACTAGAAACAAGCCAGTGCCGATAGCCCGACAGCACAGGCTCCAACGTTTTGGTGACATGCAACGCTATCTGCCATTTCGTTTCTACGTTCGGTTCGTCTGCAGATGAAGTGCGGCTGCGCACCCCCGCCCCTTCCGCCGTTCCCCCGATGAAACTTAATACCAGGGTATGCACAGAGGTTCAAGATGGTCGTAAAAATTGTCCTGAAATGTTAATCCTCTCGCATATGAAGTGCATCAGCTCGTCGCACGATGGGTCGCCTTATATTGCCGTGGTCGGTAAATGCCACACACATACGCATGCACGAGATGCCAAGACACAAGTATAACCACGTTCGATTGAACGCCGGCGTTGATGGGGCGCTGTATTCAGTCGGCATGTCGTATTTCATACTACTCCATGATTTCACCTTTGAAGAGTGTCTACTACTGCCTGTAGGCACTTAAGAGTAGAGACCTGCCTCCTTTGCGACATTGAGCCGGACGGGCAGCAAGCAGCCTAACTCGCTCGAGGGGCCCTGACGTCCATCAAGGTATACGGTAGTAGCATCCCTCTTGTATGGTACCCACTACTCAATGAATACCCACAGAACGCGAAGCGATATTTACGCCCGTAGCTATCGTGAAGATGAATGCTACCCCTACCTCTCTCTCTTTTCGCACACCGTGTACGCCTTGTACACCTGTCGAGCGTACGCATACCTTGCAGCTAAATGCCCCGAACCGGTTTGTAACTTCCACTTGCTTTTAACAGAGATCCCACGACTCTCTCTAATTGCAGGGTTCGACGGTGCCCCTGTTCTATGTATCCGGCAAGCTCACGTTTGAAGCCGCCAACTCCATTACGGGGCTCATGCATGGAAGCCTCGTGAGTGCAGTTTTGATTGTTCGTCGTGTTCTTTGTAATTCAACGGCAACGCGAGATGGGGCGCCGCGCGTCCGCTTCGCTGTACGTTCTGTGGAAATACGAGCGAATTAAAGTTGTGCTTGTACCTGTAGGCTACTGATGTACTACCGTCCGTCATCTGTATGTATCCTTAGTGCGCCTTGTAACGATGAACTCTTGCTGCTAATGCTACTCCTACTGCTTTAACTACTCTTGCAAAGTACTCCTACTCCATTACTACAGTACTACAATATTGCTGCTACTACCGTACTATTGCTACTTCTACTGCTACTACATATGTATACACCTACTGCTACTACCGCTACTCACTATCCCTGCTTATTCCTGGAAATATGTAACGTGCAGGAGGACGACGGGGGTGTTGTTCGTGTGACGAACGGTGGTTCTATGCCGACTCGATCATCGTGGTGGAAGAACCGGGGCAAGAATTGGTATGTCAACTCAGTCGCCCATCTATGCGTGCTGCTTCTCCTTTGTTGGGTATATGCACGAGATAGACAGGAAGAGCACTTCGCGGCACCGGAAAACCCCCACCTCTCTACCACCCAAGAACGCTTCTCAAACTTTCAAATCTGTGCGTTAAGGTGATACGTTAAGCCCTACAGTTTAACATTCTCGGTACACTGGCATGTGCTATTAACGCGGCATATACCTGGTACCACGTACATGATGCCTGGTGGTATGTACATCAATGGTCGCAGATATGTTTACCGAGGTGAATCAAAATCACAGCAGTTCAGGTCCTGTGCCCTTACCAAGCCGTCCTTTCGCAGCAAGGTTTATATATTGCCGTAGGGCGTAGGCACGCATCGTTTTCTATGCACTATTCAATCATTTGATACACTTCCGATGATCCTTATCAGTTATTCTGAGTTGTCCACTGGTTGATCAAAAAGCGTCGTGAGGAGCTCGTGTTGTTGTCGTCCCCCGCCAAGCGTATAGGCGAAAGCTGCGGGTGACTTCCAATAGGTAAGGCTTGCAACGGCTGAGTTCGTCATCGCGTACCTACTTGTTTTTGGTATATGCAGGCGCCACATGTCAACAGAAATGCCATACAAGATTGGTTCCTCCGTGGCTGCGGTATGCGCCAGCCAACAATACCGGCACTCTAGCGGTAAACGACACTACTCCAAACATGGTTAATCGTATATGTGCCAAGTGATTCCACAGGCAATATATCAGGTAGCCGGTGCTATGGAGGGACCACTCCCGTATTGTGGGACTCTGTACACATCTTGTTGGTACAGTCATATTGATGTACCCCACGGTTGGAATACGTTATGTACTATGCCATCACATGTATGCGTCCGTCGATGAGTATCCACCACCGACTTCGCGTGTACCGCAGAGGTCTGTCAAAGCGTTTACAGTGAAACACACTTCTGTACTTTCTGCGGTCCTCTATTTCCGTCCGGACATAATTCCCAACGGCTTAATATCCTGTAGTATCCATGAAAACGCGGTATACCATTGACACAACACAACCGTTTCATTTAGTGTGCAGTAATCACAATATAATGGGAAGCTTAGCCCCTAAACACTGCCACTGTGTGACGTAGGAATGAGCAGCAACAACAAACATGCAGCTCTCGTTCGCTTAACGCCACCAGACACACCAGTAGCAAGCGCGGAATTACAACATCTATGATCCCACAAAATGAGTCGTAGAATGAAATGTAAAATACATATTTTTAAGCATGCGCAAGGCTGGTTCTCCTAAATAGGGTTGTTTTGGGATCCATATACTCCAACGCTACAGCTCAATAAAGTAACTACTACCAGAGAAACCGTATGGAGGACAAATGGAAACGTATAACAGAAAATGGGGTACTGATAGCTAGTCAGCAACGCGACTGAGTCTTATGCTGGTAAATTATCATGCTCTACATAGTTGCTCCAGATGACCATTCGTTATATACTGCAGTTGAAGAGCAGACAGCCTGCTACAACCGTATGACTCGTATACAGACTGTTGGTCTGACCTCGTCTGTTCAAACAACGGTGTTGCACCCTTGTTGCTCGTGTAACGTATGTCCGTGTGCCGCTTCATCGCACAGGGTGACCCTGACAGACTGATCGTCGAGCTAAGCCCCGTGCTTAAGACCTCTCTGGCGGAGTTTCACGCCAAACTCGAAGCCGCACCAGACGATAGTTTCTCTTCTTCCCTCAACTCCTCTATCCCACCAATCTCTACATTTTCCTCCTCTTCCTCCTCTTCCTCCTCTACCTCCTCCCACAAGAGCGATGGCAATGTCCGTGAGAGCGACGCATCATTTTTGACCAGCTACTTCGACTTGCGGGGTGGACCCGGGGAACGTCACTCAGCACCATTCCGCCATGCTCCCACGGACACCTCTACCAAGAATGCGGAAGAAGATACCGTGCGCCACACTGCTTCCAACGCCGATCCCGACGATATCACCCAAAGAAAGAGCCCAGGCGCCAGCACGATCGCTAACGCCATCCCCGCCCCTACACCCTCTTCTACCGCCATCCCCAACCCCGGCTCAACCTCAACCTCAGGCACGCCAAGCACCGCAGGCAGCCCTATCTCCGGTTCCAGCCGGAGCCCAAGCACTGCCGCCAGTTTAGGCAGCCCCAGTACCAACAACTCGAACCGTCGCAGCCCGGACAGTTCTAGCCACAGTCACAACCAAAGCCCCAACCACAGTCCGACACCCGCCTCTGCTCACACGCCCGACAGCCCCGGCAGTCACCACGGGGAATCGAATGACCATCAGGTAGGCTCGCGAAGCAACAGCAACCGTGCGTCCGGCCCGAAGCTCGCCCTGCGAGCGGGAGAGGTGTTGAACCCGCCAGCGCTGTCATTGAGTGGCAAGTCGATACTGTGGCCCACCGGGGATGGTTCGATCGTGTTCCGCAAGGTCGTGGAAACGCCCTCAGATGTCACGGAATCCGAAGGAAGCTCACGTACTGTCACAACGGTCATGGTGGCCCCCGACGCCGGCTGTCTTAAGCGTGTCTTCTTAGTCAGAATGGCGTTGAGGAAGGAGAATCGGGAGGGAGGCGTCTCGGCAAGAAAGAAAGGCAGGTGGAGTGCTTGGGCGTGACTTCCGTGGAGACGGCAAAGCTTCAGGATGTTGAGAGGGCAAGGGTGCGTCTGGGTCAGGTTGAGATGACACTCGATGACAGGGCAGGAGTGGTGAGTCATGATTGCGTGGACAAGCACTTTCACCAGTGCTGACGGCTTGTGGCCTCGGCTATAATATTCAGTCAGTATTGTTTTGAGTGTTTTTCGATCACAGACCGGAGTTAAAGCTGTAAATATGCTTGAAAATGAGCTTTAGAGATATTAGTATGTATCAAACATGCTCACGCTCAGGTTGCGATGAGACGATGTAGCGTTGGAATACGTACGTAACAGTGGTTCCCGCTCACGCATGATGTTATGCAGCTACCGTCGAACAGTGGATGAACATTGAATCGTACGGATGAGCACTTGAACCCAACTTCTATGAGCTTTGTACGACTCCGAGAGGACAGTGCTCCTTACGGCTCACCCAACCCCTCTACGTCTTGGTTTTCTACACCTAAACACAACAGCGCAGAAAGTGTCTGTGGCCGGCACGAGGGTGGTAGTGAGATCTGGCCCGAGCAAGCGGGAATGTGTCAACCGGTTTCCATGGAGGCGTCGCAAGAACTACGAACTACGAACTTCACGTTACCGAAGAAGGATTCGAGGTCAAATTGGGCGAGAGGAGGGTATGGGGTGTCACGGCCGACACGATCGAGTAATGCCTTTTTTGAGTTTGCGACATGTTTGCGTACATAAGGGTTAATCTGCATATTTCGGCGCGCGAGTATAGGGGAGAGGTGGGGGGGGTCTGACGAATGCTCAACAGCTGTTTCATGTGCGTTGGCTTCAAGGGTTTGGATGAAAGCCAATTTATGTTTATATGTTGAGTATTGTTCCTGTGGTTTGCATTGTGTATCAGAGGGTAGGGGCTCACCATAAACACCATGTAACGATACGGGAGTTCCGTGTACATTTTGGCAAATTGCTTGCTGTCAACCCGCATGCCGCCCGGGACGGTACGATCACACGGCCTCTCGGGTATATTGCACCATTGGTAGTCCTGTGCAGTGCTCTTGTTGATAAGCGTATATACACGTTCAAGTTATGGTTCTCAGATACACCACGTCGAGCGTCCAAGAACATCGACGCATAGGCGCAACCCATCGCTGACGTGCACCTGGGAGTCTAGCCGAGAGTTGCGGCAGCTACTTGCACTGGTCAAAAGACAGCAACATCTCTTGAAGGATATTGTTCCGTCGCTTGCATTTCAACGCTTACCTTGACGCCGCGGAATGCTTTCCATAAACAACACGCTCCAGCCGTTATCGGCGGTGATCACAACGAAGGATCCACTAAACAGTAGTAGGCCGGGAATATCACGAAGTCGTGTAAACGTATCACTGCAGTTGTCTAGGTCGATTGATCAACGACACCACCTTGGTGGGCGTCATCCCTCACAGTCGGCACGCAGTTGCACTACATCCCGCCCATGGGCGATTCAACGTAGGGAAAGTTATGCAATATCGTTTTCTCTCATTGAATCCTTCCCCGCTCGGTCCCCCTCCCGTACGCCAAGAGTGCACAGTGCGAAGTGTCTTCGCCGCTCAAAAACCTCGAGGAGCCCCTGTAAGCCCTTTAGGCCACCTGTAGGCCTTAAGGGCTGCACTCCCGTCGTGGGAATAAAACAATTAGACTCGGGCTAAGGTATATACACAATGCATTAGTAATAGGGTCAAATGGCTTCCAAAGCACTAATGAAGTCGTCCACGGTATCGAACTCCCCAGCCAACTGCTCTACGACAGCAGGGGTGATGTTCCTGCGGACGACGACGCCATCGTCGGGCGAAGGCGGGTCCTCGTCGAAAACTATGCGGAGGCGTCGGTCCTGGTCTTCTGTCAGCTCGTCTACCGCGAAGAAGTGGCAGATCATTTCCTTGGCAGCATCGTACCTGTTTTCGTGGCGTTGTATATCAAGAAGGTGTCAAGGCGGCGTCATTGTTGTTGGTCGTATGTACAAGGAAGAAACCGCAGGTCCACAGGGAACGGGACCCGAATCGTTCTAAACGTTCGGAGTTATACCACCTGACGGTTCCGGAATACCACACACCTCGTCCGTGACGGTTCCGTTCGGGCATCTTGTATAGTGTTCGGCAACAACAATACCTAGTCACGGATATCTCGCAGTTGAGGCACTTTCAGAAACAAGTGAGGCATTACGTACAGTTCTGTCGCACCAGAATCACCTTGCCTTGTCCCAGTAGTTGACCTTATCTAGTGTGGACAACAGACGAAGAAAGCCTTGCACATCCGACATCAAGCATCCTTCCAACTACCAAGTCAAACTATTCTCCTCCAGTAATATTCGAATTCGAAATAACACCCCCTTCTCCCCACTGTGTACTCTTTCGTGACATCGCCTTCACTTCTGTTTCGAAACAAATGGTCCCAAAACACCTGAACCCCTTGGGAGAGAACTGTAGTTCTTTAACGCGAAATAACGGATGCGTCCATCCTTTTCTTCATACGAATGACACCCACCTGTCCACCACACAACAAAAATGTCCCGACAACAAAGACATTGGAAGCACGTCTGCCGCCGTTTTTTATCCGAGGACATTTCGTTTGTCTCTAGCCCCGAAAGGTTCCATCGGGGCCAACATTGGCGGGGCAGATCTGAGGGCCTTAATGCACTCCCGTGAGTGTGCCAAAGCGACAGCACTTTTAGTGTTCTCCTTTGGGACGGACCTCGTTGCTCGCAGTTTTTTTTAATGTGGTTCCAGGCGCTTGCATTTTCAGCTTATTGAACTGTAGCCCAAGTGTTTTGTTTCCTGCTGTTTAATAAGAAGGTACAACGTACTCGTGCGATAGCTTTGGGGCTCCTGGGTTCCTCCCGCTTGTTCTACGGTAGAAAACAAAATACTTGACTACAGTACAAGAAATTGAATTTCAAGCGCCTGAAGCCAAATTTTCAAACTTCAGCGGCGAGGTTCACGCCCAAGGATTACACGAAACGCGCTGTCGTTTTAGAATACTCACGGGAGTGCACGAAGGACCTCATATCTGCCCTGACACGTTTTGGCTCGTTGGAAACTTTCGGAGCTACTGTGAGCAGCAGGAGGAAAACGAAACGTGCTCGGAAACAAAAACGGCGGCAAACGTGGTTCCAGTGTCTTCGTTGTCGGGAGTTTTGGCAATTTCAGCTTTATGTGGGCAGTGTGCATGGCACCCTGCGTGTACGTATCGCCTTGACTCATCTCATCCTTTGTCGTAGTGCCTCCAAACACTGTTCTCCTTTTCGTAAAGTATGTAGGAGATACAACAGACAGAATACAGGAGCTCCGCGTTGTTCCTCACTTCATATAGCCGAGGTGTATCTTCTTGTCCATCCGTCCCGGGCGAATGAGCGCGGCGTCCAACGCATCAGGGAAGTTGGTTGTCATGATCACGATGCGTCCGGGAGAATCCACAACCCGTCCAGGACGTTCAGAAGGCCCTGAAAAATAACATTGTAGAAGATGTGGAGGGTACGGTTCGTATCAGACGTGTGCTAGGATTGGGTTACGAGGACTGCCTCCTCGACTTAGGCAGCGTATACCCCAACATCACCAGAACGTCAAATATTTCTTGCATCATTTTACCACTTACACTGTAACTACTGAAGGTTTCAGGCGTTGCAACTATCATTTATCACTATGATCAAGGTTTTGGGAGGGGCACACATGTCTTCCGGGGAGGAGCCTCAGCACAAGAAAAATAGGCATATCCCGTAACGTAGCACGCACTGTAGCAATGCTTTGGCTTTGGCAGATGCGGGTTACGATAGAAACAGGTAGCAGCCAACATTTTATGAGGGTCCCAGTTTGAGGAGGGCTGTGTATCTCGCACCCATTGCCCGATACTGGGAAGATTTTGGTGAACGCTTACGGTATATCTATCCACGATTCCATGGATCATGAGAGGGTGTCTAATCAACTACGGTACCAGGTATAGTACTGTAGTGTGACGACGAACACATCGCATTCAAAGATATCGGGTAATTCTTCAGATGATAGGACTCGTAGGTCTATAAAACAGTTGGAGCTTAAATGCGCAGCTTGGCATTAAGGTATGTCCCTGGTATGTTTTGTTTCTCCTGCATGTTGTACATATGTGAACAGTGCGTAGGGCAATTGTATGGACCTTGACGACAACGCTCACGGGTGCCGTGCTCGTTTCGGGCGTGGATGATCGTACCCCGTGTATGGTGTCCAAACGCAACGACGAGTGTGATACACTTCAAGCATCTCGGGAAAGTGTTCAGCTGTATGGTATGCATCCATAATGCTGCGGATATGTCGTACATACAGCATTGGCATTTTCGTTGAGACGCATCCCCTGTACAGAACATTGACCACAAACAACAACGTAGTTGACACACACATCATGTATGGCGAGGCGGGTTCCGAAGGGGGCGGTTTGCTTGTGGTTTGTGCACGAAAAGAAAGTCTAGATCGATATTTCTCACTCACAGCGAGGTCCAGCTTGTCCGTCATGCTCGAGCGTTCCTTCTCCTTCTCCTCCGCCTTTCTCGTTTCTGACGCGGCGTCGCCCGCAAGCTGCAAGAGGGCGGTCTCCAGCGCACCCCCAGGCCGAGTGTCGGTTATTGGGCCTTTCTCGTTTTCTTCGGCGCTTTCGTTCTTGGTGTCAGCCTCGCCTTCTCCCACGTCTTTCCCTTCCCTTTTGCCCCCCTCCACAACACCCACCCTCGACACCTCCGGTACATCCCCCGGTTCCACCAAACCTGTTAACTGTGCAGCAGGACTGTCGTCATGAATTTCGCTTGGAGATGCGGTGGGTGTAGCAAGGATGGTGGTGGTGGTAGTGGAGGAGGAGGAGATGGGGACTGGCAAGTCTATTTCCACGGGCATCGTGACATGTTTTTTTGCCGCCCCCGCCACCCCTGGCGCCGCTCCCTCGGTGGTACCGACTTGGTTGCGGGTGACCGGCTGGAGACGGGAAGGGTCCAGAATGAACACAAAGAGTGAGAAACAGGGGATCAGCTTACGTTTAAACAAGGTACGTTGAGCCGGAGAATGATGCTAGCTTAAGGATGGTGCTCCCACCCAGAAATAACTGCGCTTCGTGGTCATCGCATCATTGTTCCGAACCTCCGTCCGGAGTAGTCCCACCATAGGGATTGTCTACAGTATCTGCGTCATGCTGCGTGAGCACCGGCAGGAAAAGGAGCAGCCGCTGTCAACTGTCATTGTTCATGTTTCGAAACTCTCCACGCATATGATGAATACCCTAACACCGATTCATGTTAACACGCCTTCGTCCGGCGAAATACAGCTATTCATACTGTATGTATATTGCCAAGGACGTAGCCCCATCGTGGTAGACACAGTGACAAAGGCCACATTACGTGCGATTCCAGCCTACTAAAGGATAAGCATAAAACCTCTTTCAAGAAACCAGCACTTGGGGTATGCATGATGGGATCGGCGCAGCGCCGTGTCGAAGCGCCATCCCTAGGCTCGCCAAGCATCACTTACAGCTGGAGCTAACAAGGAAACCTCGAGACGTTGCACCTCTTGTCTGGCGCTATTGAGCGGATAGTCATTGTTTAAAGTTCCATCTAAGGTCGGGGCGGGGAGAGGGAACGGAGAGGAATTTACCTGTCTCGCCTGTCTTTCGCTGGTCTGCTTCTGCTGGGACGAAGCTGGTTTGCAGGTTCCGCTGACAGCCAACTCCCTTGAGCGTACGATGCGAGAGGTCGCATCGACATCCTCCATGACGAATATCACGTTCTCGACCGCCAGGGTGACGGAAAAAAGTCCTGCTTGGCTACTGGAAACATCTCGTCAAACATGATGTCCATCAAGTCCTGCACACCAACCGCAATGAAGGTGACGATAGGTTGCAACGACCATCACGAACGGATCGGTATATGCACCGACCACGACAGGGATCAGCACATGTGCACCGACCGCCACGGAAGGATCGATATTAATTATTTCCGTCATTGTTGCGTCGCTTATGAACCGTTGAAAAGGGCATGACCACACCAGTATCGGTTCTATACGAGGATGAGGTTTTGCGCTGCTGTACATCTGCATATTGTCAGAAGGCAACTGGGCTGTAGTGAAGGAGTGAAAAGCAAGGCTCACCCGTTAGAGTTGACTCACTATCCCACTTCTGTGCCGCTGTCACTAATACGGGGGTCCATAGTTTACAGGACCAAGTTTTGTTAGTAAAAATAGGTGAATATGTAGGTTTTTGTGTATACCATAGGTCCTATTAACTATGTACCCCCGTAATAGTACAAGCGGCCGCCGGAGAAGCGGATGAAAGAGAGGCAACAGCAGCAGCAGCAGCGATACAGGTGAACGAGGAGATTCCAGACTGGTGGGGTTTGAGGCCATCATATCCACTCCCGCGTATACCCCAATCGGGCGAGTGGCTATGCACTTCATTCAAAATATTGTTTTTCGTCGCAGAGCCGCAAAACGACCGATCAATTCCATGGCGGGGCATACCGCGGGAAAGAAATCTAATTAAACTGCCACAAATGTAGGTGGTCACTAACCGGCCGAGTGGCTCTAATCGACTGAAAATAAAGGGGCCTAAACGCGAGTCCCGCTTCTGTGGGACCAGTCTTCTTAGGGCATAAGTGGGAATACTATTACGGGGAACCATAGTGAACAGGACCGAATAGTGTTAGTCAAAATAGGTAAATATATAAGTGTTTTATGTATACCATAGGTCCTATTAACTATGGACCCCCGTAATAAACGCTCCATGCAATTTGGCCCAGATTGATGACGCATATACCAGGTAATACCGTCAACACCTTAGCGGTATCAAACACTTCCTCAAAGGCGAGAATCCCCCCCCCCCCCCCTACTCCCTCAGCCAGAAACGAAGATTGGCATAACGTGATACCTGATATCGTGGCTCGCAGCTGAGTGAAGCACAACAGGTGTTCTCTTCCTACTGGGCCATGGTACGTCAAAACTCGCGCACCTGGTTGGTCTCGATCCTCGCGAGGGGAACGTCGATGATGTGGCGCTTCGTATGCAGCGCAAGGGCCTTGATCAAGGAGGATTTTCCCGTCCCTGGGGGACCGTGCAGCAGAAGCCCAAGCTTGTGAGGGTAGCCCTTGATGCCGTACTTCCCTGGGAAATGTGTGGGCGACAGGGGGGTTGAGGGGGGGGTGGGGTGAGGGTATCGAAGGAGGAAAGTGAATAGCCTTCGACAAAGTAGTTGAGCTCGAGTTGTGTGCGTCGCTTGCGAATATTGTAAGGGGGAGGGGGAGGAGAGCGGAAACTAGCATTTCATGCTCAACTTTCGTGTGTTGATAGATTTTTTCGTAGACAACATATTTGGTGACTAAAAAATCAAATAGGATGTCGACTGCTGCTGCTGTTCTTGCTACTGCTGTTGCTGCTCTTACTACTGCTGTCAATAGTAGTGATTGCCACGTTGATACTTTCTATTTGCTCTCGATGAATAGAAGCGACATGTGCCCGGAATTCGCACACCTGTAGCTTTCGTTACAAGGTAGGATTTTCAATCCGAAGTCAATCCGAAGTATTGCCTACTCGGCAAATCTGGGCGTCAGCCACAATGGGGCTGCATGAACATCGGCACGCCATGGTACGTGTCGGCAAAGCACCAAGGTCATACTTTGGAAGGGAGAAAAGGGAGGGAAGGGACGTCGCTGACCTGTCTTGTGCTGAAAGTTGTCCAGTATCTTGAGCAGGGTTTCTTTCTCCGGAAAGAAGAGCGTGTCGAAGTTTTTCTCGTCCGCGAGGCGGTACCGTTTGTACCTGCAACGGAAAGGTGGTTTCGATGTCGGGAAAATCGCGAGTTGAGTGTGGCTGGAGACCACGATGAAGGCGAGGGGTGTGCGCAAAGTTTCGCTCGACCGCTCTTTGATGAATCAGCGGACGCGTATTGTCCAATCCGCCCGGACCGGCTCGCCGTCAGACGCGCTTCTCAACTTGGAAATCAAAAGCAGGTAATAACTATACCGGAAATAGACAGTGCCCGTTTGACTGGTTTGTGTGGGTGAGAAAGCTGTTGATTTGCCAAAACGCTATGGATTCGTGCAAACGCAGCTTTAAACCGAAGACCTTGGAACTGGAAAAAAATGAACAGTTCTGGACACATTGTCCATAGTACATAGGCACAACGACAATATCAACAGCGGCAACAACTACAACAATAACACCACAGCCAACACCACCAACTATATCAACAAAGCGATGAGCGGACAAGTATTCCAGCGACGGAGATGACTGCCCTACAAACAGCACTCCCCCCGCCCAACCACCACCGCTAAATACATTCCGAGCCTCGTTTTTGCGCGCACCCAGGTCCGGTAAGGTTCTTCACGACACCGGGGTATGGAGCACCCCACGTGCCCGGTGCCGGCGGTTGTGAATCATTGCTTCCTCGGTCTCCCGCCGTGAGGGGTGTGTAGTAGTACCGAGAATGGTCTTCGGTAGATTCCATGGCCTTGCAGTACCAGAGGAACGCCTTGTTAAGGAAAGACTGAATCCGCAGGTCACCGTCTGATTCATGGCTCGCGAACGTGAAGGTCACCTGTACACGTGTAACGTCGAAGAAGTTAATTGCAGTAGTAGGGGTGCTGCACCTGCAATTTGTCTCGGGCAGTCCTGGCTTGAGGGCCTGTTCCATCTGTCACCCACTATAAGGGTTTTTTCAAAAGGATGGTACGCTTAGCCCGATCAGCACGAATCGCATGGCCTGGTAGATCAATTTCCGCGTAAAATATTTGGACACAACATACGATATGGGGTACTGTAGTGCAAATAATTCCTCAGCTAAGGAGTCCCAGCACCACTCTAAAAACGTATCGTGGAACAGTGCTACTTCAAACGTAGCACGAGCCCCAGAGGTTTACATTAGACTGGTGTTACCGTATGGGGGGGGGGGGTATGATACCATTATTTTCACAATCTTATTTACGCCACTCGGACTAACGCCTCTATATCAAAGTTAGGCAAAATCATATGTTGTTGCTGCAGAGAAACAAACATTCCCCACGGCGGCGCATGTCGTGAAAAACGAAAAACAAATTGCCCAGGAGTGCAGAGAAATAAGATAAGTCGCTCGGCCGAATGGCGGCCGTGGCCTGCTGAAAAAAACAAATTCTTGACACCTGTCTATCCCTACCGTATGTAGCACCAGTCATGGCCTCCACGGGTTGGCATGTTGTGTGTACAGTTGCAGGGGTGGGAGTAGTGGTTTACTGAACCTTCATATCGCGCGGCGCTCTTTTAAGCTACATCACCTACTGTAGGTATCCAACTATATTGCACTCGCAGTCAGTATCCTCTCAAAGGCAAGGACGACTAAAACAAAACCCACCGCTTTCATTGTCTCTGCGCGAAGACCCCTGTTGCCCGGCTCGTCCGACTTCCTCGTGGATTGCTTGCGTGACTAGGCGGTAAGTCAGCAGTCAGCGGAGTTTGCGGGTGGAAGGGAATCAAAAGAAAGGATTTATTTTTATTTTTGGGAGTGGTGTGGTATGGTGTGGTATGGTTTGGCATGATATGCTATGAGGCAGGCTACTACAGAGGCACGAGTAGACCCTTTGGCCAAACCTTTTATGATTGACGGATGCTTGAAATAGGGAAGTATATATACAGTACAGTCTCCTATATGGTTGAAATTCCATTTGGGCAATGCCACGACAAGGGATTCCACATGATTTGCTTGTGTGGCGGGTGGCGACCATGCCGACAGGTAAAAAGAAGGGGTTCGCGGAGGGAGGGGAAGATCAACGGGGGTCTTGATTTTGGGATGGTGTGTTTGAGTTTCCCTGCGGAGCTGGGTTGTGCTTACCGGTGTAAGGGAGGTTTCGAAGCAAGTAGAGTCCGGTTATGCGTGTTTGGGTCATAGAGTAACAAATGCCAAGTGCGTTCTTCCTGCGTAGTGGTGGAAAGGCGGTCATGAGCTAGCACCCAATCGCCCACCACAATGGCGGCCAAGAGTGGGGCAAACGCAGAACCGCGGAATACAATCGCAGGCAGGAACTGGTGCATCTCTAGGCGGCACGAAGGTTACGCCAGCCACTGGTGAGCGCTGTTGTTGAAAAACCTAAACCCCGACCACACGAGGTGTAAACCGCGTGCGGAGCAGCAACGGCACATGGCACATCATGAGCACCGTCTTCTGGGTTTGAACACCTACTCCAAATCGCAACAATCAGCTGTGGGTCTTCACCTGAAAGAAGAAAACGTCATCTCCGATGGGAACCCAGTCTTGGTTGGGAGGGGTGATGTTGACGCTGTAGGCCTTGAGATGTTCCGCCGTTCCTCCGTACACCTGAAAAATGAGGTGGAACCGCCGCCACCTCCGATTGTCATACAAAAGAGCTATATCGGTACTTTGGACTGTCTGACGGAATTCTTCCACTGAAGAACAAAGCCGTGCTTGTGTTTGTGCGTATATATACGTGTACTTACGATAGGCGTACAGTAGCCATGTGACGACAAGATTTTATCGGATAGGGCGTACGCTCTTTCAAAAAAATCGATTTCTCAGGTGAGATATTATCGGGCTCATCATGTGAGTGGAACAGTATCATATTGCGGTAGGGTAGGGGTGGTACTTACTGTAGTTCCTCATTTATAGAGGCTTTCTACAATAGAGGTGGTACGTTCTGGCTGAAACGCGCCTGGTTGATGGGGGGTTTCTCATGCGGAAATACGCCTTAGAATTCACTTGAATTCCCTTATGTACGTACGGCAAACAGAACTTGTGATACGCCTCTAGCCCTATGTGACATGTGACGGTGTCGATCGGATTGCGCGGTACATCGCGTTTCGAATTTTGTTTTGCGGGACACATGAGAACTCCTCACGTGAAGAGGAAGTATATATTTTATGTACCCCCCGCCCTTCCCGACCGTAGCGTGCCTCTATTTCACGTGTCACTTACTTTGTGGGGGCCTTGAGGGAGATAATTGTTATTATTCACCGATAACAAGAGCACTTGGGCCTGGGAGTAACGGAGGTCCAGCTCCTGCAACGAAACAGCAGTAGGGGTTCCAGTAATACGCTGTCGTGTGCCAGACTCACACGCTGTGGTGCGTCAGATCCACACTGCCGACATGTTTAACAAAATGCCCTCTTAGGGGTGGCGCCTTATTTCCTGAGTTCATTTTTTCCACATCCGAAACTCCGATGAATATTGTTCGCGCATTCCGACCAACCTTTCTAGGCGCTAGTTCTATAATACTAGCCTACTAATTGCAGTATATGTATCGTACCAATCTGTAGTTGCTCACTTGAGGAGCTCGAACTGAGCCGAAAATATTGAGCCAGAACGCGCGACCCCTACCGTGGCATTGCTCTGTTCAGAAGAACCAGCCGCCATATTCCTGGAATACCAGACCGATATTTGTAGCCTTATTTCAAGAAGACTCCTGGTTCGGCAGGTTTGGCAGTCCCCGCGTTTTCTTGCCTATATGTCGAGGGAAACCAACCGCCCTATTCGTGGGATACCAGACCGATGTTTGCCGCCTCGATCGGATAATACGCCTTTTTCGCCAATAAGGCAGTCGCCGCCGTACAGGGGGTTTCAGTCGTACCACACGCGATTCCAACTTCCCTAAAGCGGGATGCTGCCTTATACTACCGCCTCCCATCGGGACGTCTGTACCGTAGCGGGAACATGGGGGCAGGCATACCCGCCCCCGCCCCGCCCTCCGTCGCCACGAATCCTCCCCTAGAGTCGAGAAAAATTGTTATCAATATTGTGTGCTGTCGCTTGTGCTGCTGAAGCCATAAGTTAGGCCATCAGCTGAAACCGACAGTTTCGAAACCGTCAGATCTGAACCGGTCAGTTCCAAAACCGGCTACAACGAAACACTAGTAACGAAAGAAAAACTTATGTTTTCCGCGTGATCACCCAGTGCATCAAGTCGCAGATGCAGTTGCCGAAGGCCGTAGGATTTTTTAAGTCATAGTTTGTCTCGGGCGTTACCCAATCTTGCTCGGATTCTGTAGATCAAGCCGCGATGTTGAATCAAAACAAGAACGACCACAAGATCGAACAGACGGTATGAAAAAATAAGAAGAACGAGAACAAGAACGAAAAAAAAAAAACTATGATGAACAACAACGAAAACAAAAACAAAAGAAAAAAAATAGAATGAACAAGAGCAGCAGAAAGAACAATAACAATAACAAGAACAAGAACAAGAACAAGATAAAGGCAAGAAAGCCAAAACAGCATTAACAAAGAATGAACGAAAGCCGCAAGCCTTACATCAAAACCTCGGATCCCCCTTTCCTCCGCCCGGCCCGCGCACAGCCCACGTACCTGTCCCATATACAGCAGGATAGCTCTGTGGAGAATATTATTTCGCCGATACTCGTTGCTCTCGTCGGCCGACTGCACTCCACGTGGTCAAACATACGCACGCGCCGTGGACAGTGAATCAAAGTCCCGATATGTCGACAGACACACAGTCAGGCGGGTGGAGATATGGGGGAATGACAGGGGGGGTGGAGGAGATGGGGAGGGGAGGGGGGGGGGGGGGGGTACTCATTTGTTTCTGGTCTGAGTAATTTTACTGCTGACCACGCATCCCTTTCTAGACGGAGTGAGGGGTCGGTGGCAGGGTAGGCAGGGGTTGGGGGCTTATGCATGCTACGGTAGGTAGGTCGGGGTAGCACCTACCATTATCTGAGGATCCTTTGATGAGGGGCTCCGCCATACGTTCGCCTCAGAGCCGATTTGAGGAACAATGTACGACACGTGCCATGCTTAGTTTTGGATATCGTATCGAAAGTTTCGACCTATCCATGTATCGCATCGAAGGTGTTTTTGCCCCCCATCCATCCCCTGGCAACCCCTGTGTTGTTTATGCTATAACTCAACGAAAGATTCGTGGTGCGTGGAATTTCTAAATCGTGTAGAGTAGGCCTTTGCTTTTTGTTTACCGGTATCGTAGCGACGTCGATTCTCGTTCGATGTTCCCAGTGACGTAGTTACTGGGCTCTGTCAGCACGTCAATTAATTTAAACCCCCCAACCCTGCTTTTCAAAGCTGTCCCAATGTTTGACTCCATAGCCATCACTTCCGTAAAAATATCCTGCGTAGTCTAAATGAAACAAAAAATGAGCTGTCGTAAATCAAGAATCGATTCGATAGTTGATATATGACACGTAGAAATTTAGCTCTAAGGCTCCAACCGGCACTCGAACAATCCGTCGCTAAACGCTCACGGATGGATGCGTTATTTCGGCTTTCTCAGCTCCCTGTCTTTTGGACGGGCATTGGTCTGATCGCGCACTTTAAGCCGAACTATATTGCACTCCGTCCATCCACGAGCACGTTTCGATGAAGCGGTCCCTCTCTCCATATAGACGGAACTTCACGGGCGACGTGGCCTCAGTGTTTCTCTGGTCGTCCTTGATAATGGGTAAATGTGTGGAAGCTTCCACTAGACTTCCATCGGAAATCCGAAACTTCCATTCAGGTTCCAAAATAGAAGTTTTTGGTGTCAAAATGGAAGCTTTGGAAATTGAATGGAAGCCAAACAAATGGAAGTTTTAGAAGCCAATTGGAAGGCGAATGGAAGTTTTGGAAGTAGTTGGCAGTGGATTGCGAGTATTGCAGATGGAAAGTGTAGATGGAACCCTTCATGCGCTTCCATGGAAGCATCCACTTTGGAAGCTTGTACAAGCCGGTGGAAGTTTCCCAAGTGAAAAAAAACTAGAAGCAAAGCGGAAGCTTCCACCGCCATGCCCTAGTGAAAACCTCGTCCAGCTTCCACTAAGCTTCCATACACCTTGACATAGTTCGACCTACTTCCATCTACTTCCACCTTCTTCCACGTACGTCCACCTACTGCAAGCATCCCACGTCCAACCACTTCCATTCAGATCCCAATATTTCGGTAAAACTTCCACAACTTCCACTTGACTTCTAGAACTTCCGTTTGATTTCTACCTTCAAGGAAAAACTTCCATCGGCGTCCGCAGAAGCTTATGTCCACTCACATACTCCACCCGGGCCTGATCCCACCCGTTTGTGATCATATTTGGCACCCTGCTCCCACCCACAAGGTGCAGAAATATAATTATCCCTGCGCAGAAGCAGCCAGAGGCCGTGAGCGCGAGGCGCAAACCGTAAACGGTGGAAATCGTCGAACAGTCAAAACTCGTCGGATAAGAGTAAACGGAAGTTTTGGCGGACGTAGATGGAAGTTTCCGTAAAAATAAAAGCCAAACGGAGGTAATGGAAGCTTATTGGGAAGAAATAGAAGTGGGTGGAAGTAGTTTAAAGGGAGTATAATGGAGCACATGAGAGTGAACGGAAGTTTCTGCAGACGTAGATGGAAAATTCCGCCAAACCAGATGTCTAATGGAAGTACTAAAACCTTATTGGAAGGAATGAATGGGAGTAAGTGGAAGTAAGTGAAAGTCATGCTTGCGTAAAGGAGTGGATGGAAGCTTCTACGGACGCAGATGGGGGTTACCGCAGGGGGATGCATGGAAGTTTATCTTTCATGGAGTTCCATTATACTTGCAAGGACGCTTCCATCTGGAAGCTTCCACTCGACTAGACTTCCATTCAACTTCCATTGCGACTTCCAAAACTTCCATATCGGAAGTCGAATGGAAGTTTGGAAAGTCAAATTGAAGTCAAATGGAGGTTTTGGAAGTTGATATAAAGGTCGAATGGAAGTCGAGTGGAAGCTTCCACCCATTTACCAAATGATGAGGCAGACCCTCTTTGTGTGGGGCTACATTTCACATATCACATACATAGAATACGAAACGATACAAGTTACGGCGCTCGACATTTAGGTCAGGATATCCAAAAAAATACAGGCAGACGACGAAGCAGGGCGAAACGGGGTCGACTCTACTTCTGACACACCTTGAATAACAAGCTCCAGTACACAGCAGCAACAGATTTTTACGATTGATTGCGAATTGAATGCGCTACGAATGTGTCATCAACCTTCACAGGCGGGGGGGCAAAGACCGGGTCCGGCCGCCCATCTCTGACCCCGTGTGCGAGTCAAGGATGGCCTTATTCTGTAGATTGTTGATTGAATAGAAATCACCAGAAAGCGAAGTGGGTCAACCAAACTCGAAGATGAGTTACTGGGACCCGCGTGCATAGCAACCCCTCTGCGCGCTATTCTATTCAACGATACACCAGTAGAATACTGTGTGGGAAAAACTTTCGCCTTCTGAGGCAATCTTTCTGACCGACGGGGCTCCTCTGCCGAGGAATTCCCCGACAAGGCATGCCACATTCGTTGTTGCTTCCGCTTGTTTTCGTCGAAAACCCTTGAGTGGGCCATGCAAGTTGTCCACCGAGATGCCCGTTCGTTTCTGGTTTCTCGAGGCCAGGTTTATGATGAAGGTAGAGAGTTCTTCAAATAAATCAGGAACCTTCAGAAACAAATGGAAGCACCCCTACAGTAACGAAGCATGCGTCGTGGGTTTCATCCAAGGCGCAATGGCATTGTTAGCCTCGATAGAGAAAACGAATAGTTTTGTGAAACTTAAGTGGGATTCCAACGATATGAGATATGTTACGTCTTAATTTAGAGTCCTTGACTGGCAGAAATGGTTTTGGTGACAAAGTGCTAGGTAATTCTCTCGCATAGCCCGTGTCTCGATTGAAATAAACCAAGGAGATACTACTGTAAGAGGTCGATGCTCGAGGGTGCCACGTGGGCGTTAGATTTTTCACGATGCCCCTCTGGTAATACAGCAGTACGAGTAGTAACATTGAAGCGATTGCCCCTCCTCTCCATGCCCATCGAGTGTCCTCCTGATGAAGCAATTGTTACCATCGATAAGCCACAGCTTTTCTACGCACATTATCGTTTTCCTGCACAGACCGACAGGTCTATCCCTCCTGTGTATATATCATAACACGTGCTTGTTTCACAGCGGCAATTCTGAAGAAAATAAGAATTGAATTTTCAGCGGGCATTTCTAAACGTTATAATAAGAGGGGCATCGATCGGCACGCAAGAATGTGACGCGTCCCACGATAGAGATGGCAACCAAACAAAAGCTCAAGTTCTCACTTGACCCTGAGGAGCTCTATTCCCCACCCAAAATACTGATATTATTATAAGGCTGAAAGGACAACCTGATGAACAATCCCGAAGCCTAGGGATCACGAATGGAGTCGTAAAACACTAAGCAGTGGCATTACGACGGTATTGGGTTAAGCCTTTTAGGACTGGTCCCGTATTGGGGACACTCTACTTATAATTAGAATGGTTTGTCCCCAAAACGGGACTGCCGCACTGAATGGGTTAAGGAGCCCGGTCAGTCAGAAAAAAAAGTCCAAAAGTATTTATCGTAGCACGTATCATATCCGAAGTCGACAAGAGTTACAAAAATCGTAATAAAAAAACGAAAAAGAAACATAATATACATATAGAAAACACAGAAACTTGTAAACGTTGACTGCTCTGATGAGGAGGGGGGCTGCGGTAAACCCGGTCAACGGCGGGCAAAGAGACAAGCCAGACGCAGACAGCAGAACCGAGAAAAATGCAAACTGAGCAAATTGCTTCCCGGCCGGATGCAAAGCTTATATAGGTGTCTGACGCTGGGGAGATGTACAATACTATGTTTTTCCCGGGTTTCAAATGGAAGGCGTGCCACGCTAGGAGTGGCATCTCCGTACTCTCAAGTTTCTCTCTTGAATGCATACTATTACGGGGGTCCATAGTTAATAAGACCTATGGGTTACATAAAAACCTATATGTTTGCCTGTTTTTACTGACAACATTTGGTCCTATTTACTATGGCCCCCCGTAATGCAGGATCTCCATACCTCTCTACCCAGGACTGACTTCAAGAAAAGTTCTATCTTAGCCCATGGCCTACGATAGGTGTATAACTTAGAATACATCAACACAAAAGGGATGCCGGGTAGGTCCGTACCTGAGGAGCTCCGTGAAAACAAAAAACACACTTTCGGCCAAAAACGTGCCATTCTCTACCATCGCAGCTTGAGTCGTAGGGAAGCCGGAACAAGCGCAGTAGGTAATGTCAACGCCTGGATGCCGGACGTCCTGGGAGTCCAGAGATACTTTTGTTTGGCAAATCTCAGCATCCCACGGTAAATTGGGCTTGCATTCGGTTGGGCCAAATGTGTATGAACGGTTGAGCCCCTTGCGAGAGCAAACCAGCGTGTATAGGATGATATGTTTACTTCAAGTAGCAGATTTTTTGCAGAACTGCTGTACTGCTGTAGCATGTATATGGACTTTTTGGTCGGGAAGTTGCGCGAAAAAAGTTCTTGGCAGCCATAGTACGTCGGGTGCGACATTGATGAGTTCTTCATCGTGTGACGACAAACAAAACAAGGGATCGTGCCTCTACGATGGCATTGCTTGCTCGTTACGATTTGGTTTGGGTGGTTACGAGTATAAAATGTTGGCGATGCTTGTTACGTTAAGTCTCTTCCTTTAGAATGTGTGCGCATTCCGTCAAAAGAAATTGAAATGCCGCAGTAGCAAAAACACAAACGACAAAAGCACCGAGACGTGATGACTTCAGTTTCAATTGTTTATTGTTTCAAAATGTCGTTGACAGTCGAGCTAAACAAGATTAACTCACACTTTCGTGCCCAAGTGCGTTGGAACTCGCAAGCAGTGATTTCGTTTGGACGAGTCTGCTTTGGAAACCCGCCGAAACGCTTAAGCCAACGCAACGAAGCCACCATCTCTCTGCGGGTCCTACTCCACTAAATCCTCCCCAAAACCAATCTTCCCTTTTCCAGCGGAAAA
Source organism: Macrocystis pyrifera (assembly GCA_031763025.1). Taxonomy (NCBI): domain Eukaryota; class Phaeophyceae; order Laminariales; family Laminariaceae; genus Macrocystis; species Macrocystis pyrifera. The sequence goes on from JASSKH010000025.1 coordinate 7,188,903, forward strand.
CCCACGTCACTCGCCTGGTCGTGCTCGATCGTTCGCACAAACTTGGGCTTCCTCTCCCCTCGAGCCCAGTCCGTGAAGGCGCGGAAAATCCTAGGATGCACCTTGCGCCACTCCGTAACCACGCCGCTGATGATCATCGGAACCACGGCGGCCAATAGCATGTCGAGCATGATCTGGTTGCTGCCCCGGGATTTTAGCGCCCGCATCTGTTGGGTAGTACGGTAGTACAGTATTACGGGGGACCATAGTAAATGGCACCTACGGTACAGACAAAAACATACCAGTATATATTTTGATATTTTTGCGAACAGTACTTGGGCCTACTGTATTTACTATGGTCCCTCGAAATAGTGCGCGGCCGCGTAAAAAACGTCGGCATCGTTCCGTTGCGGCGGCAGCAGTTCGGGGAGTATGGCTGAAGCAAAACCCACCAACTGTAACCCAAAAAAAACTAGAGCGTAGAGCTTGTGGGGGCGGGCTCCGTGCAGTTATGATGCTTGTGTATGTACATATATAGTGGCTTGCGGTCGGGACTACGGCAGCCACGAAATATGAAATTGAACAAGTTTGGTTTAGAGTGTTACCAGGTGCCTATTACAGACGGCTGCACCTTCGTCCGCTGTAGTACGCTGGCGGGGAAACAAAGCAAGCAAAAAAGTGTTGTTGCTTCAAGCTCTCGCATTTACGCTGATTCCGTCTACTACTACAAGTAGTGGTCTGTACTATTAAATACTACTGCGTACGGGTACGAAGTGTGTGGCAGACACGTTGGCTAGAGCAAAATACAATACATAAAACCCTTCTTGCACGCCAGTGATACTGCTGTTGGGGATCATTTTTGAGTCGTTTCTGTCCGTTCACGCACCACCACCCCCACAAGCACCACCACACACCCGACCATTACAGGAGAAGCTTCCGGAATCCTCGTTCGTTTCGCTCGCTCGGAATTCTGCTCCTCATTGATACGCCTGTCCGCCGGAAATAATAGTCTTGCTGCTGTAATAAAGACAAAAACAAACGCATTTCCCCAAGAACTCGAGTACTCTTTTTATGCTTTGACCGAAGCTTCTAATTTGCTCTTATTAGATCCCGAGAAAAAAAAAAAACGATCATAAACTGGGATACGAACGGCGGTCCGGAGATAAGAGCGTTGTACTTGTGGTCTGTTCCGAGAGTCTTAAAACGGGTACCCCACTGCCGTAGTCTTCTACTTCATCGTACTACCCTCTGACGGGATTTTCTCGAAAATTTATTTCATCATGCCTGCCCGCCGACGACGGACGTGTTTTCCGCGGAATACTCCTCTCACACGCCACATTGAGCGCGATGCTCGATTTCGATTCGGTAGTTTGCGGCATGCTGTGTTTATTGCGACCTGTGGACATCCGTGGCCACAAGCCGTTTTCAGCAGGCTTCTTCATATGTTTGTGCTTTTTCGTGCAAATGAGTCCGCTATATTTTTTTCACGTTGCGCGCATCGGCCTCCGGCCATACAGCTGCGGCTCCCGACAGCATAGCAGTAGAAGCTGACGGGGTGAAATCTCCTGAACATCGCAGGGAGGGCATTATTCCAGTGCGCGATCTTCACGATCCATTCCCGGACGACATGTTGTTATGTCCGTCTTGGCATCCTAAAACTGCTCGATGCAAGCGGATATCAAGAAATCTCCACTCTGTTGTAAAACGCGTTAGCAATGTATGCCCAAGACAAACGAAAGCGCGGGGATGGGGGTTCTTTTGATGGCATATTGTACACTCTATGGCCACTGACTGTGTAGCACTTGGCCGTAACTAACGCAGGAGCAAAGAAAAAAACGTTCGACTCGCGGCCTTAGTGCATACGTCTAAAATATGTGCTACTCATATATAACTGTATACCAGGTATACACGAAGGTGTCGACTACAGAGTGCTGTACATGCATACAAAGATAAAGCTATGTTCGCAGCCGAAAATCGTCTTTACTGCTGCTTGCTATATACTGATAGTATGCACATCTTCGTCTGAACAGTTGGGTCCACACACCTGAGATGCGAAGGGCCTTGTGAACTTGTCCATCTCTGCTTGAAAGGGCCGGGGGACTCGTCGTTGGACGTCGTGTATAGCTGCTTCTTATAGCGGCTGCTGATTGCAGCTATTATACCTGGTATGTTACCGAGCGTAGGTGTGCTATGTTTAGGCTTGCTTGTGTTGGTTATACTCGTACAACAGCACTTTCTTCGTCGCTTGTTGGTGCGTATAGCTGCAGCAAGCTGTGCTGCTTCCGGGGTTGTAGCTTTTGTGGGAAGCTGCAGCAGCCTGTAAATAAATGTCAGGAGTGGAGAAGGAGACGGAGGAGCCACAAACCAGCAAGCCAAAATATCATTCAATAAATATTACTGACGGTTTGTACCGGTTTACCAGGTACTATACAGCTGTGCATATCATACATATGTATGTATGTGGTATCATCAGACAGGTATCAAATATTTGCGAAGGACAATTCACGTTGTGTCTGGTGGGATATTCCAGGGCGGGTCTGGCTGTCAGGTGTTGGCGGGATAGGAAACACTTCCGAGTGGGAAGAAGTTACGGGCGTAGAGCCAACCAAACCACTAACCCTGACCCCAATACCTTACCTGGTGGGCACAAAACGGCGACAAAATACGGTCTCGGTCGAGAAACGGGGCTGCGCCGTTTTCGCCTCTGCTTACGATTCCGAACCAACCGCGGACCGTAAAAAATGCCCAGGAACGGGCGAGAAACGCAACATTCAAATTGAATGTTGTTCGGTGTCGTACAAGCATGTATATATATATAGAATAATTATCGATACATCTTGCGAAATTTTCAGGATAATATATATATCGATGTACTCAAACTAATCTCACACCTTGGACCTGTAGCTCTGCCTCCGCATCACTGCGCTGATACGTGTAGGTTGCGGCTACGTACCAGACAAGGTGTGTCTACCAAGGGCTACGATTCATGCTACCATGAATCACTGCAGTCATCTGATTGGCTTGAACTTCTTACGTACGTACAAAACTCACATTCGCTCATTCTTCCGAGAATGTTCTGCATATCGATAACATTTTCAGGATATCTCGATATCATATCGTGTCTTATATCACGCGATACGTCACGATCAATTATACATATTAATGTATTATTGTTGTAGGTATCGAGCGACTTTGTATCGCGTGAAAAATCGCGATATATCGTGATATCATATCGATATAATATATAATGCGATTTCACAAGATACGATACATACATCGAGATATCGTGGTATCCATATTCCCGACTTCGGGGACAGATATCGAGATAATGTATCCCGTCTAAAGCATTCTCGATACCGAACACCACATGCAGGGTGCACGACAAGCAGTTTAATTACTATATTTTTTCTTCTCTCCTGTTCTCTTTCGGTTTGTACTCTTTTTTCTTTGTTTTTTTCTTTCCTTTCGTTTCTCTATTTCATGGAACGTGTATGTCGTGTCTGTCGTATCCATGGACCAGAGTATGATGACATGGCATTGTATTGCCCACTGTGCCGTGCTTACTGTGAACATACGTGGCAACATAGTATCTCTTTGTGGCGTAGCTTTGTGACCACAGAACTTGTATCTCTTCTAGGATTGAAGAATCGGGACGGGCACCGGTTGGTGGTGCTGGATGTCGACGGGTCAAAAGAACGGTTTGATGTGAAAAACACACACGACATACGAACCAAAAACAAACGCGGCTGCACCGCTTTTTTTTTTTTTTTCGTATACCTATATCACAGCTGACGTATTTCAAAATTTATTAAAAAAAAAATATAACCCGAACCTGAGGGTCACGATTTTCCCCCCTCACAACCAATTATAATTTTGACCTGGACAGCCAACCAACCTGAAGACCACCTCCCAGATTGAAATGAGACCTCTCGTTTTGTTAGTTGTAGTGTGACAGTAAAATTCCCGGAATATTCCAGGGAGTTATCGGATGAATTGCCAATACTACTATTAGTATTAATACATCGATTCGATTCGGTTTGGGTTTATTTGTAGTATGATACTGCTGCTGCTGCGCTTTTGTTCTGGAGAGTTCTTCACTTTCTGTTCCTCAGTCTTTTTTGGAACAACACTACACGTTGTTGTCGGATGGCAAGCATAAAAATAATAATAATCAACAATACCAGGTACCACTATAAATGCTGCTGCTGCTGCTGCCTGGGTATGCCATCGAAAACTTCGACAGCACAGCAGCAGTCCAAGCAGGTTCAAATGAAAAACAAAAACAAAAACAAAAGGGTTTTTGCCAAAATAAGGTATACCTGGCCACTTTCGTGCCAAAAAACAGTTACATACTGAAATCAAGTATAAAACACACACCACAGCCCTGCTATTGGCCAAGCTGACGTGTAACTGATTTTGGCACGAAAAGGCCAAGGTACACCTGAATTTTTCTACTCTCTCTAGCTTTCAACTGATTTTGGCCAACTTTGAACCAATCAGAGAGGCCATACGTACACTGTGTTTTCCCTCCGTATGCGTTTGCCCTCCCTCGGTTTAAATTCGTCTGTATTATTGACGTATAAACTCTGTACTCGTACGTCGTACGTAAAAGCACGTATATACATGCATACATGCGTACGCTGGTTTCACTTTTTCTCCTTTGGGGTGTGCGATGTGCTTCAGTTATCATTATAGTTGTTGTGTGTACTCTGTTGTTCTCTATGTTCACAGCAGTCTTTACAGCACCGTGTACACTCGGCGTTTCGTCTGCACCACCTCGCGTCGAGGTGGTCTCAGGTTTGGTACGGCGAGAGTATTTCGTGCCGAGCAGGCGGTTCCGCGGGGACGGTCTGGAAGCTCTAAAGCTGTCAACGGGGGGGGGGAGCCAGAGTAAATACTCTTGGCGCTCCCGCCGTGGCGAAACAAACGAATCATAGTAATAGTGACTCTTTGCAGGTCCGAGTGGAGCCCGTGGTACCTACACCCTGAAGAAAACAAAACCTTACAGATTTTGGATGCCATGTGGCACGCTTAATGCTTTAAAAAGCGCATTTTTTTTGCGGGTTGTCATGGACATCACACCCCTCGTGGCGCGCGTTTTTTACTTGGTTTTAAAATGTACCTGATTTCAGGTATACCTGATTTTGGCATTTGCCCAAAAAAAAAAAAAAAAAAGCGCACGAGTACTCGTATGATATGACTCGGGGTTACTTCCGTTTTGACGTTGACCATCGACTGAACTGCATTCAACGTTCGCTGCATCTATCTGCGTCTACGCACATGAGGTCAATGCATGTCAATCAACCCTGCCCGTGGTCGATGCTGCGAGCAAAGTACACGGTGCCCACCGCACTCGATATTTATTTATTGTATATTAGATGCGTCCCCAGGAGGTACTGAAACGAAGCGGGTAGGTCAGCGTACAGACGTACACGGTTCTGACGCCCCAAAGATCCAGCCGTTCAGAGGAGGGGAGAGTCATAAGGACCACCCTGGGCTGGGTAATCGATCGATCTTTTACCCCTAGCCTGTAGCTTAGTAGGTAACTCCCAGACATAAAAGTACTAATATTACGGGGGGCCATACAAAGTTAATAGGACCTGCGGTACACACGAACACCCATACATTTACATAATTTTTCTAACAATATTTGGCCCTATTTACAATGTATGGTCCCCCGTAATACTATACTTACTTGTAGTATCTGCTCGGAGCATAACGAAAAGTAAAACAGGAAAAAAGTTGTGATCACCCATACAGCAGTAGTTCCTCTCACTAGTCCCACCGCCATTCATTGTTGGGAATGAGGGAAGTTCTTGGAAGATGTGTTCAGCTTTTTGTTGATGAGGGAAACTTATGAGGCGGCGGTTCCGACGTTTTCTTGAGAGGGTATATATATACGTAGCGTGCCCAACTTGTTTTACAAAATTATTAAATATGTACGCCAGCGTGCCCAACTTGTTTTATACAAAAAAATTATTAAATATGTACGCCAGCCGTGAGTTCGACTGATTAAGTATAATAAATAGTTGATACTCAACTTTGCTATTTGAAATGATAATGGTTGCTGAGGGACACTGCTACCAGACACTGCTAGACCGATCAGCGATAACAGCTGCTGCTGTGCTGCGTACGAGACGAAAAACCCTAGTATAACCCCGCAAAAAAAAAAGTTTTCGGATTGAATTCAGTTGTACCGTCTATTACTATTATTTTTGTTTTTGTCCATTTATTTCTTTATATTTTTATCATCAATATTTCGTATTTCGGAAGGCAAGCAAAATAAAATAATATTTATTTGCTTATTATTGTTATTGTTATTATTATTCTTATTTTTATTTTTCGACATTAGTATTATTATTCTACTTATTCTTGTTAGTACTACGGATTATTGGGATTATTACTTTTGCTAATATAGTAGTATTTTATTGTTACTATTGTTACTATATTACCATTGATATTTTTTTACATTGATTGATTAGAAGCTTTATTACCACTCCATTTTGTATCTGACTATGTTGTACTACGGGGGACCATACATAGTATATAGGACCAAATATTGTTAGTAAAAATAGTTAAATATATAGGTTTTTATGTAGACCATAGGTCCTGTTAACTATGGACCAACGTAATAGCGCATTTTTCAATATTTTAACCACATAAAAAAGGGTACGTATGAGTACAGCTATTAGTAGTAGTACTTGTAGAACACAGCAGTGTGACTTGGGACATAAAGGTGCTATCAATTAGAGTAGTGTAAGTACAGCAGTAGTAGTAGTATTCACATTTCATCCGGAAGGATGTTTCCAGGAACTTTTCGGGGGGGTTTTCAGGTCACAATACGAGCAGGTTTTACAATCTGTGAGCCCGGATCTTTATAGGAGTGCTTTTGACTTGAAAATTGTATAGCGCGGTCAGCACTTCGGAATCGTCGTCATCTGCGAAAGAGAAATTTCCTGGTTCGATGCAAACGCAACGCCGCGTTTGTGGCCAGTTTTGGCCCGTTTGGCTGCGATTTGGGTTTACGGTTAGGATTAGGGTTAGGGGTTGGGTTGGGTCTTCGCCCGTAACTTGATCCCAACAGGAAGCAAAATACCTGAACAGCCTACCAACCTAAAGATCCGGGCTCACAGTTCGTAATAGGACCCCATATATACTTGTAGTGTGAGGGAGGGAAGCACAATAAAAAATGCGATTTCGGCGCAGCCGCAATTATTTCTCGTGTGTTCGGTGTGGATAATCGTTTAATTAATTAAACGGGATACGATATCTCGATATCTGTCGCCACAATTCGTGGTATGGGTGCGACTTGTCGATATATCCTATCTTGTGAAATCGATTGATATTGAAATAATACTTTTTTGGTGTACTTCGCGTTTACATTCGCATACTATAGGAGGTATTTACAGCAGTACAACAGCAGGAGTGGGTTACTTTTTGTACAGAGTATAATAAATTATTTATTTTCCGGATTCGGGGAGAACAAAGATTTTATAGATTGATTGAGTAATTATATATTTTCCGGATTCGGGGAGAACAAATGGATAAGCTACTCATGTGCCGAGAACATTCTCGATATCGATATCGATAAATCCCGAAAAAATATTGCATGATGTATCGAGAAGCCTACCCACGATCATACCGAACAAAATTCGTTTCTCGACCGTTTTCGAGGGCCGTTTTGTGTCCGGGTTGAGGTCAGGGCTAGGGCTAGGTCTACTCTCGTACCATAATCCCCCCCGGAAGTGCTTCCTAGCCCGCGAACAACGAACAGCCCGACCCCTGTAAGACGTCACTGGACACAACATACATGTCATGATGAATAGTATTTCCCAAATATTTGGTACAATAATATATGTATGTTTTTTTGGGGGGGTTTTTTTATCATTACTTTTACTTTCCAGCCCAACTCGTAGGAGGTTTTACCCTCGGCGATCTTCTGGACAAGCCATGGTCACAGGTGTCGTCCCTTCTCCCCCCCGGCACGTGCCTTTATTTTTTGTCGCGCATAGGGTTCAGCATTCCCGCTGCTCGTCGATTTTCATCGAATGTAGCTAACTCACGCTCTCGCGCTTTCCGCTTATCGTTTTTTTTATGCAAGCAAAAGTCCCTACGAGCATGCACTCGGTGAAACTTGAACCCACGAAATTGATCTTGATAGGCACGTGGACCACTTACCAAGCCACCGGGGACGGTATGGTACAACATACAAATACATACCTGATGCGACTGTTGTTATAGTATATACGTACGATGTGTACCCTGGCAGAGTCACAGACCATCACCAACAATCAATAATATTCGATGATATTTTGGCTGGCTGGTGAACACACGTTTGTGGCTCTTCTTCCGTCCTTCCTCGCTCCTCACAGTTACAGGTCGCTGCAGCATCCTGAAAAATAAAATTCTAAACAACCCCAGAAGCAGCCCAGCTTGCTGCAGCTACCCGATTACAAGCGACGAAGAAAGTAAAAGACTCATTAATAGTGCTGCACGAGGTTATAACCAACACAAGCCTAAACATAGCTCGGCTACGTACGGTATAACACACCAGGCATAACTACAAGCAGCAGCCCCTACAAGAAGCAGGTATACACGACGCCCAACGACGAGTCCTCTGGCCCTTTCAAGCGCTGGCAGGGGAGAGATGGACAAGTTCACAAGGCCCTTCGCATCTCAGGTGTGTATGCACCTAACTGTTCTGACAAAGATGTGCACAGCAGGCAGTAGTGAAGGCGATTATTGGCGACGAACATCACTTCAATTTTGTAAGCATGTACAACACTTCGTAGTCTGCACCTTCGTCTATAAAGTTATGAGTGGTATACATTTTAGACGTACAGTAGCTGCTAAGGCCGCGAATCGGACGTTTTTTTCCCTGCCCCCTCGTTATTTTTGCAGCCAACTGTTGCGCAGTCGTCATAGAGTGTGCAGTCAAGCCATCAAAAGGCTCCCGATCCCTGCGCTTTAGTTTTCCTGGATATACATAGCTAACGCGTTGTTACAACAGAGTGGAGATTTCTTGATATCCGCTTGCATCGGGCAGTTTTAGGATGCCAAGACGAACACAACAACGTGTCGTCCAGGAAAGAGTCGTCAAAGATCGTACCAGAATATTTCCCTCCGTCCGATGTTGCAGGAAATTTCACCCCTCTATCAGCTACCATAAATACCGCTATGCTATATATAGGGAGCCGCAGCTAGCCGTGCGCCTCGAGGCCGGTGCAGCGCAACGTGAAAAAAATAGCGGATTCATTAACACAAAAAGCACACACAAATCAAGAAGCCTGGTAAAAATGGCCTGCGCGGCCACACGGATGTCCACATGCCGCAACAAACACAGCATCATACCGCAATCGAGCGCCGCGCTCAATGCGGTGTGTGAGAGGAGTATATATATGCCGCTTAAAATACGCCCGTCGGCGGCGGGCAGGCATGATGATGAAGAGCCAGAGCGAGCAAATAGATTTCCCGGAAATTTCCGTCAGAGGGTGCGATGGTTGAGAGGACTAGGACTACGGCAGTAGGATACCCGACTTAGGGCCGTTTCTAACGAACCGAAAAAAAATCACGATTCGTGATTTTTAGGCGTGCCAAAAGATCACGATCCGTGACATTTCAGTTCTAACGAAAAAAGCCGAAAAACGTCGCGTTTCGTGATATTTTCAAATAGTTAAGTTCTGATATTTCAAACCCAACGTTTTTTGGGGATGTGGAGCAAACTCTCGAGAGTGGGGCACGGCCAGGCCGGGCTGGGCCGTCCGCACCTGGCCCAGCCCGTGACATATTCGAATTGCGGGCCGAAGCCTGACCCAGCCTGCGAGATTCCAACTTCACCGGCCGTCGGCAAAGGTCGTTTCGCGAGATTCCATCTCGCAGGCCGTCGGCCCGGCCTGGCCTGTGACATCCCCAGGTCATTTTCGCGTTTATCTTCCAGCAGTGGCTCCTCCTCCTGGAAATTTCGAGGCCACAACCTCCTCGTTAGCCCGCGCCCAGCGGTGTCTTTGGGTAGCCGCCCGTTGCCCACAAGCGGCGTACGAAGCAAAGTCTGCCATGCCCCTATGCCGACCATCGGATACCGTTGGTGCACGCGGGTTGCGTAGTGCCTTGATCAGGCGTATTTTGAGACACGACAAATGTCACGAATCGTGATTTTGTTTTTTTTTAGGGAAAAGCTAAAAAAATTGGCGTCATGAATCGTGATTTTTTTTGTCGTGAACAAAAAAATCACGATTCACGACAAAAATCTCACGAATATTGATTTTTTTTGTTCGTTAGGAGTGGCCCTTATAATGTTATCCCTTTCAGGACTGCAGTCCCGTTTCGGGGACAACCAGTCAAATTCCAAGTAAATGGTCCGCGGTACTAAAAGTCCCCGGGAACAGACCAGAAGTACCGCTCTTGTCTCCGCACCGCTCGTATCCCCGTTTATGAGCGATTCGCCATTTCTTCGGGATAAGAGCAAACTCTATGTCTTAAGGGGTCGCTTCGGTCAAAGCATAAAAAGAGTACTCGAGTTCTTCGTGAAATACTTTTGTTTAGCAGCAACAACACTATTACTTCCGGCGGGTAGACATAGCAATGAGGAGCAGAACTCCGAGTGAACGGAGCGAATGAGAGTTTCGGAATCCTTTTCTATTATGGTCGGGTGTGGTGGTGCGTGTGGAGTTGGGGGTACGCGAACTGACAGAGACGACTCAAAAACGAAACCCTGAAGCATCACTGGCGTGCAAGGGCTTTGTGTTGCATTGCTGCAGTCTACGTGTCTGTCACACTATAATACACAGTATAGTACAGCAGTATAGTGCACGGAATCGGCGTATATTATAAACGCGAGAGCTTGAAACAACTACAATATATATGTGCTTGCTTCGTTTTCCCGCCAGCGTACGACAACAGATGAAGGTACAGCAGCGCCGTGCCCTCTAGGCGATGCTGTGGCCTGGTAACCCTCCGAACAAAGCTTGTTCAGCTTCATATTTCGTTGCTGCCGTGGTCCTGGCCGTAAGCCACCATAATGTGTATATATACAATCATTTTAACTACACGGAGCCCGCCCCCACAAGCTCTACGCTCTGGTTTATTAGGGTTACAATTGGTGGGTGCTGAGTTCGCCCTACTCCCCGAACTGCTGTCGCCGCAACGGAACGATGCCTACGTTTCTTACGGCCGCGAACTACTGTACTACCCAACAGATACGGGCACTCAAATCCAGGGGCAGCTACCAGATCGTGCTCGACATGCTTTTGGCCGCCGTGGTTCCGATGATCATCAACGGCGTGGCTACGGAGTGGCGCAGGGTGCATCCTAGGATTTTCCGCTTCTTCACGGACTGGGCACGAAGGCAGAGGAGGCCCGAGTTTGTGCGAACGATCGAGTACGACCAGGCGAGTCACGTGGGTTTTCGGCCGGGAAAAAAACGTTTGCGTTCAGGTGGAATTTGCGGGGTACGACCCGCAGAGAGATGGTGGCTTCATCGCATTGTTGGCTGAACTTTTTGGCGGGTTTCTGAAGCAGATTCGTCGAAACGAGACATTTATTTGCTTGTGAAGTCCAGCACACTTACTATTAATAACGCAAGTGTGAGTACATCATGATTAGCTCCATCATACTGTCAACGAAACATAAAATAGAATTGACATGAGACTGAACTCGTCACACGTCTCTCTGCTTTATTACTTTTTTTTTTTTTTTTTTTTTTTTTATCCATCACTTTTACTTCCCAGCCCACTCGTAGGGGGCTTTACCCTCGACGATCTTCTGGACAAGCCGTGGTCACAGGTGTCGTCCCTTCTCCCCCCCGGTACGTGCCTTTATTTTTTGTCGCGCAATGGGTTCAGCATTCCCACTGCTCGTCGATTTTCATCGAATGTAGCCAACTCACGCTTTCGCGCTTTCCGCTTATCATTTTTTTGCAAGAAAAAGTCCCAATGAGCATGCACTCGGTGGGACTTGAACCCACGAAATTGATCTTGACAGGCACGCGGACCACCTACCAAGCCACCGGGGACGCCGGTACGGGGGTCCATAGTTAATAGGACCTACTGTACACACAAAAAACTATATATTTACCTATTTTTACTAACAATATTTGGTCCTATTTACTATGGTCCCCCGTAATAATAATTGTCGTTTTTGGTGATTTTCGCTATTTATTGCCGCAATTTTTTTTCGTACGACGGAATGCACACACACACACACACAAAAGCAACTTGACGTAACAAGCGCCGCCAAAGTTGATCGTATAATCACGACCACACCCGAACAAATCGTAAAGAGCAAACGATACCACGGTACGAGGAGGGATCGTCCAAAGCTCCTCACCCGATGAGGAGCTCATCAATGTCCCTCCCCACCTATGACTTCGAAGAACTTTGTTCAAGCAACCTCCCGACAAAACAAGCTCTTTATTGCCGCGGCATTGTCGTTCATATATATATATATATATATATATATATATAGCAAACTCACTACTTGAAGAAAACTTATTATGCTATCACCGGTATAGATTGCTCTGGAGAGGAGCTCAGCCTGTCAAAAACATTTGGCCAAATCGAATGCAAGCCCAAGTTGCACTGGGATGCTGAGGGTCGCCTGTGATCAAAGTATCTCTAGACTCGGAGGAAGTCCGGCGTCCAGGCATCGACGTCACTGTGCGCTTCCCGACGACGCGAACTTCGATAAAAAAAAAAAAAAAAAAAAAAGCGTAGCACGTTTTTGTCGGAAAATTTTCTTGTTCTACGGAACTCCTCAGGTACAGACCTACCCGGCGTCCCATTTGTGTTGAAAGCCGCCTAGGCGATGGATTAAATCAAAGCATGTATTAAATACAGTCTTACATGAGGTAGGAGCTCCTATACTACAATATATTCAAGAGAGAAACTTCAGAAAATGGAGACGTTCACACACAAAAACGTTTTATTATTGCATCCGGCCGGGAAGCAATTGCTCAATTTGCATGTCTCGGGCCCCGCTATCCTGGATCTGGTTTGCCCCTTGGCCTGCCGCTGACTGGATTTATCGGCAGACCCCCTCCTCGCCAAAGCACTCAACGCCGCAAGTTTCTTGATTTTCTAAAATATATTAATTTCGCTTTGTCAATACGATTCTTGGAATTCTCTGTCAATTTCGGATATCCATACCACATACCGATCGATTCCCCTCTGGTCGTTTAGAATGCCCGCTGGCAATACGTATTTGCTTCTTTCGGAATCGCCGCTGTGAAGCGAACGGGTATGATACGTACGAATAAAAAGCATCGACCTGGTGGACAACTTACTAGATGGCCTACTGTAAGGCGTTCCACGAAAACAAGCGGAAGCATTAACGCCAATACCTTTCCTTGTTGGGGAGGACGTTAGCTGACGAGGCCCATCAGTCAGAAATACCGCCTGAATAGGCAAAAAGTGCTGCTCCACTACTTATAGTAGCTACCACTGCAGTGTTGAATGTCCAACGAGAATCGACTTCGGTACGATACCGATAAACGAAAAACAATAGATAACTCGATACAATTTAGATGTTTCATGTACCACGAAGCTTTCGTTAAGTGTCGGCATAAAAGAAACAGGGATGCCAGGGGATTGATGGGGAGCAAAACGCCTTCGATACGATTTATATCGATATGTCGAAACGATATCCAACACTCAATCAAGGCACGCGTCGTACATTGTTCCTCCAATCGACTTTGAGGCGAATGTACAGCAGAGCTCCTCATCAAGGGACCCTCAGAGAATGGTAGGTGCTAGTCCGACCTACCGTACGAGTAGCATGCGTAAGGTCCCAACGTCTCCCTACCCTGCCCCCCCTCCCGCTCCGCCAAGAAAGGGATGCGTGGTTCAGAGTCCAATTGCTCAGGCCAGCAAAACGTGAGCACCCCCCCCCCCCCCTCTCTCCCCCCCCCCCTCGCCCTCTCCCCCTCGCCCTCTCCCCCTCGCCCTTCCCCGCCCCTCCCCACCCCCTCCACCCCCCCCCCCCCCCTCTTCTCCTCCTCTATCTTCACCCACCTTACTATGTGTCGGGCGACATATCGGGACCTTGATTCACCGTCTACGGCGCGTGCGTATGTTTGTCCACGTGGAGCGCAGTCGATTTGCGCGAGTGACGAGTGCCAGCGGAACGATATTCTCCACAGAGCTATCCTGCTGTACATGGGACAGGTACGTGGGCTGCGCGCGGGCCGGGCGGGGGAAAGGGGGATCCGAGGTTTTGATGTATGGCTTGCGGCTTTCTTTTAATCTTGTATTATGTTTTCGCTTTCCTTGTTGATCTTGTTCCTGTTCTTGTTTTCTTATTATGGTATTTTCGGTCTTGTTGTTGTTCTTGTTTTGGTATTTTATCGGGGCGAAGTCCTTGTCAAGAGGGGGCTCGATCTACAGGATACTGATTACGTGGGTCCATAGTTAATAGGACCTATGGTATACATAAAAAATTATATATTTAAGTATTTTTACTAACAAAATTTGGTCCCGTTAACTATGGACCCCCGTAATAAGAACGGTTGTGCCGTATACCACGGCGACTGCATTCGCGACTTAATGCACTATTAATAGGCTATCACACAGGAAACATCAGTTGTTCGCCTCTAGTGATCTCGTTGGAGCTGGCAGTTTCGGAACTGACGGTTTCGGGACTGGCAGTTTCAGAACTCATGGTTTTTAATCTGTCGGTTTCAGCTGACGGCCCTAACTTGTGGCTTCAGGAGCGCAAGTAACAGCACATCCCAACATTTGTTTTCGTCTTCGGGGGAGGGTTCGTGGCGACGAGGGGCGGGGCGGGGTCTCCAGCGGTTGTGTAGGCCCCATGCTCCCGCTTCAGTAGAGGTTTCACGACAGAAGGCGGTAGTATAAGGCAGTAACCCTCGACAGGGCAGCTAGAATCGCGTGTGGTACGACTGAAACCCCCTGTATGGCGGCAACCGCCTTTTTGGCGAAAAAAGCGTATTCTCCGAACAAGGCGGCAAGATTCGTCTGGTATTCCACGAATGGGGCGGCTGGTTTCACTCAACATATAGGCAGGAAAAGGCGGGGACTGCCAAACTGCGGAACCGGACGTCTTCCTGAAATAAGGCGGCAAATGTCGGTCTGGTATTCCGGGAATAGGGCGGCTGGGTCCCCTGAGCAGAGAAATGCCACGGTAGGGGTCGCGCATCCTGGCTCAACATTTTGGATCAGTTCGAGCTCCTCAACTGAGCAACTACCGGGCGGTACGATACATATACTACATGAAGCAGGCTTTGTCTTACAGGACTATTACGGGGGACCATAGTAAATAGGACCAAATATTGTCAGTAAAAATACGCAAATATATAGGTTTTTATGTAGACCATAGGTCCTATTAACTATGGACCCCCGTAATAGCGCGTAGAAAGGTTGGTCGGGATGCGCGAACAATTTTCATTGAAATTGCGGGTGCGGGTATTGAACTCAGAAAATAAGGCGCCACCCCTAAAAGACATTTTGCTCAACATGGCGGCAGTGTGGGTCTAGCACACCACCGCCTTTTACAGGAACCCCGACTGCTGTTTCGTTGCAGGAGCTGGACCTCCGATACTCCCGGGCCCAAGTGTTCTTGTCTACGGTGAAGGAAAAGTCGTACGACGAGCACGACGGCTATGATTCCGACTACCTTGACGTCGTCAAGAAAGTGAGTGGGACGTGAAATCGAAGAGGCACGCAACGGTCGGGAGTAGGGAGGGGGGGCTGTACGTAGAATATATATTTTGTCCTTCCATGAGGAGCTTTCGAGAGCCGATGTACCGCGCAAAACGATAAACACTGTCAAACGTTTGATATGGATAGAGGCTTATCACAAGTTCACATTTTTCGTATGCAAAAAAGGTAGTTCAAGTGTTTTATAAGGCGTATTTCCTCGCATGAGGAACCCCCCATCAACCGGGCGCGTTTCGGCCGGAACGTACCACCTCTATTGTAGAAAGCCTCTATACATGAGGAACTACAGTAAGTACCACCCCTACCCTAACGCAACACGATAATGTTCCACTCAAAGGACGAGCCCGTTAATATCTCACCCAAAAAACGATTTCTTGAAAGAGCGTACGCCCTATCCGATAAAAGCTTGTTACCACATGGCTACTGTACGCCTATCGCAAATGCATGCATAATTTTGTGTACAACACAACGGCGCTGTGCAAAAGCACGGCTTCGTTCTTCCGTGGAACAACCCCGTCGGGCAGATATGGTCGGGTCCACAGTACCGATATAGCTCGATTGTATGACAGCCGGAGGTGGTGGCGGCGGCGGCGGTACGAACCCATTTTTTCAGGTGTACGGAGGAACGGCGGAGCATCTCAGGGCCTACAGCGTCAACATCATCCCTCCCAAGCGAGACTGGGTTCCCATCGGGGATGACGTTTTCTTCTTTCAGGTGAAAATCCACGGCTGATTGTTGCGATTTAGAGTAGGTGCTGAAACCCGGAAGACGGTGCTCGTGATGTGCCATGTGCCGTTGCTGCTCCGCACGCGGTTTACGCCTCAAGTGGTCGAGGTTCGGGGTTTCAACAGCGGCCACCAGTAACCGGCGTAATATTTGTGCCGCCGAGAGATGCACCAGTTCCTGCCTGCGATTGTGTTCCGCGGTTCTACGGTTGCCCCACTCTTGGCCGCCATTGTGGTGGGCGATTGGGTGCTAGTTCATGACCGCCTTTCCACCACTACGCAGGAAGAACGCACTTAGTACTTGTTACTCTATGACCCAAACCATATTGCCAAACCGACCTCTATTTACTTCGAAACCTCCATTACACCCGTGAGAACACCCCAGCTCCGCAGGGAAATCCAAACACACCAGCCAAAAATCAAAACCCCCGTTGATCTTAGGATTAAGAGATGTATCCTGATGAATGTTATAGTACCAAAGCTAGAATATGCAGGAGAAGTATGGGAAGGGAACGCGAAACTCGTAAAACAGTTGGAAACAGCAGTGCAAATGACAGCAGCCCAAAATATCCTAAGATGCTCAAGTACGACTAGTAATACAGTATCAAGAGCAGAACTGGGAATGCACCCACTCAAGACAAATAGAGACATGAGAAAGTTGAACTGGCAATATAAAGTAAGGAACATGCCAAAAAAGAGGTTGCCATTATAGTTGATAGAGCTGTATGGGAGAAAGTAACAAAAGGGCGAGCTGGAATACGGTGGGATGGCATAGTTGAGAAAGTATGGAAGGACATAGGGGGAAACCAAGAAGAGATGACGTCCGCCGGGAAGTTAGGGAGGTACAAGACAGAAGCAGAAGAAAGGACAGAAAGAAGGGAAAGACCAGCGCTAAAAAACAAGGTGGAATCGGAAAAACACTTAGAGATATACGGGGGATTGAGGGAAGGAATAGGAATGAAAACGTATTTGCATGGCCCAATGGACTTCGCGAAAACGCTGAAACTGCGCTTTCGTGTAGGGGACCTGGACCTACCAGAAAGAAGAAAGAGGTATACCAGTAGCCGGGAGGAGGAGGAAGTAGATGCACAGATATGCCCGTGTGGCGAAGCAATAGAGAGTAGAACTCACATAGTAGGAGAATGTGAAATATACAAGGAGGAACGGGATGTGTTAGAAGAGGAGATGAGCGAAATAGACAAATGTGACATGGAGGAGTTTGATACAATGAATAGCAGCGAGAAACGATCAATATCCTGGGAGATAGATGGTGGTCATAGGCGGCCAAACAGGAAGGGGATAAGATTAGCAAAAAACTTCTGTGTAATATATGGAAACAACGTAATGAGAGGCCAATTGTTGGAGGTGTCTCTGTTGGGAGTAGGAACGATGCTCCGTCTCGAAAGGGATGCGTGGTCAACGGTCAAATGACTAAGGCAAGCAACAAAGGAGTACGCCCCCCCCCCCCCCCCCCCCCCCCCCCCCCCCCCCCCCCCCCCCCCCCCCCCCTTCCCCCCCCCCCCCCCCCCCCCCCCCCCCCCCCCCCCCCCCCCCCCCCCCCCCCCCCCCCCCCCCCCCCCGACCCCCCCCCCCCCCCCCCCCCCCCCCCCCCCCCCACCCCCCCCCCCCCCCCCCCCCCCCCCCCCCCCCCCCCCCCCCCCCCCCCCCCCCCCCCCCCCCACCACCCCCCCCCCCCCCCCCCCCCCCCCCACCCCCCCCCCCCCCCCCCCCCCCCCCCCCCCCCCCCACCCCCCCCCCCCCCCCCCCCCCCCCCCCCCCCCCCCCCCCCCCCCCCCCCCCCCCCCCCCCCCCCCCCCCCCCCCCCCCCCCCCCCCCCCCCCCCCCCCCCCCCCCCCCCCCCCCCCCCCCCCCCCCCCCCCCCCCCCCCCCCCCCCCCCCCCCCCTCCGCGAACCTCTTCTTTTTACCTGTCGCCATGGCCGCCACCTGCCACGCAAGCAAATCATGTGGAATCCCTTGTCGTGGCATTGCTCAAATGGAATTTCAACGATATTGGAGACTGTACTGTATCCATAGTTCCTTATTTCAAGCATCCGTCAATCATAAAAGGTTTGGCCACAGGGTCTACTCGTGCCTCTGTAGTAGCCTGCCTCATACCATATCATGCCAAACCATACCACACCATACTACGCCACTCCCAAAAATAAAAATAAAATCCTTGATTTTGATTCCCTTCCGCCCGCAAACTCCGCTGTCTGCTGCCTTACTGCCTAGTCACACAAGCAATCCACGAGGGAGTCGGACGAGGCGGGCAACAGGGGTCCTCACGCATGGACAATGAAAGCGGTGGGTTTTATTTATGTCGTCCTTACCTTTGAGAGGATACTGACTGCGCGTACAATATAGTTGGACACCTACAGTAGGTGGTGTAGCTTAAAAGAGCGCCGCGCGATATGAAGGTTCAGTAAACCACTACTCCCACCCCTGCAACTGTACACACAGCATGACCCGTGGAGGCAATGACTGGTGCTACATACGGTAGGGATAGACGGGTGTCAAGAATTTGTTTTTTTCAGCAGGCCACGGCCGCCATTCGGCCGAGCGACTTATCTTATTTCTCTGCACTTTTTTGTTTTTCACGACACGCGCCGCCGTGGGGAATGTTTGTTACTCTGCAGCAACAAATTATGATTTTGTCTAATTTTGATACAGAGACGTTAGTCCCTGTGGCGTACATACGATTGTGAAAATAATGGTATCATACCCCACCCCCCCCCCATACGGTAGCACCAGTCTAATGTAAACCTCTGGGGCTCGTGCTACGATTGAAGTAGCACTGTTCCACGATACGTTTTTAGAGTGGTGCTGGGACTCCTTAGCTGAGGAACTATTCGCACTACAGTACCCCGTATCGTATGTTGTGTCCAAATATTTTACGTGGAAGTTGATCTACCAGGCCATGCGATTGGTGCTGATCGGGCTAAGCGTACCATCCTTCTGAAAAAGCCGTTTTAGTGGGTGATAGATGGAACAGGCTCTCAAGCCAGGACCACCCGAGACAAATTGCAGGTGCAGCACCCCTACTACTGCAATTAACTTCTTCCACGTTACACGTGTACAGGTGACCTTCACGTTCGCGAGCTACAAATCTGACGGGGACCTGCGGATTCAGTCTTTCCTTAACAAGGCGTTCCTCTGGTACTGCAAGGCCATGGAATCTACCGAAGACCAATCTCGGTACTACTACACACCCCTCACTGCGGGAGACGAAGAAAAACCTGATTCACAACCGCCGGCATCGGCCACGGGGGTTATTCCATACCGGGGTGGCGTGAGGGGTGGCGTGAGGAACGCTGCCGGACCTCGGTGCGCGCAAAACCGAGGCTCGGAATGTGTTTAGCGATGGTGGTTGGGTGGAGGGAGTGCTGTTTGTAGGGCGGTCATCTCCGTCGCTCGAATGCTTGTCCGCTCATCGCTTTGTTGATATAGTTGGTGATGTTGGTTGTGGTGTTATTGTTGTGGTTGTTGCCGCTGCTGATATTGTCGTTGTGGCTATGTACTATGGATAATGTGTCCAGAACTGTTCATTTTTTTCCAGTTCCAAGGTTTTCGTTTTAAAGCTGCGTGAGCACGAATCCATAGCGTTTTGGCGAATCAACAGCTTTCTCACACACAAACCAGTCAAACGGGAACTGCCTATTTCCGGTATAGTTATTACCTGCTTCTGATCTCGAAGGGCGAGAAGCGTGTCTGACGGCGAGCCGGTCCGGGCGGATTGGACAATACGCGTCCGCTGATTCATCAAAGAGCGGCCGAGCGAAACTTCGCGCACACCCCTCGCCTTCATCGTGGTCTCCGGCCACACTCAACTCGCGATTTTCCCGACATCGAAACCACCTTTGCCGTTGCAGGTACAAACGGTACCGCCTCGCGGACGAGAAAAACTTCGACACGCTCTTCTTTCCGGAGAAAGAAACCCTGCTCAAGATACTGGACAACTTTCAGCACAAGACAGGTCAGCGACGTCCCTTCCCTCCCTTTTCTCCTTCCAAAGTATGACCTTCGTGCTTTGCCGACACGTACCATGGCGTGCCGATGTTTATGCAGCCCCATTATGGCTGATGCCCACAGGTGTCGAGTAGGAAAAAACTTCGGATTGACTTCACATTGAAAATCCCACCAGGTACCTTGTAACAAAAGCTACAGGTGTGCGAATTCTGGGAACATATCGCTCCCAGTCGTCGAGAGCAAATAGAAAGTATCAACGTGGCAATCACTACTATTGACAGCAGTAGTAAGAGCAGCAACAGCAGTAGCAAGAACAGCAGCAGCAGTCGACATCCTATTTGTTTTTGTAGTCACCAAACATTTGGTCCACGAAAGATTTGTTTTTGTAGTCACCAAACATTTGGTCCACGAAAGAAATCAATCAACACACGAACGTTGGGCATGAAGTGGTACTCGCCTGCTAGTTTCCACTCTCCCCCTCCCCCTTTACAATATTCGCAAGCGACCCACACACCACCGGCTCAACTACGTCGCCGAAGGCTATTCACTGTCCTCCTTCGATACCCTAACCCCACCCCCCCCTCAACCCCCCTGTCGCCCACACATTTTCCAGGGAAGTACGGCATCAAGGGCTACCCTCACAAGCTTGGGCTGCTGCTGCACGGTCCCCCAGGGACGGGAAAGTCCTCCCTGATCAAGGCCCTCGCGCTGCATACGAAGCGCCACATCATCGACGTTCCCCTCGCGAGGATCAAGACCAACCAGGTGCGCGGGTTTTGACATACCATGGCCCAGTAGAACGAGAACATCTGTTGTGCTTCACTCAGCTGCGTGCCACGTTATCAGCTAGCACCTGTTTGTCAATTTGGTTTTCTAGCTGCAGGAGAGGGGGGGGGGGGGGGGGCTCAAACTGTGAGGAGCTACCCGATACCGCTTTTCTTGTAACAATATGATTCGTTGTAGGCTATTCCACTATGAGCCGGAATGTCAGGAGCGTTTATTATTCCTGTTTATGCCCTGAGAAGACTGGTTCCGCGACAGGGGGAGTCGCGTTGAAGTCTTTTGTTTTGAGCCGATGACAGCCCCTCGGCCGATTAGTGACCACATTGACTTCGGGACAGGTTTTAAGGGGTTTTTTTGCGTCCGTCCGTGATGTGCACCGCCATGGGACCGGTTGGTTGTTTGCGACTCTGTGACAAGAAATACATTTCGTTGCGGCGGATTTAAAGTAAGGTACATAAACACTCGCCGGATTGGGGTAAACGCGGCAGTAGAAATGATGGCATCATACCTCCCCCCTCTCTCCCCCACCGTGGCACCGGTCTGAATACTCCTCGTTCACCTGTATCGCTGCTGCTGCTGCTGCTGGTGTTTCGTCCGCTGCTCCGGCGGCCGTATAGTAGCGACAGCGGCACAGCAGTGAGGTAGTGAGCCAACTCAGACGGGCAAGCCTTGCTTTCACTTCACCATCGCAGTATCCCATTGGCCTTCTGATGACGGCAAGATGTACAGCAGAGCATACACTCATTCCGATATAGAACCAATAGCGGTGCGGTCATGCCTTTTTTCCGTGCTTCATGTTCAACGCAAAATGAAGAAAAGAATTAATATCGACCCGTTCGTGGTGGTCGGTGCACATGTGCTGATCCCTGTCGTGGTCGGTGCACATACCGATCCATTCGTGATGGTCGTTGCAACATACCGTCACTTTCTTTGTGGTCGGTGTGCAGGACCTGATGGACGTCATGTTCGACGAGACGTTTCCCCTGGGCGAGCAGAGCTCCTCCGTCCACTTGGCGGTCGAGAACGTGATCTTCGTCTTGGAGGATATCGATGCCACCTCTCCTATCGTACGCTCAAGGCATCTTGTTCACCGTGGCACCTGTAAACCAACGCTGCCCCAGCAGAAGCGGACCAGCGAAAAGAAGGCGAGACACATGAATTCCCCCCCACCCCCACCTCCCCACCCCGCCCCCGACCTTGCGGAAAACCCACGGAACCGATAGACTGAACTTTAAAAAGTGGTCATACGCCCAATAGCCCCCGGACGATAGGTGCAAGGCCTCGAGGTTTCCGTATTGGCTCCTGTTGTAAGTGGTGCTCGGTGAGCCTAGGGGTGGGGTGGCGCTTCGGCGCAGCGCTGTGCCGATCACCTTAAGCATATTCTGCAGTGCGTAGGCCAAGTGCTGCTCTTCTTGAATGAGAGTGCATGTTTGTCTTATTGCAGGCTGGAATGGCACGTATTGTGACCTTTGTTACTGCTTCTACCACGGTGGGACTATGTCCTTGGCACTATTCTAGCCTGTCTGTCGCCCGAAGAAGGCATGTACACATCCAAATCAGCGCCAGAAGGTACCCACGACGTGCGCGGATATTTTCAGAAGATAAACGCGGACAGTTTGCAGTGGCTGCTACTTCTCCTTCCGGTGCTGCTGCACATGCCGCAGGTGCTACTGTAGACAACCCCTAAGGTGGAATCCCTCCGTATGGAGTTCTGCGTCAATTATGCCATGACCACGAAACGCAGCCGCTTTTGAGTGGGGGCACCATCCCAACGGTAGAATCACTCTGGCCCAAATAGCCTTGCCGAAACAAAACGATGATCCCCAGTTTCTCACTCGTGGTGTTGAACCTGCGCCCCTTCCCATCTCCAGCCGGTGACCCGCCGTCAAGCCGGTACCGCCGAGGGAGCGGCTGCAGTGGCGGTGGGGGGGAAAACAAAGGAACATCCTACGGTGGCGGTGGAAGTCGACCTGTCAGCCGCCGCCTCCTCCTCCTCTTTCCCCACTTCCACTACCACCACAGCCGCCCTTGCTATGCCCTCCGCGTCTCCAAGCGCAACCAAGGGCGACAGCCCTGCAGCACAGCATCTAGGTTTGGTGAACCCGTGGGATGTGCCGGAGGTTCCAAGGGCGGGGGTTGTAAGGGAGACTGGAAAAAGAGGAAAAGGCGCGGGAGAAGGCGAGGCTGACTCCAGGAACGATGGCGCCGAAGAATACGAGGAAAACGAGAAAGGCCGAAAAAACGACACTTGGCCAGGGGGTGCGCTGGAAACTGCCCTCTTGCAGTTTGCGGGCGAGGCCGCGTCAAAGACGAGAGAGGCGGGGGAGAAAGAGAAAGAACGTTCGAGCTTGACGGGCAAGCTGGACCTCGCTGTGAGTGATAAATACCGATAAATGCTTCCTTTTCGCGTGCAAACCACAAGCAAGTTGTCTCTGCCCGAGCCCACATCAACGTACATGATGTTTGGGTCAACTCCGTTGTTGTTTTTTGTGGCGCTGTTATGTATAGGGAATGTGTCTGCACGAAAATGCTTATGGCTGCTTGTACGATATACCCTCAGCATTATGGATGTTTCATCACACTGCTGCACGCTTTCCCGAGACCCTAGAAATAAATCACGCTTGTAGTTGTGTTTGGTCACCATACACGGGCTACGATCACTCACGCCCGAACCGAGCATAGTACCCGTGTTCGTTGTCGCCAGGGCCCATACATTCGTCCTACACGCTTTTCACATATGTACAACAACATTCAGGAGAAACAAAACATACCAGGCGCATACACTCATGCCGAGCCGCGCCATAAGATAAGGGCTGGCCATTTAAGCTCAAACTATTTATAGACTCGTGCGGCTTACCGACTCACGCGACTTCTAATCTGAGGATTTGCCCGATATGTTTGAATGCGAGGTGGCCTTGTTTGGCCAAGATGTTTCTGACTACCCAATGTCACTGGGAATATCGTTTCTGACTTTGTTTCCAATAGTTTTGTTTTTAAACAATACCTACGATATGCCGAGTATAAGCGTCCGTTTATTCTCAACATCAGTCTATGGGAAGAGACATGGGAAACTCCTCATGTTAGGAGCATTCAGAAAGAACAGGTGCCCCCCCCTACTCTTGCACACGCGTCATGAATTATACACTACTTCACCCGGTAGCGGGTTAAGTACCTCCCCACGATCCACGGAATCGTACGCGTATATATAGAGATACCGTAAGCTTTTACAATAGTATCCTAGAATACGCGCATTCGGTTTATCACAATACTTGTAAAATTCGGTAAAAATGGAATATAGACGAGACGTATTACGCAGCTTGCAAAGTTGAGTATCAACTATTTAATCAGTCGAACTCACAGCTGACGTAGGTCAAAAATTATGAAATAGTATCCGTAACGTCGGCAGTCGAGGTGCGAGATACATAGACCTCCTCACACCAGGACCCGCCCCTCCTGACATATTCGCTGCTACCTGATACCTGCCTCTGCCATAACGTGCGTCTGCCAAAGGCAAAGCATTGCTACGATGCATGCTACGTTGCGGGATAAGCCTACTTTGTTTCCTGAGGCTCTTGACAGGAGAAGATGCGTAACCGTCGCAAAGCCTTGCCCTTGGAGAAAAGTGGTAGTTCCAACGCCTAACACCTTCTTCTGTAGGTACAGCATATGTTGTAAAAGTACGTAAGAAATATTTGACGTTCCAGTGATGTTGGGGCGTACGCTGACGAAGTCGAGGAGTCTGTTAACACTCAAGTCACAGACGTTTGACTGAAAAGTCCTTGTATCCCAATCCTAGCACACGTCTGATACGAGCAGTACCCTCCACATCTTCTACTATAAAACTTTTCAGGGCCTTCTGAACGTCCTGGACGGGGTTGTGGATTCTCCCGGGCGCATCGTGATCATGACAACCAACTTCCCCGATACGTTGGACGCCGCGCTCATTCGGCCTGGCCGGATGGACAAGAAGATACACCTCGGCTACATGAAGTGAGAAACGCGGAGCTCCTGTATTATGTCTGTTGTATATCCTACATACTTTACGAAAAGGAGAACATTGTTTGGAGGCTACTACAAAGGATGAGATGAGCCAAGGTGATACGTATACGCAGGGTGCGATGTCATGGCGCATCCGCTATTTCGCGTAAAGGCACTACAGTGCTCCCAAGGGAAATACTTTTTGTCGGACCATTTTTTACGAAGGAAAGGTGAAGACGATGCCACGAAGGAGGACACAGTGAGGAGAAGGGGGTGTTATTTCGGATTTGAATAATGTTGGAGGCGTTTTGTTTGCCTTGGTAGTTGGGAAGATGATCGATGTTGGGTGTGCAATGTTTTCCTCATCTGTTGCCCACACTAGATATGGCCAACCAGTGTGACAAGCCAAGGTTATTGTGGTGTAACAGAACTGTACGTAACGCCTTACTTGTTTCTGAAAGTGCCACAACTGCGAGATATCCGTGACGAGGTATCGTTGTTGCCGAACATTATACAAGATGCCCGAACGGAACCATCACGGACGAGGTGTGTGGTATTCAGGAACCGTCAGGTGGTATAACTCCGAACATTAGAACGATTCGAGTTCCGTTCCCTGTGGACCAGCGGTTTCTTCCTTGTACATACGACCAACAACAAAGACGCCGCCTTGACACCTTCTTGATATACAACGCCACGAAAACAGGTACGATGCTGCCAAGGAAATGACGCGCCACTTCTTCGCGGTAGACGAGCTGACAGCAGACCAGGACCGACGCCTCCGTATAGTTTTCGTCGAGGACCCGCCTTCGCCCGGGATGGCGTCGTCGTCGGCAGGAACATCACCCCTGCTGTCGTAGAGCAGTTGGCTGGGGAGTTCGATACCGTGGACGACTTCATTAGTGCTTTGGAAGCCGTTTGACCCTATTAATAGTGCATTGTGTATATACCTTAGTCTGAGTTCTAGTTATTTTATTCCCACGACGGCAGTGCAGCCCGTAAGGCCTACAGGCGGCCTATAGGGCTTACAGGAGCTCCTCGAGCGTTTTGAGCGCCGACTCTTCGCACTGTGTACTCTTGGCGTATGGGTGGGGGGGGGAACGAGCGGGGAAGGATTCAAGGAGAGGACACGATGTTGCATTAAGTTTCCCTACGCTGAATCGCCCATGGGCGGGATGTTGTGTAGTTGCGCGCCGGCTGAGAGGGATGTCGCCCACCAAGGTGCTGTCGTTGATCAATCGACCTAGACAACCGCAGTGATACGTCTACACGACTTCGTGATATTCTCCGCCTCCTATTATTTAATAGATCCCTCGTTGTCAGCGCCTTCCATAACGGCTGGAGCGCGGTATTTATAGAAAGCATTCTGTGGCGCCAAGGTAGGCGAGGCTGGTTGAAATTCAAGGGACGAAACAAACTCCTTCAAGAGATGTTGTTAACTTTTCACCAGGGCAAGGGACCGCCTCAACTCTCGGCTAGGCCCCAAGGTACACGCCAGCGATTGGTTGCGCCTATGCGTCGATGTTCTTGGGCGTTCGCCGTGGTGTATCTGAGAGCCATAACCTGAACGTGTACATATGCACTTACCAACAAGAGCAGTGCACAGGACTACCAATGGTGTAGTATACCCGAGAGGCCGAGTGATCGTACCGGCTCAGGTGACATGTGGGTTGACACCAAGCAATTCGGCCAAATGTACTATTCCACACGAAACTCCCGTATCCTCACATTGTGTTTATGGTGAGGCCCTACCCTCCAGTACATGATGCGAACACCTCTCAACGTACACACATGAATTGGTTTTCATCCCAAACCCTTGAAAGCCAACATACTTGAAACAGCTATTGAACTTTCGTCAGACCCCCCTGTTGCGAGTTAGGGGATTCCCCTAGTTAGGGGATCCCTTTTGCCTTAGGGGATCCCCTCCTAGTTTAGAGGATCCCCTCCTAGCTTAGGGGACCCCCTCCTAGCTTAGGGGATCCCCTAAGAGCTTAGGGGATCCCCAAAGAGCTTAGGGGATCCCCTCCTATCAGCGTGGGGGATCCCCACTTAGCTTAGGGGATCACCTAGGAGATTAGTGGATGCCCAACGACTTTAGGGGACCCATATCATGTGTGTACTGTATGTGCACCCAACATGTACAAATCGTGTGATGTAGCGTCTCTATTGAGTTTCTCCTTCAAAAATTATCGTGACAATTGGGGGATCCCCTAACACCATATGGATGATATCCCTATATCACAAATGATACAGGAGATACATCCAAATATCCCCTAGGAGGTTGGGGGATCCCCACTCAAGGGACCTCTACTAGCCTTAGGGGGTACCTGCTTACCTTAGGGGATCCCCGACGACCTTAGGGGATCCCCAACGGCCTTAGGGGACCCATATAATGTGTGTACCGTATGTACACCCAACATGTACAAATCGTGTGATATAGCGTCTCTATTCAGTTTCTCCTACGAAAATTATCGTAACAATTGGGGGATCCCCTAACACCATATGGATGATATTCCTATCTCGCAAATGATATAGGAGATACATCCTAATTTGATATGGAAAAATCATGTTGTCAAACCTGGTTGTTGCAAGTGTTGTCAGCTCAAGACGAGAGGGTATACCTCCTTCGCCTGTTGCGGATCCCGCAATCCAATCATTAGGACTCCCTCATACCTATATTGAGGACTGGAACCCAATTCCAAGATGCCATGTATTAATAGTAGTTATTATGGGGGATCCCTTAAGGCAAATGGGGATCCCGTAAGACCAAACCCCCTCACCATTTTAAAGACTGAGGCGAAAGGAATTCTCTAACTAGGGGGATCCCCTAACTCGCAACAAGAGATCTCCAAAGCTTGTTGGAGATCCCGCAAGGAAAATAGGATATCATTAAAATAATGACCGGGACCCTAATCTCATGCTAATTTCAAGGAATGCTGCATTGAGAACCTCGTAGAACATGTAGGTTGTACTAAGTCACTCTCGCCTGATCCCTACGAGCTGTCCATGTCTAGTACATCCGCCACTCATAGGTCCCTTTCTCGTCTTCCCTGCGACACGAACAACCAACCCACCCGCTCCTCTTCCATCTCAATGCTCATTATTTTACGGATTGCTGAAATCGCAACCCAGCATAATATCTACGTTCGAATACCCTACCTACGATCGACCCATACGACCTGTCCGACTGGGGCCCTAGTTTCGTACTGAATACCACGTGGTTTATGTTCTGCACCCAGATGCGATTTGGGGAACGCAAGTCAAGGTGGGAGAAGGCCCCCTAACGAGCTGCCCGTGTGCAGTACCCCTGCCACTCATTGCTCCCTCCCGTGTCTCCCCGACCACAGGAACAACCAATCTATACGCTCCCCTTCCTAAACAACGATAAGTTAGGGGATTGTTTCTATGAAAACCCAGGATATAACGTAGTTAGTAATACCCTGTACTCGTCCGACCCCTACGGGCTGCCCGTGCACAATACCCTTCCGTTTAATTGTCTTTCCGGCCAAAGATAAACCTAACCCGCCCACGTCTAGCGCTCAATTCGCGGATAGCTGCAACGAAAAGCCAGCATAATATCCACGTTCGAATGCCTCACCACCGCCCGAGCCCTACAAGCGGCCTGTGTCAAGTCCACCCGGCGATTAAGTGCTCCCTCCCTTGTCTCTCTGAGCACAGGAAAAACAAAACCTTAAACTCCCCTTCCTGTACAATGCTAGTTGCGCGGAATCATGCTAGGAAAACCCATCGTAATGTAGAGGTTGGATAACTCCGTCCTCGCCCGACTCCTACAAGTTGCTCTTGTCCGCAACATACGCAGTTCATTCCTCCCCGCGCCTGCCCTCCCGACCACACCCGTCCACTCCCGTTCCTGAACAACGTAAATCTTGTCGAGTGTTGCAAAGACCACCCATCATAGCATCCAGGTTGGAAAATCCCACCCACGATCGACCTCTACGCGCACCACGTGTCCTGTACATCTGCCATTGCTCCCTGCGCCTGTCTCCCCGACAACAGGAACAGCCAACCCGCCCCCTCCCATTTCTGAACAATGCTAATTTTAGGGTATTTAATTGAGAATCCAGCAAGATACGTAGGTTGTCACACCCCGCCCTCGCCCGACCCCTACAAGTTGACCCTGCCCAAACCCTCTGTAATTCACTGCTCCCTGCCCGACCCCTACACGTTGACCGTGTCCAAACCCTCGGTGATTCACTGCTCACTGCGGCTGTCCTCCCGATCACAGGTGAACCCGCACACTCCTCTTCCTGTACAATGCTACTTGTGCGGAATGCTTCTTGGTAAACCCATCATAATATCTAGGCGTGGCGGTGATGCAATTGAGGCGTGGCGGTCGAAACACTCCCGAACATTATCCACAGGGCCGCCCCTGTTTCGGCATGTAATACACGATAGTAAGTGTTTCGGTTTTCAAGGAGACGCAGAGAAGAGACAGGAGTATACAAACGAGAGCGTCAGCAAACGAAGCTTCCACTAAACTGCAATAATAGTGGAAGCAGCCAGGTCAGGCGGAAATGTCTGGGAAGAAAGTGAAAGTCAGGGATCTCTAAAACAAAATAAGTTCGATTGCGCATAACGTTGGGGGGACCTTTGTAGAGGCTTACCCGTGTCCTTGTGTTTGCTGTAACGCAAGGCCTGTCGGACGTTCCACAGCGGTCCGACTCAATGGACTTAACAAACACGGTTCAACGCCCCAACGGGTAGGGTGGACCGTGAATGGACCAAGTCCGGTGGGAAGGCCTCATAGCCTCGGGTTTTGTTAGTGGGTGAGCTTGCGCAAGTCCCACACTACCCGGGAGAGATGACTCTAGCGGGTGGCTATCCCCACCTCACCTGCTCCTCTCGGGGGTCAGGTCGGGTCAACGTGCCCAAACTCCAGGGGTAACAACAGCCTGTACTGATGATACAACGGGAGCCAAGGGCTAAATTGACACACGACACGGAATTGGAACGTGGAAGTGTGGTGAGCTTGGGCTTTAAGTTTACCAATCCGCTGGGAGATTAAAACAAACAAACACTTACCACATGAAAACTGGTTGGCGTGTCTATGTACTACACAAGCTAATACGCTTGATATGAATTCCCATTAACAAAAACGTCATCTACCTGATCCGTTCAAGGTATCGCTGGAACTATTTCAAGTGGTACACCACTGGTGGTGACGCAGCTAGTCGGCGTGACCGGACAGGCTACGTCTCCGGTATGTGCGAAGTAAATATTACGACGCGTGTGTCAAAGTTACGCGCCAGTAAGTGCTCAAGATATGCAAGTTTACAGGCAAGTAGTAGATTCAAGCCGAATAGTACCGACCAGCCAGCCATCGTAACAAAGCCCCCCCCCCCAATCCCCCCGCCTCGTACGATTGCTCCCGTGGCGCTATATAAAGCACATCTTAGGGGAGCATCGTTCACCTGCGTTCCGCGACAGGCATCGCCGATTCCGAATCGCGCGCGAAGAAATGAGCCACAAGTAATCGAACCAATACCCCGCCAGTTTGTGTTCCATGCCGGTATTCTCGAGTCCCAGATCAGTACAGCCGGCCTTGTCCAAGTACCTCTCCAGATCGGCAAACACCTACTAGGATGGTGTAGACAGGAAAATGCTGTATATTATAGTGTGGATTGCGAAGGGTATAAGCAGGCGGCCTGGACACTTGCCGGTCGCAGACTCGCGTAAGAGTATACAGTAGAGCAGTTACAGGAGTTGTAGATTGGATGCCAAGAGATTGAGAGTGCGGGTGGCGCAGTCCACTCTCAGAAGCATGGCGCATTTTTCAATTGCATGTCTTCGATACTAACGTCGGATAAAGAACTTAAACGGCGACAGAATGCTGACGATTGCTTGCCGATTAACCGAAAAACGGCGGAAGGCCAGAAGGCGGTTGTAACTACTGACTGTGATAACTTCCACAGCAGCTGCTGTAACGACCGCTCAGCGTCCTACAAAGGTGCCGTCACAGTTGTAGCTGTTCCGATGCTGTCGTACGTATCCGCTTAGAGTTAGTACAGCCCTACTGCAGCTGTACAATAGCGTAAACGCCTGAAGTGTCGCTGGCCGTCGTGTGGGGTATGGGTGGGTAGGTGACCTGCGATATCTCTCTCGTATACCCCTGGAATATTCTTTGTTGAATGACAGTTCTCAGCCAGGCCTAAGTGGCTAGTATTGCCGGGCCGTCCCGTCGATGCCCGAGATACAGACACCCGCGGAAGCTCTCACGTTTGCTACGCCGGCCGGGTAAATTACCCTCCCCTCGACTCGGAGGTCGGAGAGAACGTGCCGAACAGAACCACCACGTATACACTGTCGAGAGACCATGGGCCAAAGCACTGACGGTGGAGG
This sequence comes from Macrocystis pyrifera, assembly GCA_031763025.1. Classification (NCBI taxonomy): domain Eukaryota; class Phaeophyceae; order Laminariales; family Laminariaceae; genus Macrocystis; species Macrocystis pyrifera. The sequence continues at coordinate 7,220,364 of JASSKH010000025.1, forward strand.
GATTTCAGGAGATCCCTTGGTAGGTGTCAACGACACGGCTTCGCGCGGCTGCTACGGCGCTGAGCGGGCAGATATCCTACGCCGTGCGTTCTATGCGTTGATGAGGCACGCCCCGGCGACGAAACCGCGCCAAAAACGGTCAGAGCCGGTAGAGATCCGCCGACCAAACACATCTCGGATAAGGCTGAAAATCATCATGTGAAATTTTGTATATCAACCCCATCAATTGTTGAAGTACATAGTATTTGATAGCCAGAATGAAAACAACTGGGCTGTTTCAAAGACATGTCTTATTTGTCGAGAACGCTACCAATACTTTGTGTCTACGTTGTCACTTTTAATTTCCAGCCTAACTCGTAGGAAGTTTTACCCCAAGCCGTGGTCACAGGTGTCGTCTCTTCTCCCCCCCGGTACGTGCCTTTATTTTTTTTGTCGCGCATAGGGTTCAGCCTTCCCACTGCTCGTCGATTTTCATCGAATGTAACTAACTCACGCTCTCGCGCTTTCCGCCAATCAATTTGTTTATGCAAAAAAAAGTCCCTACGAGCATGCACTCGGTGAGACTCGAACCCACGAAATTGATCTTGATAGGCATGTGGACCACCTACCAAGCCACTGGAGATTTTGCACCCCTCAATTTGTCAACCGTCTCTTGCCTTTATCTCAGGAGCAAAGCTGACTGCTGTGCCGCCAATATCGCCTGTCTTGTCGCCATCATCTTCCTCCTCGAGGACGCGGTCGTGCAATTTAACTTGTTTTGATACACGGATTGCTGCGTTCCCGGCGGTTATTAAGGCGTCCGTCTCTCTCCCTGTTTTGTTGAACGTTTTTTCCCTTAGCCAGGATGTCCGCCGGACTCGATGCATCTGCTACGAGTGCGTCAAATACCTTGACCAACACGTGCACGTACGGGGATTGTAGTGTCGATCACATCAGTGTCTATTTTGGGTCAATAGTCATGTCTTATTATGCGCGTCTTGAACACTCCGAATATTCCTTCTCCTAACAAAACTACTACAGAACGGCTCTCATTTAGACACCAACACGGTCTAAACGAAAACACTTTCTCGACTCTGCTCCACTTATTGCACCTATGCGAACAGGTCATGCTTGTCGCTTCTTTTTATGTATATATGCAAGATCGAGCATTTTCGTGGTGGGTTGGTGTACTCACCGCTTCGTTAGCTCTTCTTTTTTTCTCCGCGGCGTCGTAGTCTCTGCAACACACGAAAATGTATGGCGGCCCCGCGGCACCTCCACCGGGCGTTGAGTTGAAGTCACCGTAGTGTGTCGGGGTGCCGTCACGGCCGTTCAAGTCGTCGAAGTATATCCACCGGCCGCAGAATCGTGCTTGGCAGGAAAAATGAAACGCGCCGGAATGGTCGTATATTACAGCGACCAGCTTATACGGCTTTCCCTGCGACCCGATTGCCAACGACGCCGAGGGGCTGGTTACGCCATCTATGGCCGTGCCTCGTCCCGCCTTCAGGAACAAGGCGCGCGGAGGGTCCTTAGTGCCGGTCAAGACGCGCCGGCAGTGCGTCTGGGTCCTCGCACTCGGGCATAAAGGGCAACGACCGGTCTTCACACACGAAGGCGAGAATCCCTGTTCGCTGCTGTCTTCGATGGCGGAGATGGCCTGGGCAACATCGTGCGCTCGGTCACGCCTCGGGAGTATGATGAGGCTTGGAGATATTACAGGGCTCGCGTAGGTTAGGGGTGGACCCACGATTTGTTCGCCGTGCGTGTCGTAGCCATCGATGAACCAATCGCTGTCCATCCCCATGCATTTACGCGTTGTTGCGATCGAAGTGTCCTGGGGAGTCACAATCCAGTGCGAACGAACTGCGTCAGATCGGTTTACATGACCCGAGACAATATAAGGAAAATCGAAGCAACCGACTACGCTGGCCAAATCGTCGGTTCCTCTAGTACGCAATCGACCGGTCGCGAAGTCACCACTAAGAGACAGGCCAATGAGTAGGTAGCTTCACCAGTACTAACAAGCCGGGCCTCTTTCATAAATTGCGAATCGTACCTCATCGTCAGGCACCTTCCCCTGATTGCAACAAGCCTCGATTAGACTCGCCGGTCACCCATGCTACCCCCCACACCCGCAATCAGCGTCGAGCAGTTGGTGCCCGTGAGAGCTACATCGACCGCCTTGCTCAAATCATCCTGAAACAAGCGTATTGTGTAGTTAATAGATAGCGAGGAACTAACAGGAGGTAGTAGAAGGGTTCAGATAAAGATTAAACAGATATATTTCACAAATTGACAAACACGATGCAACGTGTCCTCTAGATGATCGGCACGCTTGGGGTTAGCCCGACGCCAATATTTGAACAATCTTTGCGGTAAGTTCGATTCAGGTATTCAACACGACACGTCTTAGAACCCAACGGAGGGCCTTAGGAAGGGCTACATAAAGTGTAAGTCCAATCCATCGGCCGTACGTACAGCACACTGATCAACATATTTTATAACAATTAGTTCTGGACGAAGAACTATTTGTATGGACAAAATCCAACAACACTACGTGTGTGTGAGTAACTGCAATAATTTGACAACACCGTAACATAGGAAGTGATGGGCGGTAACGCTGCGATGACAGACCAGTCTTAACATGGGATACCGTTCGTGAGTTACGTCTGCGAAAACAAGCGCTTCGTGGTATCGTCATCACCTGCGCCTCTTCGACGGAGCTGTAGCCACCGGCCGGCGCCTTTTGCCTTTTGTATTTTCACGAGTACACCCCACAACGGTTTTGCTTGATGCGTAACCTCGTCTGGCTGTGGCCATTTCATGCCAGGCTGTGTACAACGCGCGATCAAGGCGAGGAGCAGCACCGTCGCGAAACAGTTATTTCTATCGTCTGGGATGAGACGCAGAGTCAAATTAGACTCTTCGTTCTCGAAATTCTAGATGGAACAACCTGGTCGACTCGCGAAAGGTCGTCAGGATCCCATCCAGTCTTGTGTATCTTCTCCCGCAGTTCCTTGTCGGTCAGAAGAGGTGGGAGTGCGGGAGCGATTTCTTTGTACAAAACCTCGACGCTAATTGCTTCGTCCTGTGAGTCCTCAGCGTTCAATACTCCCGTGATTTCGACGTCCGGAACTCCGTAGTCGGGCTTCTGATTGGCGGTCGGCATGGGTAGGGGGTGATTATTGAACCGCAAGGCGCCAACTGTGCAAGGGTTGTAATTGTGATTTGTTTACTCCCCGTGCCTTCTACGGGGCACAGCTACATTTTTTCCGCGAGTGCTTCTTGGGGCGCTGACTGTCATGCGTGTGCGTGGGGTGAAACATGG